>JAUTXW010000450.1:1322500-1520000 GCA_030620095.1 Kuschelorhynchus macadamiae
CGAAAAAATCAAATCTAGAATTATAAAATAGAAGTAGATTTGTCCATTTTAGACCATTTTTTAACCACTTTTTGACGCAAATTCCGTCGCATATAATTTTTTTTCCACAAAATGGCTCTTTACCGCCTTGCATTGATCCTTTGTCTACGTAACTGCAAAATTTGAAATGGTAAATCGTACTCGTGTTTTTGTATTTCTGCAGCGTTTTTAAACGAAATGTAATTTAAATTGCCTATACATAACACATTTTTTTGAGGTCTGACGTGCAGGAGATTTTCTCTAATATATTTTCTAGACTAATATATATTATCTTACTTTGAACTTGACTAGACCTTGTCGCTGGTTTTTCACTTTTTGCTTGCAGTTCTCTCTTAATATCGTATTTTTATGAGCGATATTGTACGCATTTTAAAATAAAGTTCGTTTTTCAAAAGTGCCTTTTATTTCTAACACGCATTCCAAGTAAATTAAAATACAGATCTGAAGCCTTTGGAGCTACTTCTCTGGATGACCCAGCCACCAATATATATCAAATAAAATTAAAATACACGTATCAAATAAATTTTAAATTCTACTGATTCTTAGGGCCCCACACATGCAGTGTCATGTCCTTTGATTTGTGTAATAATTTAATTAACCATTCGAAGCATATTACCATTTGGGAAATTCATACGCCTACAACTGGACATAATTGTTATATTCAATATAAATCTCTATCCTGAAACGATTGTTATTTTTTTTGTAACCACCTGTAAGTAATCAAAATAAATTATTATTATCCTATTTTTTATATAAATGCTTTTTTAGCGGTAATGAGGTGGGGATAGTTTACTAGAATATGTGTATATGTATAAGGTGCCCGCCTCTCCCCCTACACCTTTTACTTTTAGAAATAGAAAAAAAATAGGAATTTTATTTAAAATAAATAAATGAACATAGCATATCTGTCGAAAAAATACCAACTTGTGTTTGTTTTTAGATGGAACACCCTTTATCTATATATTTAAAACACTAAGCCAGATTTTTCAGCATGTTCGTGGGAGAGTTGTACTGCACCAATATACATGATTTTTTTTTAATGATCGTCTGGCTAAAGAGATCTTTCAACATTATTTTTTGTATTGTGTTTTTTTTGCATATTTTTTCTATAAAAGCAATTTTTTTTTTTCAATAAATTTGTGGACGATCTTTTGAAAGCTGATATTCTTATATTATATCCGCCGGCCAACCTAGTTATTTTTTAAATGGAATCCGTTATCTCCCGATTTCAACAATATAGACATGTTATATATTTACTCTAACCGTTCTCTCGATATTAAACATCGAAGATGAAAATATAGCGTATCTAGATAACTGGTGTCATCTGCAGGTCATAATGACTGATTAACTGTCATTATCAAAACTGAGTTTTTATTTTAATTTATATATACTATGGGATATTCAACTCAAGAAAAACTTAACAGTTTTCTTTTACAAATGTTTCTGAAACACATCGGGAATATCCGAGGATATTTCGCCATTTTAATTAAGCTTCATGCTTAGCCCTCACAACCGGATTCAGATGCACAACTGCCATTCCTTTTAGAGATGACTCTTAAGTAGCATGGTAAATATAAAAGTAACTGAAATTTTTATGAATAATTAAAATTTATAATAAAACTATCAACATTTTTATTATTCTAAATATAATGACGTATATTTTACAAAATCTTCAAAACCTATAAAAAAAAAATAAGCAAATCTTATATAACATATTCTATGTAAAAACGTAACCATTTTGTAAATATTTCAAGTAAAATATCCAATTTTTCTTAGCTTCAATCAGGCGTTATGAAAATATATACCTAATAAAAACAATTGAAGCCCAAATTCCTATTTTACTATTCTTTAATATCTCCAAAAGTTATAGAATCAGGGACACACTACGGGGGGTAACCCCAAAGGCTGGGCCAAAATTACAATATAAAATGTTTGCAAGCCTATTTCAACTGTTTCCATTTATATCGATAATATCTGAAAGAATGATTCACTTGGTTCGTCAACATCTCAGCACTGCCGGCAAAGCATCAAATGGAAAGTTTTAGAAAAATTTTAACCCCCCGCCCCCCTCACCAGAAGCAATCTCTCGGTGCACCACTTAATAGAATAGTAAAAGTAAGATAAAAATATCTCCTTTCATTTGGTAATTTGAAATTTTATATAAAGGTTATTGGAGACAGTATTTTAATATTTCCCAATTTATTTAAGTGATATATTCTAGATATTTTTGGAGAAAAGAAATGCTATAAAGTAATATGGGACATGAGTATGGTAATAAATTATTCTATTGATATTCAAATACTTTATTAGTGTATTCACTAACTTCATATTTATCTTAATTTTTATTTCAAAATGAATTTAGGTTTTAAGCTATTTACAATATTTTTCGATATCACAATAATTTGAATGTTTGTTTGATTTTATTATACTGTGATAAACTAAAAAAAAACTAATTTTATGAAATTTTAATTTTTTTGGCATAAGATAAAGTTTTGATATTATGACTCAAATTAAATAAAAATACCAGATATTTATATTTCAAAACATTCAATTCAATTTTCTGAGCTTATCAAAAACTCTTGTGTAGTTATCACATTTTAAAATTACTCTCATTGTTTGGAGGATTTGTTGTGTGTTCTACAACTATATAAAATACTACAACATAAAGTGAAAAGTGGAAGAATAATAGATTAAATACCGTTTTTTAGAAATTTGTCCTCTTGTCTCCTCTATCCAGAGGCGTGCGGTGAAATTTTAAGAAAGGGAAGCAATTTTTAAAAACTTACCTATTTGTAAAGTAATTCGATTCTTCGATAATTTTTTGCAAATTCGTCAATGACGTCATCATAAAAACGTCGATGCTCCGAAATATTTTGGGAAGTTTATTTTCAATGGACAACAGCGATGTATGCGAAAGTCTCTTTTGCCCCGTTGAATTCCTCACGAAATTTTTTATACGTTTAAGTGTTGAAAAATTGTGTTCTACTGATGAACTTGTAGCAGGTATTTTCAATACTAATTCACACAATTTCGACACTTCGGTGTAGGCATCTTCCAGCTCCTTGTCTTTTAAAAATTGCATTAGTTCCTTACCATTATTTTTTGCGCTAATGTCATCAGTTTCGTAAATTACTTTTAGTTCAGATCGCAGTAACAGTCGGTCGAAGAACTGGCCATAGTGAAGAAGAAGAGATTTACACGCATCTTCTGGAAAAGTTTTTTCTTTAAATGCATCAAAATTGCAGAGCTTGAGGAATTTAAAATCATTTAAAACGTTAAATCTATAGTTTATTTGTTGCTGAATTTGATCGACTATTTCATAAAAGAGGCGTCTGTATGATGTTTGAGCATCTCCGACCTTGTCTGTTCGAAGCCGTTTGGCTTGTGGCTCTACATTTAACGTCATCGTTTTCTCCCAAAATAGGTCAAAGTCATCTCTTTTTTGGCTTAACATGGACTTAAAATCATCCACTTTTTTTAGGCAAAAAGCAATATCATTTGTTTTAGTTTGTAATATATTAAAAAAATTGTCCGAGAATGGAAATATTTCTGAAACTATGTTCAACAAATAATTAAAATTAAAATCTCGTTTCAAAAACCCCCTCGAACTTTTTATTGCTTCTGAGTCCCACGTTTCATTATTTTCTATTATATTCTCAAATAGTTCAATCAGTGATTCACGATTTTCAGATACTGTTAACACAAGTCTTCCATTATAGTTCCACCTAGTAGGAGCTACTTTGGGCAATCGTTTGTGGACAATGGGGTCCAAAGCTTGTGTACGTTTTGTTGACTTGTTGAAAAAAGCAGCCAGTAACGAAAAATACTTTACACTCTTTAATGTGATTGATGGACTGGGATAATTCTAAATTAATTTATGAGCAAAACAATGTACACACACAGCACTTGGGAAAGTTTCTCGAACTTTAGCTTGCAGATCCCCTAATGGTCCTGCCATCACTGCAGCTCTATCATAGCTTTGAGTAACTAATTTTTTCTCTCCATTAATTTCTTTAGCAACGTTATAAACTACGGTATATAATGCATCTGCTGTACGATTTTCGGACACATTCTTAAAACCTAAAAATCGCTCTTGAATACTTCCGTCTGTTTTAACGTAGCGTATTACTATAGATAATTGGCTAAAATTGGTGATCAGTCGTTTCGTCCAGAACAATAGCAATGAACCGCGCCTCGCCAATCTCCTGCTTAATTCTTTTTAGAATAATGGTTGCAACAGCGGAAATTAAATCATTCTGGATTCGATTCGAGATTCCGCGAAAAACGCTAGACTGCTCTAAATGATTTTGTAAGCAATCATCATATTTAGCCATTAAACTAAGTAAATCTTGAAAATTTCCTGTATTTGAAGAAACCCTTGTTTCGTCATGACCTCTAAATCCCTATTCGTGCTGTCCGAGAAAACAAACAACATCGATAAGTCTTCTTAATATTTGCCTATTTTTATCGACTAGTTCACTGTGTTGGCGGTGATTAATTTCCAACTGTTTATTAAGGGTGTGTTCACTTCTGGTTTTGCCGAAGACTTTTTCTTTTATGACGGCCTGCAAATGCGTTTTGGACATAATGTGTCTTTTTACAGCTTTATGGAAATTGTTTAAATCGGAAAAACCAGTTTTATTCCGGAGACCTTTCTCATTTTTAAAAAGTAAACATGGCCTACAAAATAATTTACTTATATTTTCACACCCTGTTAGTCTTAAATTGTTCGTATTGTTTTTCCGGATAAAAATGTCTAATACAGTTTTTCATTTTTGTGGTTAAATTTTTCGTAGGCGGTTTTGCTCTTCCTTTGGAAATTATTTGAAGCTTATCAGCGAAGTTTAATGTTGAAAATCCCTTTATTATTAAGACACACACCACACATTCATACAGACTCTTCTTACTAAATTCTCCAACATCTTCAACGTTATTAGGGACAGACGAAGTTGACGGTATTTGCATATCCCCGTCCGTATTATTGTCTTCCATATCGCACCATGCACGACGCGACGTACGTATCACACAACACACAGATAGCCGTTCAAACAAAGAACCTAGTCCAACGATAGCTTCCGCCCTCACTTAAAGCGCGCGACTGAAATACAAAAATACAGCCGACGGAAAGTTCAATAACCTCTGGCTCGATTCACAGGAAATCAAGCATACAGGACTTGGCTGCAGAGAAGCTAGCGGCCCGCATAGGCTCTATTCCATTTCTATTGTGGCTCGGTAGGAGTCAAGGCCGCATTTATTATGGGCTTGATAATTAAGATAATATTTTAGCATTTTTAATATACAATGAACTAGTCGATAAAAGTAAGCAAATATTAAGAAGGCTTATCGATGTTGTTTGTTTTCTCGGGCAGCACGAATTGGGATTTAGAGGTTATGACGAAACAAGGGTTGCTTCAAATAGAGGAAATTTTCAAGATTTTTATTAGTTTAATGGCTAAATATGATGATTGCTTAAAAAATCATTTAGAGTAGTCTAGCGTTTTTCGCGGAAAGTCGAATCGAATCCAGAATGATTCAATTTCCGCTGTTGCAACCATTATTCTAAAAAGAATTAAGCAGGAGATTGGCGAGGCGCGGTTCATTGCTATTGTTCTGGACGAAACAACTAATATCACTAATTTTAGCCAATTATCTATAGTAATACGCTACGTTAAAACAGACGGAAGTATTCAAGAGCGATTTTTAGGTTTTAAGAAAGTGTTCGAAAATCGTACAGCAGATGCATTATATACGGTAGTTTATAACATTACTAAATAAATTAATGGACAGAAAAAATTAGTTGCACAAAGCTATGATGGAGCTGCAGTGATGGCAGGGCAATTAGGGGGTGTGTAAGCTAGAGTTCGAGAAACTTTCCCAATGCTGTGTTTGTCCATTGTTTTGCTCATAAATTAAATTTAGTTTTATCCCAGTCCATCAATCACATTAAAGAGTGAAAAAGTATTTTTCGTTACTTTAAGTGGCATGGCTGCTTTTTTTTCCAAGTCAACAAAACGTACACAAGCTTTGGACTCCATTGTCCCCAAACGATAGCCCAAAGTAGCTCCTACTAGGTGGAACTATAATAGAAGACTTGTGTTAACAGTATCTGAAAATCGTGAATCACTGATTTAACTATTTGAGAATATAACAGAAAATAATCAAACGTGGGACTCAGAAGCTTAAATAGTTCGAGGGGGTTTTTGGACTGTTTGAAACGAGATTTCAATTTTAATTATTTGTTGAACATATTTTCAGAAATATTTCCATTCTCGGACAAAGTTTTTAATATATTACAAACTAAAACAAATGATATTGCTGTTTGCCAAAAGGTGGATGATTTTAAGTCCATGTTAGGCCAAAAAAGAGATGACTTTGACCTATTTTGGGAGAAAACGATGACGTTAAATGTAGAACCACAAGCCAAGCGTCTTCAAACAGACAAGGTGGGAGATGTTCAAACATCATACAGACGCCTCTTTTATGAAATAATCGATCAAATTCAGCAACAAATAAACTATAGATATAACGGTTTAAATGATTTTAAATTCCTCGAGCTCTGCAATTTTAATGCATTTAAAGGAAACACTTTTCCAGAAGATGCGTGTAAATCTCTTCTTCTTCATTATGGCCAGTTCTTCGACCGACTGTTACTGCGATCTGAACTAAAAGTAATTTACGAAACTGATGACATTAGGGCAAAACATAACGCTAAGGAACTAATGCAATTTTTAAAAGATGGTGCTGGAAGATGCCGAAGTGTCGAAATTGTGTGAATTATTATTGGCAATACCTGCCACAAGTTCATCAGTAGAACGCAATTTTTCAACACTTAAACGTATGAAAAATTTCGTGAAAAATTCAACGGGCAGGAGAGATTTTCGCATACATCGCTGTTGTCCATTGAAAATAAACTTCTCCAAAATAGGTCGGAGCATCAACGTTTTTATGATGACGTCATTGACGAAATTGCAAAAAATGATCGAAGAATCGAATTACTTTACAAATAGGTAAGTTTCTAAAAATTGCTTCCCTGTCTTAAAATTTCACCGCACGCCCCTGGTACACGTTCTTTTGGTGACCTAATAGTCTGTAATGGGTAATACGAACAACTTTTTATGATCCCATATCAAAATTTACTAAAAATATCTTTCCTAATTTTATCAGAAAACAGGTGGCGAAATCGATTGGAAGTCTTCTGAGAAAACTGAGAAGATACAATCAGGTCCCATTTCTCGTCTACCTCTTTTCATATCATGTTTTGCTATACGTTCTCTTGTTCTTGTATATACAATATATTCTTTACCTAATATCTGGTTTTCCATTTTGCACGTTTGTCCATTTGTAAGTTCTCGTTCCTTGTCAGCAATTATTTCGTTACTCTCCTCATTTCTGCTCTGTCTTGCTCTTGAGAAGCAGAAACTGAGAGTCCCTATTTTACATGTTTTTGCCTACAGGTTCTAATAATTCCCCACAGTGAATTATTAAAGTAAATTAAAAGATAATTTGTGCTAACATTTGCTATTATAATTTCATATGGAACATTAATAAGCATGTCATTCACATTTATATCGGAATGTTGCTCTTCCAGGGCAAGAGCAACAATTTTTGTGGCTCTTTGAGACATTGAGAACAATTAAAAACGGTCTTCATAATAGGTGGTATAATAATTAAGCCATTTGTTACAATAGTTCATATTCAATATACAGTTTTAAAATAAGTTGTATACCACACTGAAAAAATGGTTACAATAGGGCGTATTCCACAAACGAAGTTTTAAAGAAAATCCGGCTCTCTCTCTACTCTCTTTAAACAAATTTTTAGTTTATATAATAGCCATTAGCCAATATGTATTAACTAATAATTTTCCATATTTAACTTTAAGTAAACCAATATTAACACCTACATAAAAACAAAAACCAAAGAACCGTATAAAATGTTTGCCTATATCAATGGTATTGAACAACTGAGGAATCAGTCTTGTTAGAACTTGCAAAATCAACCGATCTTTATACTTTGTAAGAAGATGCCTAAAACAAATATTTAGAGTGGTGTATGGTATACGACGCCGACGTATTTAGATTAGGTGTGCGGAATGCTAGAAATATAAATATATCAAAAACTCAAATTTGAAGTTTGTGAGATACGTTTTACTAGAAGTATGCGAAACTAAATAGAGTTATACTTCACTATCTTCGAAAAAAGTAAGGATACATAACGAGGGAAGTTCCGGGTATAGCCAACTTACTAAATGTTCTTTATTTATTTTTATAGGTTTAATTTTTACTTCCCTCGTAAAAGGAAAGTATCGTGATCGTGAAAAAATCACTCTCCGAGATTTTTTCAGATCTTCACGTTTCGGGGTCCCGAGATGACGAAAAACATGTTTTCTCAATTCCGTCGGTCTGTCTATCTATGTGTCTGTTCGCGGTGTAGCTAAAAAACTACTGATCAGATTGACTTCAAATTCTGGTAAAAAATTAAGGGTCATATGGGAATGACCTGGTAACATTTTGGTACAAATCCAATATGGCGAAACAAAATGGCGGCCTAGTGAAATGTTAAAAAAATTATTATTAAAAAACTGCTGATCCAATTTATCTCAAATTCTACAAAAACATCAAGTGCTATGTTGAAATCAAGTGGTAAAATTTTGGTACGAATCAAAGATGGCGGAACAAAATGGCGGCATAATAAAATATTTAAAAATTTAGCCTGAAAAACTGCTTAATGGTTTGATTTCAAATTGTGTGCCATAACTAATTGTGGTATAGGGATCAAGTAGTAAAATAGTGTTACTAATTCAAGATGGCCGAACAAAATGGCGGCAAATAAAATGTTTGGAATCATGAAAAAATCACCCTCTCAGGTTTTAGCGTCGCTAGATGCTAAAAAATATGTTTTATCAATTCCGTCGGTCCGTCTGTCTGTCTGTCAGTTCGCGGGATAGCTTAAAGCCTACTTACCCGACTTACCCGATTTACTTCAAATTTTGGTGAAAAGATAAGGGTCATATGGGGATGACCTGGTAGTATTTTGGTAAAAATCCAATATGGCGAAACAAAATGGCGGCTTAGTGAAGTCTTAAAAAAAATATTATTAAAACACTACTCATCCAGTTTTATTATATTGAAATCAACTGGTAATATTTTGATACGAATCCACGATGCCTGAATAAAATGGCGGCCTAATAAAATATTAAAAAATTCAGCCTGAAAAAACTACTTAATGGATTGATTTCAAATTGTGTGCCATAACTAATTATGGTAAAGGGATCAACTAGTAAAACTGTGGTACTAATTCAAGATTGCGGAACAAAATTGCGGCCAAATAAAATTTTTGTAATCGTGAAGAAAATCATCCTCTCAGGATTTACATATCTTCCCGTTTTAGCGGCCTTAGATGCCAAAAAACATTTTTATCTATTTCGTCGGTCCATCTGTCGGTCTGTGTGTCAGTTCGCGACATAGCTTAAATCTACTTACCCGACTGACTTCATATTTTGACCAAAAATTAAGGGTGATATGATATATATCATATATGATAATATTTTTTTAAAAATCCAATATGGCGGAACAACGTCAAAAAATGTTTGTTAGAGTGGTGTATTATTTGGGGTTAAGATCCAGTAAAAAAAAACAAGTATTTTTTAAATTGTCGACGTTTCGCAACTCAATTGTTGCATCCTCAGGACATATATAGATCTTATATCCTGCATAAAACCCATATTATCAGTACTTTTACTCCGTTATTCCGCATATATCACCCAGATATTAACTTTCTAAATGGTTTTCGTTAACAATCCTTTTGTTGTTATGTTAGAGTGAGGTGTTACTTGGGGTTAGGATCCAGTAAAAAAAAAGACTTTTTTTTTAAATAGTCGACGTTTCGTAACTTTATTATTGCATCTTCAGGACACATATGTAAATTTTATATCCAGCAGGAAACCCCTATATCAGTCTTTACATATTCCGTTTGTCCGCCGATATTTTCCCAATATTAAGTGTCTAAATGGTTTTCGTTAACGCTCCGCTTGTTTTTATGTTAAAGTGGTGTATTGTTTGGAGTTAGGATCTAGTAAAAAATAGAAGACTTTTTATTTAAATTGTCGACGTTTCGAAACCTTATTTTTGTATCCTCAGGACACATATGTAGATTCTATATCCTGCATACAACACATATTTTCAGTCTTCAGCTACTACGTTGGACCGCAGATATTTCCCAGATATTAAGTTTCTAAATGGTTTTCGTTAGCAATACTCTGTTTTTATACTAAAATGGTGTATTATTTGGGGTTAAGATCCAGTAAAAAAAAACGAAAGTTTTTTTTATTGCCTACGTTTCGCAACTTTATTGTTGCATCCTCAGGACACAATTTTTATATCCTACATGATACCCATATATCAGTCTTTACCTACTCCGTTAGTTTGTAGATATTTCCTAGATATTAAATTTCTAAATCGTTTTCGTTAACGATTTTCTTATTGTTATGTTAGAGTGGTGTAT
The DNA here is from genome assembly GCA_030620095.1 of Kuschelorhynchus macadamiae. Classification (NCBI taxonomy): domain Eukaryota; kingdom Metazoa; phylum Arthropoda; class Insecta; order Coleoptera; family Curculionidae; genus Kuschelorhynchus; species Kuschelorhynchus macadamiae. The sequence continues at coordinate 1,333,043 of JAUTXW010000450.1, forward strand.
TATTTGGGGTTAGGAAATATCTGCGGACCAATAGAGTAGGTAAAGACTAATATAGGTTTCATGCAGGATATATAATCTATGTGTCCTGAGGATGCAACAGTAAATTGGCGAAACGTCAGCAATTTAAAAAGTTGGCTTTGTTTTTTTTTACTTATCGTAGCTCCAAATAATACACCAGTCTAACATAACAACAAGAGGATCGTTAATGAAAACCATTCAGAAACTTAATATCTGGGATATCTGCGGACTAACGGAGTAGGTGAAGGCTGATAATATGGGTTTCAATTTAAGATGGCGAAACAAAGTGTCGACCAAATAAAATTTTTAAAAAATCAACTTAAAAAAAATGTTGTTCAATTGCTTTTAAATTTCGCAGAAGAATTAAATGTGAATATGGGATACTTATTGAATTTAATTTAAATTATGCTCAAAAGTCAATTGTGGCATAGGTAGAAAGGATATGGCAAACATGTTGGTAGGAATCGAATATGATTGAGCAAAATGACGCCCGTTAAAAATGAAAAGACTATATGTAACACGTATATTCTGTGGCTATGTACTGAATTAACTTGGATCACACTTCACTCTTCCCAATAAAAGTGATAATTCATAACGAGGGAAGTTCCGGGTACAGGAATTTACCGATTTTTTTTATTTGAAATAAAATAAAGATTGTTATTTTAAATTTATTTTATAAAAAAAGTCTCTTGAGGCTGATACTAATTTTTAAGATGGGTTCCTATTTTGCCTCGTCGTATTGAATCCGCATCAAACTTTTTAATCACACAAGTTCATTACCATATCACGTTTTATTTTTGTGTAAAATTTGACACCAATTGAATTAGTTTTTTATACTGATTTTTAAAGATTTTATAAAGTTATTTTGTTCCGCCATATTGGATTTCTTATCAAAACGTTATCAGTTTATTTCTACAACGCACTTGATTTTTCAACAAAAGTTGAAATCCATTAAAAAAGTAGTTTTTACACCGATTTTCTAATGTTTTGAATCAGCTATTTGCTTACATCATATTGGTTTCGTACCAAAATTTTGCCAGTAAACTTTTATGCCTTACTGGGGTTTTGTAGAAAATTTGGTAGCAATCGGGTAGGTAGTTTTTCACACTCATTTTTTAAATATTTTTGTTAGGCAAATTTTGCAAAATTTGAGTTTACATAAGTAAGTAATTTTTTATTCGAATTCTTTAATATCTTATTAAATTCGTAGCAAAATCTTACCAGTTCATTTGTTACACTTGTTTTGCACAAAATTTGCAGTTAGCGAAGAAAGTAATTTTTTTATACTGATTTTTTTTTTACTTTATGTTAGGCCGCCATTTTGTGTTACGTTACAGGATTCATACCAAGACCTTATCAGTTCTTCCCTATATCACACCTGGTTCTTGTGCAAAATTTAATTTAAATAAATAAATGTGAAAATCTGAAAAAATCTCGGAGGTGAATTTTTCCCGATTATAAAGGACATGGCACTGGAACTTGCAAACTACAGTCAGAAACCGAGGGCCAATAGATGTGTATTTCAAATACACCAAATTTTGCATAAACATATTTCAGACCCCGCAAGCTACTTGTAAACCTATATTAATATGTTATTATCTTCCTATAAGGAGAGTTTTTTTGTCATTGCACTATTTGTCTTAAGTTACAGGGTGAGTCAGAAACTGAGGATCAACATTTTGGATATCTCCATTTTGCCAATTTTTGCAAAGATTTATTTTGGGCGTCGCAAGTTGTTGGTAAACCTAGATACTAATTGTTATCGTCCTTGTTGGAATTTTTTTTACCATAGCACCATACCTCGCAAACTACATATTTCCAATTTACCATTTTTTGCACATGCCGGGTGACAACGAAACTACTACGCAGGGCGCCATTTGAAAACAGTTAGAGATAAAAATACGGAATTTGGTGTGTTGATAGGGTTGAATATTGTGAACATTGGTAACATAAAACAAATTGAATATCGTTTTCGGTTTCCCCGGAAATGACCGCGACTTCGTTATTTTAAATAGAACACCCTGTATATTTTATGTTTCTTGAACTCTCTTAACTATTCTAAACAGCTTTTGTATAACATAACCTATGTCTAAAATGTATAGTTTTCCAAATAAAGCCACTTAAAAATGTGCCATAATTTCCACTTAATTGTATTTTATGGAAAAACGGAGTAGGCCAGAATAAAAACAATCACGGTCGTTTACACTTTATTCAAGCCTTTATCCAACAAAATGTCAAAAAAGAAAAGGTTCCCAGTTTTCGCAAATCGATTTTTCAAGTTTTGACCAGACCCTGTACCATAACGTGTCAACTGACTATTTTTCTCTTTGGATAAATATTAACATCATAATAATAGGTACCTTACTATATAGGAAAGTTAAGTTAATGATAACTTAACCTAGTGTGATAACTACCTATAAACAAAGTTTTACGAAAATTGAAATAGCCTTGACAGAGGTTGCTATGGTTTTTAAAAACAATTGAATTTTGACAAGTAACTTTTATCATTTGTGGGCTTGGCAGATTGTTGCACTTTTTGTAAATTCTCGTGCTTTATTTCGTGTCTCTATTGGTGTAGACTAAAAGTTCTTTGTAATCTCTTTAAAATGACAAGTTGTACAAGGGCGGAACAAATAGATATGCTTCTCGTTTATGGCGAGTGCGTGCAAAATAAAAGGCAGGCTCAAACACTCTACGCAGAGCAATACCCCGACAGAAACCAACCCTGCTATGCCTATTTTCCGTGGCTAGTACAACATTTGAAAACAGTTCCCCAAAATGAAAATGAAGGAAAGTTCATTATTAGTGAAGAAGCTGAAATAAACGTTCTGGCATGTGTGAATGCTGATTCACGTAATTCTACTCGCCAAATTGAAAGTGAAGTTGGAGTTAACAGGGAAAGTGCAAGTCACATTTTGAAGAAACATAAGTATAAGCCCTACAAATACCAAATCCACCAACACTTGGGTGTTAGTGACTTTGCTCGGCGAGTTTAATATTGTCGATGGTTTATGGAAAATTCTAACGATAATAATAACTTTAATAAATTCAATTATTTTCGGATGAGTCTCGCTTCCCGAATCTGGGAATGTTCAACAGGAACAACGTAAGATATTGGGCAAATGAAAATCAACATTTATTTAGAGAAGGATCTTTCCAAGAACGCTTTGGTGTTAATGTGTGGCTAGGTGTTTCAGGAACGAGAATTGTGGGTCAAATATTTGTTAATGAGCCCCTTATAGCACAAACTTATTTGAACTTTCTGGAAACAACAGTTACAGATTTTTTGGACAATTTATCTCTTGCAGAAATTCCCAACATCTACTTTTAACAAGGTGGGGCACCGGCCCATAATGTTCGAATTTGTGTAAACTATTCAAATGACAGGATTGGGGACCAATGGATAGGAACGAATGGACCTGCAAGGTGGCCAGCACGTTCGCCTGATTTGACACCTCTAGATTTTTTTCTTCTGGGGTCATATCAAAGACAAAATCTATTTAATTCAACCTGAAAATTTGGACATTTTAAGAAATCTAATTATTAGTGCTATTAATAATATTAGTATAACTTAAAAAGAAAATGTATTAGGGAAAATTATTGAAAAATGTGAGACCTGTATTGAACAAGAAGGTCACGTTTTTAAAAATCTTAATTATGATTAAGTACGTTCTTTTTTCTATTTATTTTATTAGAGATTCCTTTGAACAGTAGATTATTTTAAATCCAGGGTTAACTTTGCCAGTGCTATAATTAAATAAGTGCTAGTAATATTGATTTTCGCTTTAGATGAGCATTAACAAAACGAAAATAATGGGTATCAAATTTTCAAGTTTGCAGCGGTCTATGGAAGCTGATTTTGTCATATGTGGATAAAGGATAAAAAGGTAGGTTGGGGTACTGAAGGGTTTGCACCAGTCAGTTGACCCGTCATGATACAGGATATGATCAAAACTTGAAAAATCGATTTGCGAAAAACACATTTTTTTAAAACATTTTTTTTTTTGACATTTTGTTAGATGAAGGTTTGAATAAAGAGTAAATAACCGTGATTATTTTTATCCTGGCCTACTCCGTTTTTCCATAAAATACAAATAAGTGGGAATTATGGCGCATTTTGAAGTGGCTTTATTTGGAAAACTATACATTTTAGACGTAGGTTATGTACAAAAGTTGTTTAGAATTGTTGTGAGTCCAAAAATCATAAAATATACAGGTTATTCCGTTTAAAATAACGAAGTCGCGGTCATTTCCGGAGGAAACCGGAAACGATATTCAATTGTTTTTATGTTATAAATGTTCACAATATTCAAACCATATCAACACACCAAGTTCCATATTTTTGTCTCTAGCCGTTATCTGGCGCCCTGGGAGGTAGTTTCATTGTCATTGTGTATATATATATATATATATATATATATATATATATATATATATATATATATATATAGATATATATATATATATATATATATATATATAGATATATACAATATATATATATATATATATATATATATATATATAAAATTGTCGAAATATTCTACACGCTTTAAAATAATATGTATGATTTTTATAACATTTTGCTTATATTTATATGCGGATATTATACGTATATCTAAAATCAAACAGATGAAGGCCAGAAACTTAATTTTTTCTTGGCCACGTGCAAGTGATAAAAGCACCTTAACTCTCGATGTTAAAGGATGGGTTCTAGTAATAACGAGTTTTACTAAAGCTGTAAAATGTGTAAAATGCCAGAAAAGATCACAAAGCCTAAATGGAATAGAAGGATATATGATCGAGACAAAAATCTAACATAAAGTGAGTCCATGTTTCGCTATTAATGTCAGTATAGCATTAGACTATAACATTTATATTTAATATTGGGTATTTATAAATATGTTTATAAAATTAAATTAAATAAAAATATGTATTAACAGTTCACGGAAACTGCATTTTCTTTTTTTGTAATATTTAACATAAAACATTAAATTCTTAAGAATTATTTAATGAACTCCCAGTTTGATTCTTATGTCGAGGCAATATTTTAATTTTTATAATTTTTTTTAACCGGTGGTGTAAATTCACTTTTTTCACATTTAATTTTTTTAAGCCGTTATTTACCAATCAAATAAAATACAATTTTAGGACGATCCAAACAACTATGGAAGCCATCTAAATATGCAAGAAAATATAGGTCATCTAATTTTAAAAAAAAATCATTGCGACGTCACACTTTTTTGGGTCACCCTGTATAATCAAAAATATTTTTAGAAAATGCGCCCGAATATACATATGAGTTGTGCAAAATTTCAAATTCATGAGTCAAATGATAAGTGAGCTACAGAAGAAGCGAGCTGAGATGGACCACCCTGTATTTCAGGTTTTAGCGTCCCCAGATGCCAAGATATTTTTATCAATTCCGTCGATCCTTCTGTCCGTCTGTCAGTTCGCGGCGTGCCTTAAAAATTACTCATCAGAGTGACTTCAAATTTTAGTCAAGATTAAATACAATTTACCGGAATAAGATGGCGTCCAGTTATCCAATTCCCTCAAATTTTGCACAAAAATCAAGTGTTACATAGAATGAACTGGTAACATTTTGGCATGAATATAAGACAGCAAAACAAAATGGCGGCCTGATAAAATATTTAAAAAATCGGCCTGAAAAACAACTCATGAGATTAATTTCAAATTTTGTGCAAGCATTAATTGTGATATAAAGATAAATTGGTAAAGATGCCGGAACAAAATGGCGGCCAAATATTTTTTTTAAATTGACGTAAAAAATCTTATTCACTTGACTTTAAATTTTGCGGAATAATTAAATGTGATATAGGGATAAAGTGGTACGAATTCAACATGACATAACCAAATAGCGGTGTGTGTAGGTGTAAAAACTACTTATTGAATTTATTGTAAATTATGACCAAAAATCAAGTGTGGCATTGGTAGAAACTGGTAAAATATTCGTAGGAACCCAATATGATGGAACAAAATGGCGCCCAATAAAAATTTTTGAAAAGACATTATTCCTAATAAAAGGAAACATTCCGTAGCGGGTGAAGGATATTTACCGATTTTTACTTCTGCTTTCCAAGAGTGCTAATTTGGACCAGAAAGAATAATGTAACTTTTAAGCTACTGCCATACGAGCAAATCTTTTTATGAAACCCAGTCTGTCTTATTTAGTGTTGCAGCGGGTAATGAAAAATTAAATTGGTAAAAGGGCAAGAGCGTAACGTTCATTAGAGCTGTAAGGTGTCACCTTCCTAATTTTTTCTTGTTAAAGTAACAGTAATTATCTCTACTCTACTGTACTAATTGGTTACCACGTATAATACAGCACGTAGCCCGCATTTCTATTAAAATTTTCTGGGTACCTGATTTCAATAAATTATCTGATCTGTATTTGATTTATTCATCTTTTATTTCCTTAAATCGCTTAAAGCGCTGCCGGGCCCGATTTGCCGCCTATGTGAGAAAATATCTAGTACGTGAGTAAATATTTTTCATATTTGTTTTAAAAATCCCTTCCAAAGTACGTTTTTTTAAATAGGTATTTCTATTGTTATTTTACTAACTAGAAATCTTGATACACCTACCCTCAAAGAGACCTGAATATCCATTCGCCTTTAACGTATCTCAACGGTAAATTGGCGAATAACCTTAAGATTGATAAGATAGTAACTTTTGCTCGCCCACCGCATTTGTTAGCTCAAATATTCTAAGTCTCTCGACGAAATCCGGTGGGTTTTATTTTCATCATTCATTCATATCATACTTGGTTTAATTCAATCATTTCTATTGGTGCTGCATTTAAAGATTCCGTCGGGAAGATTGATAACTTAACTTATTTAAAGCAATTAAAAACTTTTACACAGATAACACCACAAAGATAAAAATTGGACAAACAATATCGGAGGCATTTAAGGTCAATAACAAGTCTCAAACAGGGTTGCTGTCTTTTACTAACGTTGTTTAAAATATATTTGGAACAAACATTAACAACTTGGAAAAGAAAATATGATGATAAAACTCAACAATACGTAGAAGAACGAAATGAAACAATTAATGCAAAAAATACAAATACCAAGGGTTACACATCACACAAGATGGCACATTATAGGAAGCAATTAGAAAGCGCAATATACAAGAGAAAAAAGCCATAAGCCTACTTAATAGCTTACTGTGAGTCAAAAATATCTCGCAAACCAGTAAATAAATTATAGTAACTTAGGGCAGTGAAGTATAGCAGCTAAAAGAAAAAACAAAAAAGATGCTGAAAACAACCGACATGGACTTCTGGAGACGCTCGGCTGGAAGATCTAAATTGGAAAGGAGCAGGAATAATAGAATACGGGAAATCATGAATGTCACTTAAACCATAACAGATGATATCAGTATTAAACAGCTAAAATGGTCTGACCACATCCAAAGAATAAACAAAGAGAGATTGCCCAAACAAATGTTAATTTGGGTGAAATATATATATATATATATATATATATATATATATATATATATATATATATATATATATATATATATATATATATATATATATATATATATATATATATATATATATATATATATATATATATATATATATATATATATATATATATATATATATATATATATATATATATATATATATATATATATATATATATATATATATATATATATATATATATATATATATATATATATATATATATATATATATATATATATATATATATATATATATATATATATATATATATATATATATATATATATATATATATATATATATATATATATATATATATATATATATATATATATATATATATATATATATATATATATATATATATATATATATATATATATATATATATATATATATATATATATAAATATATGTGGTAACGGTATATATATATATATATATATATATATATGTGTATACTACCAAAAAGGCTATACTACATTTATTTTCTAATAGCCAAGCTTTCGACATAATTAATTTCTTCTTTAGGGTTACTAATTAAAACGCAAAGACAATTTTGAAGTAATTTTCAGAAAATATAAAATTGGATAGATTTTAACTACTAAAAGTGATGTCAAAATTTTGTTCATCAAAATTCGCAATGTACTAAAAATAAAATTGAAGCTGTTAATGTTATGATTGATCAGGAAGACTGCGATATTGCTTGTTGCATCGAAACCTGCCTCATTAGGCATAAAAATACTATCACAAAATTAGATAAATTTAACGAACTTGTTTTTGAAGTCTGCGGTATTGATATATCACTTAATAATAAAAAAGTTAAATTATACTGTATATACATATGACCAACATCAAATATTGATGATATCTTGCGTATATTTCGTACTTTTCTTTCAGATGTTTGCTTAAGTTCAAATAATGGATTTATTTTTTGCGGTGACATCAATATTGATTTTATGACATTGGACAATGCAAGGAGCATGCTCTATGGTATCATAACTTCTTATGATATATCGAACTTAATGAATTAATCAACCAGAAAAAATTCTTAAACTGCTTCTTGCATTGACTATGTATGCACGAATATGGAACTGAGTCAGATCAACTGTAGAGTCGTGCACAATGGTCTTTCGGATCATTCGACACAAGTTTTTCAATTCTTGTTAAATATATACAAAAGAGCCATAGTGAAGAATATTGTAGGTGCTATGATTGTAAAAACTTTCAGACTTTCTTAATATACTTGCAAAAAGGAAATTTCGACCAAATGTATTTTGAAAATGATGTAAACAATGCATCTGATAATTTTATTACGATTCTGAAGATTTTTCATTTCCTTTGCAGAGGGTAAGAAATAAGAGAAACAAACCTAAACCATGGTTAACCTCAGGTATAAAAAAAATCATCTCGAACTGTTGTATATCGTTGTATCGAAAAAAAAATTCTGGTACCCACTTATAAAAACCCCCATATAAAAAAATATACAAAAAAGCTATTGGTGCTGCCAAAGGTTATATTACAACAATATCTGTTCAAATTCAGATAACAAAAATAAAGCTGTCTGGAATATTATCAATATAAACGTTCAAAATTATAGATAAGGAATAATGTTAGTGAGCTAGAAATTGAGTTTGGGTCATTAACGGGTGACATTGCAAAATTATTTCGCCAACTTACCAAATGAAACAAGAAAGCTTGTAGCTCCTGACAACTCAAGTAATTAACAAAAAATCTGAGCCTCAAGAACGCTGCTTCGGCAGGCATTAACAATATAACCTCAAAAATGTTAAAACGTCACTTACAGCACCACCATTTTCCGGAAAGTAATCTAGATGAGAATCCTGGAAATGAATTTTCAACTACATATTACACCCTAGGTTTTGGTAACGTAGTTAGGCAATCAGGTCTTTATAGTTTTCTATTTTCATGTTTCCCAAAAAAATTGTTGCAACTATTTTAAAGACGTTCCAAGCGTCTTTCTCCTTGTTTTCAAGTATGGAATTGAATTGTTCATCTCCGAAGAGTTTCCTAATCTAAGGACTCATAAATATTCCCTCTTTAATTTTAGCGTCACTAATTCTAGGAAACTTTTCTTTTAAATAACTGAAAGCACGGCCTTCACAAAGTATTTCATAAGACCCAATTTCATATGAAGTGGCGGTAATAAAATCGTTTCCTGGCTCAAAAGACTCTCTCAGTGGCCAACTTTTCTTCGTCTCAACTGTCCCATTCCTAGAGGAAGAAGCAATATTTTGTATAACCTAACTGCATTCCAAAGCACAAATTTGCCATTTATATCTTTCATATTGTATGGTCTCCAATAACACCAATTGGTACGTTTCTTTCATGTGCACTGCATGACCAATTGAGACTAGAGGCAACTTGTTTCCATTATAGAGTAATACGGCTTCAAGACTTACTTTCGAGGAATCAATGAAATGTCTCCAGTCTTTTGGATCATGGTCCAGATCTAAAGCAGTCATGAATCCCTCAATGTCCCTACAGGCTACCAAATAGTTTTCAATGTTAAAAAATAGTGTTAAGTTTTTCTGACGTCTTCACTTCCGTACACAGAAACTTTTACTCCATCTTGAGGTAAATTCCATTGTTGCAATCGGGAGGCCAATACTTCTGCTTTTTTCTTGGGCAATTCTAAATCCCTTTAAAGTCACTTAATGCACTTTGATTTATTTTGTGAGGCTTTTTACTAGGAAGTTCACAGACAAAATCGGAGTCTTGCGAGGTTGATGGGCCGGCGACATTTTCCGGTACACTACCGTTTGAATCAGTTTGACCATAATCAGAATCAAGGGTATATTCCTGAGGAGGGTTAGGTGCAGGCGATTCATCACTGAGGAACCGGGCGTTCACCACATATATAACAAAAATGATCCGGCTTATTTCGACAAACTCGCGACATGTTGATCAAATCTCTAATTTCTCAAATACGAACAGCTCTCGATCAACTGGTGGTCGAAATACAACTAACAATTTAGGATTCATGTTATATGTATATATTTAAACCCCTTACACCTGGTATAATAAATCCTTACACCTGGTATAATAAATCCAGGTATTTCTCTTTTAATGATGGAACTTTCCCATACATTAAGGGTAGGTGGGTAAATTATCATAATAAGCATAGATCTATAAAACCGGAGCCAATTGCACTTGCACTTTTGCAAGACAGAAATAGTTATTTCCATTGATATAATACTAGGAGTCAAAATAATCTTTGTGTTCCCTCAAAAAGTTTGACAATTTACGAGAACAGTCCCAGTAATATGGAGACCTTAATATACACTAAGTTGCAGAGTTATCTGAGAGCCATAAACAATATTAGGGTATTTAAAAAACAAGGTTTAGCATTTTTAAAAATTGAATTTGTTTATTCAGTCCAAGGGTATTTGTATACATAAAATCAGAATGTTTCGTTCCTAAGTAATGTACCTATAGACCTTTGATTTCATCTACACTTTATCTACATATTTCATGTATTTGGTCTCCCAGATTAAGTAAATCATTCATTCATTCATTCATTGATAAGACAAAAAAAATTAATAGTTCTGACAATTTAAGTAATTCAATTTAACGTATTGCAAAATTAATTGACGCTCTTTTTATTTAACAGGCAAATCGGCATATTATTTGCAGAAGACGAAGTCGATTTACATATTTATCCAGAGTACAGTTACCAGATTTATGCCACTATGTGCAATAAACTTGCATACTAAAGGCGCACCGCGCTCCTGTACTTAAACATTATTTATAAACAATTTTAGGATCTTGGTATCATCGACTATTATGATGTTAGTTAATTAACTAATCGCTGCTAAAGGTATAATACTTCTTTTAGCACAGGGATCAAAAATAGCAAAAGTATACGCGTCTATACGTGAAGTCTGCAAATTTACTCTGAGTGGTCAAAAGGTAAACTTGCCAACATTATTCACGTTAAATTAACATATAAACAGAGCTGCGAGAGAGATTGCACGTAGACACACAAGGAGCAAATTTATCAGAATATACACAGACAGTTAGTAGAGAAAAGCTTTAAAAGCCCTAAATATATATATATATATATATATATATATATATATATATATATATATATATATATATATATATATATATATATATATATATATATATATATATATATATATATATATATATATATATATATATATATATATATATATATATATATATATATATATATATATATATATATATATATATATATATATATATATATATATATATATATATATATATATATATATATATATATATATATATATATATATATATATATATATATATATATATATATATATATATATATATATATATATATTATATATATATATATATATATATATATATATATATATATATATATACTTCGAAGAGCGGTTTCTGGACCCTTAATGGATATTCAGTAAAACAGTTTTCTTAGGTATTTTAGTCTTAATTTTTAATATATAAAACGAAAACCTAGTTTGTATGTAGCGTTTATTTATTCACAAAATCTCAACTCGACTGTCGAAGTCGAATTTTAACTTTTGAATATGTTTTAATGTATATGATGTTCCAAAACTAAATGTCGTATACTGTGCCAGAAAGTTTGTTTATGTATGTTTTGTTTGTTGATATATTAATATGATGCCGGAGGTTACCGTCTTGGAAACACTGATGAAGGCGAAAACTTGCCGAAACGTTTGAGAATTAAAAAAATCCTACATACTTCTTCGTTTTATATATAAAAAATTTGGACGAAAATACCCAAGATAACTGTTTAAATATATATATATATATATATATATATATATATATATATATATATATATATATATATATGTATGTATATATATATATATATATATATATATATATATACATATAAACAACAAAAAATCTTCTAGGTGATGGCCTACCCCCTTCTTGCAGAGTATAGTGATCAGTACAATACAAATACTTACTTCAGGATCTCTTTGTAAACACTCTAACTTGTTATAAGACATATACGATCTAGTTAGAAACACAGCCAATCGTTACTTTTTTTTAATTAATTGGATAACTTTTCTTTAGACAGGTTTATCAAATACTTTCTTAAAGAAAACATGGTTTTTGGGTTCGTGATACTAGAATCTAACTCTGTATAACCAGTGTGTTGAAGAGTTGCTACTTTTGATTTGTTTTCTTAGCGGGGTATGTTCTTTATCAATACATACATATAAGATCTAAGAACATAACGGCTAGGAGTCTTAACTTACCTAAGATATCGAATAGGTCAACAAATCGTAAAGATCCATCATAGACATATAGATTCAGATAAGAACAGTTTGGCATGGACACCCGAATAGTTAGACTTTTATATTCCTCGACGAAACATTCAAACTCGACAATAATATCGCTATTTACTGAAATACTATTATACTGAATGAACTTGTTACTTTTAGTCGCTTCTGTTGACGGTGTGTTTTAAAATTTACGTACACTTCAAAAATTCGATTTTAGTAAAGAGAAGAAATACGTTTCTTCATCCTGGTTGAATTTGACTGCTATATCATTACTTTCTATAAGATTCCTGGTTTTGACTTCGAATTGTTTACTAATACATATTATTTGACTACATATAAATATGTCTCTAGGTAACGATCCTTCACTTTCAAAATCAGCTGCATATGACTGTAAAATAACCAGTCTCACTCTCACTTAAATATTCTTGAAATACTATTATTAATATTTTATAGGTAAATCAATTACAAAAGGTAATTACGTACAAATACCCTTTATATTCAGCGATGACAAGTACTGTCTTCTGTAATAAAACATTCAATTTAATGCTAAGTGTCAACAGAGCCTAAGCAGGAATCATGGTCCTGCAGGCAAGGGTCTTCTAATGGTGATCAGTTAAAACAGTTACATCGTCGAGGGCAACGTACAAATGACGGCAGCGGGGGTTGTGTCAGAATCGATTTGGTTATTGTTTGGTTCCAGGGAATTTCAAAGGGACTAGTTGGTTAGGTTTGATGAATATTTATTAGGTTAAAAAATGTCATATAGTTGAGTTGGCCACGATTTTGACAGTTGGGTCAATCCCGATTTGAATTGATGATAAATTTGGGTTCACAGATTTTATTTAGGTTAAAAAAAATTGGCACATGTAAACTAGTCCCTTCGGAGCATTAACGTACATATATTTCTACCGACAGGCTACACATTTTATAAAGCGATACGTTCTTTTAACTTTTCAATAATACAAAGCTTCTATGATGAGTGAACCTACTATTTTATTTTGAAATGTAAAATAGTAAGAAACGTAGTGTAAAATAACATATGAAAAGAATGTAAACTGTGTAACTAAACCTCAGAACTCTCAACTAGCATAAACCTCGTACCCCTAAAAACCACTGTAGATACAAATATTTAATCAATAAACCGTATCATGTGTGTGTCATTCAACAGTAAGAAAAGTTATTTAATTTTAAAACACACTGAAGAAATTTAATTTTTGATCCAAAAATTTATGAACGTAGTTATACAATCAAATACGCAATTGTAATAATCAAAAATTGGTAAACTTCCTTTACCTGGAAGTTTCCTCGTTATAAATCTTTCCTGAATACTAAGAAGTGACCCAATTCAGTTCCGCACATAGTCACTTAGTAACACGTACATACACTGTCTTCATTTTTATTGGGTGCCATTTTGTTCCTCCATACTGGATTTACCGATTTCTACGTATGCCTGACTTAGTTTTTAGGCATAATTTAAAATGAATTGAATAAGTAGTTTTTAACTCTGATTTTTTAACTTTGATTTTTTAAGACCGCCATTTCGCCATGTTGAATTCGTACCATTTTATCCCCGTACAGCGTTTAATTTTTGTGCACAATTTGAATTTGAAGTCAAGTAAATAGGAACATTTATTTAAGTTGATTTTTTAAACATTTTATCTAGCCTACATCTTGAATTCGTGTTACAATTTTACTAGTTTACCTCTATGTCACACGTAATGCTTGCACAAAATTTTAAATTAATCTAATAAGTAGTTTTTTCAGGCTGATTCTTTAAATATTTTATTAAGCCGTCATTTTGGATTTGAACCAAAATGTTATCAGTTTATTTGTATTTAACACTTGGTTTTTGTGCAAATATTGAACTGGAATATTTTTTTAGTGTTTCACCAGGCCGCCAAATGGATTTTTATCAAAATGTTACCAGGTCGTTCCTATATGACCGTTATTTTTTTACCAAGATTTGATCAACCGGGCTAGCAGTTTTTTAACTGACAGCAGACCGACCGACCGCCCGACGAAATTGCAAAAATATGGTTTTTTGGTATCTAGGATTTAGGAACTCTAAAACGTGAAGATATATAAAATCTGGGAGAGTGATTTTTTTTCACGATTACAGACATTTTATTTGGCCGCCATTTTGTTCCTCCATCTTGAAATCGCACTACAATTTTACCACTTCGTATATCATATACCATACTTAATTCTAGCACAACATTTGAAGTCAATCAAATAAGTCTTTTCAGGCTGATTTTTTTAAATATTTTATTAATCCGCCATTTTGTTTCACCGTCTCGGATTCGTACCAAAATTTTACCAGTTAATACCAACGTAATACTTTATTTTTATGCAAAATTTCATGTAAATTGAATAAGTAGTTTTTTAGTAATAATTTTTTTTTAATTTCACTAGGAAGCTATTTTGTATCGCCATATTGGCTATGCCGCAAACAGACCTCTAGACCAACGAACAGACAGACCAACAGATGAAGAAACCAACAGATAGACTGTAACAAGCATTTTGACATGCTCGTTACAATTAGTTAAACTTAATCAAATTCTCTATTATATTTCATAAAAGACGACATTCGAAAAGGTTTCTTTAAATAATATAAAATTTCAGCAATCCGGAATGCGTGTGTATTTGGTTGGTCGAGTCGTATAATTGAGATTTTAGCCTGTTTGTGAGGTCACCGTTTTTTTATGAATCTATGTCAACAAAACTTTTCTTAACTTGAATCTGTAGAGGTCAGATCTTGTGTTCCTGAATGAGCTGTCGTAAGACAAACGTTTGGAAGTAATGTGATTTTTATACCTTAAATGGGATTTAAGCAGCAAGGGACCGACCGATAAGAAAGCCAGACCATCAGGCTTTCATTCTTTCCTACTTTCTTTAATTCTTTCTCTACTTTTCACCCCTTCTTGGATTTTTATGATGACCATCTTTTGAACAACCTATAGAATGTGAAATTTTGATTCAGAGAAAAGCAGCACTAGGTAGCTTAGCAGTTTTTTTTAGTGGAGACTCCTGTCCATTCCTGGAATCTGTGATCCATTTTGCGGTGGAGGATTCTGCCTGCAGATATGTGTCGGAATGGGAATTTTAGTTGGGAACACTCCGTGGTAATTGACCACTTTGCTGTGAAGCGTTTTGGAGGCTCTGACTGCGGACTCTCTGGAATATCCACTTTTAATTGCAAGCTAAGTACCTTTTGTATATATTTTTGCCTTTTGTTGTGACTTTGAAACGTTGAAATTCCAACATTTTTCGCTTTTGTAATATATTTTTTGGCTTATATTTAGATTACATATGTAATATATTTTTGCATTTTTCTTCAAAATTTAAATAATATTATACCTGTAAAATTATATTTTGCAAAATATTTTGAAATTCGGAAAAAATAAGTAAATTTCCAGATTTTGTAAAGCTACTTATCTTTAGTGTCTAAATTTATTATATCTTTATTACCTCTACTATATTTTAAGTACTTTGTATAATATTTTTCTAAAGCACATTACTTCTTAAGAGTTAATATTGGTCTCTTTTGAAATTTAATTAGGTACATAATTATTAATTATAAGGTCCTTTGAAAATTAAAATATTTATCTTCCAAATTAAATTTAAATTTGTCATTTTGATAAAAATAGTTTAACATTAAGTATAAAAAATACACTCTTGATTGAGTGATATTTTTTAGGCCTATCAAGCATAATTTTGAGAATTTGTTTAAAATCAGTAAAAAGTCAGTTATTGATTTTATACTTTTTAGTTCTAATTTTCTCTTTAGCTAGGTAAACATTTGGAATTTATGCTTAACCTTTGATACAAGATCATAGATATCTTATTTTTATCTTGCCGTCGAAAAACGAGCTTGATTATTGTACTGATTGTCAAAAAGGTGAATGTCTTATAATTCAATTTTTGTTATTTAGTAGTCCATAGTAAGATATTTTTGTGTGATTAATTATCTTCATTTTTCGAATACATTTATTAAATTTACCTACCTATTTATTTAAAAATCCAGTACTTACCTTTGTACATTTAATTTTTTTAAATACAAGTTAAAATTAAATATAAATATAAATAAAGTGCCTCTAAGGTGCATTGATTTTCTGATTACTGTTGCTTATTGACTAATAGAAATTAGTGTTCTTATATTAATATTTCAATCTAGTTAATTTTATTTGTGGGCTTTTCAGTTAATCGATACCATTTGCACAGCATTGTTTGTTCTAAAATTCATTAAAACAAATTTAATTATTTTATAAATATACTTTGTATACATTTTCTTCTCCAACACAAATTTAATACAGATTCTCTAGAATGCCTTAATGTGACGGTAACTGCGCTTATCGACTAATAGAAATTGGTGTTATTATGTAATGATTTCTATATTTCAAGTTGATTGTATTTGCGGGCTTATAGTTACTTTATTGTCAATTGCAAGATATTTCGAAATTTAAATATATATTAATTCTTAATTTATTTTCAATAATAATTAATTTGCCTTAATAATTTTATCTCTCATCTCTATCTTAATACTAAAATTAATTTTCAGTAATAAAATTCCTTGATCTTAATAAAATACTTAACATATATTTTAATTACGATTCCTTACATTTTGTTTAAGGCTTATACATATCATTTTAAAACACCTACAGTTATTTTCTTATTATATGGCTTTCAAACATGTGTAAGGGTAACTGCTGTTCTTATATTGTACCTTACTTTGTTCAGGGCTTATCATTTTTAGTTACATTTATTTGTTGCTCTCTTTTGATTATAAGGTATATTTGATTAATGTAACTGCTAATGTAGATCATTACTGGTAATATTATTTTTTCGTATATATTGAATTTTAAATCATCTTATCTTTTGATTAAACTTTTCTAAATTTCATTTTTGAGCATCACATGGACTACTAAGTTTTCTAATTTTACTTTATGACTTACCTTTTAGTGCATCTGCAAAGGTAAAGCAGATTTTATTTATGCTTGTCTATATCTGTAAAAAATAAAGCAGATTGGTTGTGCCAATATAGGGCAGATTGTATTTTTTAGATATCTTCTAAAAAAGGAAGAATTTAAAATAAATTATTGAAGTACATTTCTAGTGTTTTCCTTATTAGATGGATTAAGTTTGTATATATATATATATATATATATATATATATATATATATATATATATATATATTCATACCTCTTATCTTCTATCTTTTGGTCATCTAGACCTGGCGCCCATTTTAAAATCTTTATCTAAAATATCAAACTCACACCCCTTGTGCCTCCACATTAGCATTATACTGTGCAGCTAGAGGCAAACTAAAGAAATAAAATATTGTATATAAAACTTAAGAACTTTTAATTAACAATAACAAAATAAAACACAAATAAAAAGCAATTAAACTTTTATTTCAAGACAGACCGACAGAATTGAGAAAACATATTTTTTGGCATCTAGATTTAAATCGCGAAGATCTGTAAAAACCTGGGAGGGTGATTTTTTCACGATTACAATACTTCCCTTTTACGAGGGAAGTAAAAATTAAAGGCGGCAGTGAGGAATCCTGTTTAAATTGCTTATTTGCCATGAACTGAGATATTTAAATCTATAACTAAATAAACCCTTCTTAAAGTAAACGGGGTGATTCAGAGTTCAAAGTTCAGAAACAGGATACGTTATTCAAATAGTTATTTTAAAATTTAAAAAGTATACCTCGTACAAAAATAGAAATGCAAATAGTCGTCTGTCGTGATTTGCCATGAAAATATTTTTTCCTTTTAAACGTTCCAAATAATAAGCCTTTCGAGAAGAAACATGTGCCATTATCCGTGCTACCTTCCCACACAGCTTAGGCCACCCATATTTATCTTTCCATTTCCTGAAAAATTTAGGAATTACTGGAATTCAAAAGAAGTCTTCTCGGAAACTTACGGTTCACAGTAAGTTTAAATATTAAATTTGTTGATTCAGAGATTTTCTGTTGCCCCTTGAAAGCAGCAAATTTATATTCTTTATAGCGAGTTTAAGATCATGGAATACTTTGAAACTTTCTCTTTGAAAACACATTTTCAGTTGAGATGATGCAATTACGGCAAAACTTTTATTGTCTAATTGCTGAAAATTCCTCGTTACAAAATATACAGTGCCTTATGAACAGGCTAACTTTTTTTTATTTAAAGAGGTAGACTTTTGTTTTTAATTTTTTTTGTAGAGGTTGATTTTGTTAAAAAAAATATTTTTACAGCGTTATCGTTTTTAGGGTTTCACGAGACGAGAATTCTCGCATAAAATAAAAATTCTCGTCTCGATTTTTCTTTACCTTTCGTCTTGGTTATTTCTGGCATAGAATTTTTTCGTCAGGTTTCTGAAGACTTTCGTAATTTCGCGGTCTTGCAAAAATACTTCAGATTCAAGCTTAAAATTAAAAATGTTTCTTTAAGCTTCCCGAAAATATTAAGGGATTTTCCTTCTTCACCTGATAAGTAATGTGTTGAGTTTTATCAATCGCAATAGAAAAAAATATCGGGAATTTCCCTCGTTATGAATATTCCCTTTCATTAGAAACAGTGTCTGACCCAATTTTGTTCCGCAAATATTCTTTTAGTAACACATATACATATACCGTCTTTTCAAACATTTTTATTGGACGCCATTTTATTCCAACATATTGGATTCGTAGCAATATTTTACCAATTTCTACATATACCACTGTTAATATATCTTGTGGCGCCGTATTGGATATTTACCAAGTATATCGGGCAAGTAGTTTTTTAGCTGTTGCGAACTCTCAGACAGAAAGACAGACCGACGGAATTGAGAAAATTTTTTTTGGCACCCTAAAAACGCCAAGATCTCTAAAAACGATGCTCTAAATCTGCGAAACCATTCTAAACTTATCGGTGTATTACATGAAAAAATCAGTAAATTTACTTTACCCGAAACTTTCCTTGTTAAGAATCTTTCCTTTTATTAGGAATAGTGAAGTGTGGCCCAATTTAGTTCGGTGCATAGTCATTTAGTAACACATATACACTGTCCTTTCAAACATTTTTATTGGGTGCCATTTGGTTTCACCATCTTGGATTCCTACCAATGATTTACCAGTTTCTATTTATGCCTTGTTTTTTGAGCACAATTTAACATAAATTCAATAAGTACTTTTCACATTGACACACACACCACCACCATTTTACTCCTTCATGTTGAAGTTGTACCAGTTTATCCCTATTTTTCTGCAAAATTTAAAGTCAGTTGTTTTGCCATCTTGAATTCGTACCGCAACTTTACCAGTTTATCATTTTATTGCGTGTGCCATTTGGTTCTACCATCTTGGATTCCTACCAATGATTTACCAGTTTCTATTTATGCCTTGTTTTTTTAGCACAATTTAACATAAATTCAATAAGTAGTTTTCACATTGACACACACCATCACCATTTTGCTCCTTCATGTTGAATTGGCACCAGTTTATCCCTATTTTTCTGCAAAATTTAAAGTCAGTTGTTTTGCCATCTTGAATTCGTACCGCAGCATTACCAGTTTATCGCTATATCAGACTTAATGCTTGCACAGCATTTGAAAATATTCTAATAAGTACTTTTTTGGGCCTGATTTTTAAAATATTTTATTACGCCGCCAATTTTGTCTGCTATCTTAGATACATACCAAGATGTTATCGGTTCATTCTTACGTAACACTTGATTTTTTTGAGAAATTTGAGGTAAATTGGATAATTAATTTTTTAATAATAATAATAACTTTTCACTAGACTACCAACTTATTCAGCTATATTGGATTTTTATCAAAATATTTCCAGGTCATCCCCATGTGATTATTAATTTTTGTCCAAAATTTGAAGTCATTCGGGTATGTAGTTTTTAAGCTATGCCGCGAAATGACAGACAGACCTACCGAAGGAATTGATAAAATATATTTTTAGCATCTAGGGATTTTAAAACGAGAAGATTTAAATTTGGCAGGGTGATTTTTTCACAATTACAAACATTTTATTTGGTATTTTGTTCTGCTATCTTTAATTTGTATAACAATTTTGCCAGTCCAACTCTATACCATAATTAATTATTGCAGAAAATTTTAAATCAATCCATTTAATAGTTTTGGGTTGAATTTTTAAAGAATTTATTAAGCCATGCTTTTTTTTCGCCATCTTGGATTCGTACCATTGGTTTTTGGCAGAGTTGATTTCTACATAATACTTTTGTACAACATTTGAGTTAAATTAAATATAGAGTTTTTAGTAACAGTTCACTAGGCCGTCATTTTGTTTCGCCTTATTGGATTTTTACCAAAATGTTACTAGGTCTCCCCCATATGACCCCTATGTTTTAAATATCTTTTTCCTACACGAGGTTTGCTAGTCTATGGCTGCCTGATAACCTCTAACAAGAGCGAAATCCCGGTCGTCGTTTGACTAAAACGGATCATTGTGTCTGCCGCGATGCAGAACATGTTCAGGGATTATAGTATCCTTGTTAAGACGTTGGTGTAAGTGGAATAGAAACATATTAACATTATTGGTCCCAACGAAAGCCAAGAGTCAACAGTATAATTATATGCCGGTCGTGATATTAGCCAGCTGAGTAGTTGTTTCTGTGATGTCATTTTATGCCTTTGTCCTACACGAGACTCGCTAGTCTATGGCGGCCTGATCAGCTGAAAGAAGAGCGAAGTCGCGCTCGTCGTTTGTCCAGACAGGGATCACAATATCCTTGTTAAAACGTTGGTATACGTGGAATAAAAAAATATCAACAACATAGGTTATTTCCATACTTTGCTACGTAAGGAGGGATGGCCTGTATAATTTCATGCCTAAAGAGCTTAAAATGTATGAAACTTTAATCCATAATTTCATATTTTTTTCATTGCTCTATTATTTGTTTCATTAATAAATGGTTTGTAGTTTTGCATTTATTTACAATGTGCTAATGTTTTAATTAGCAAAGTGCTGAAAAGAAAATGGTAGTTGTAGTATTGGTAGAGCAGTATTATAATGATGCTAAAATCAAATTTCTTAAGTCGTTTAAAAGGTACTCTTTGATTATATTACTTATATGTTTAATAAGATGATTTCTTTATTAGGTGAATCGGTCCCGTATTAGCACCTGTATCTGAACCATTTGCTTACTTATGTGGCTAAAGCAATATTTCACTAGTGCTATAAATAGTTGAACACCTTAGAAAATATATATTACATTTTTACATACATTAAATTGTAAAAAAAAATCAGTTGCACGCAATTTTTGCCAAGTCCAGTTATCGTAGTCCTTTTCACCTCGTCCATTTGATATATTCCACACAGTTAGGCATGGCTTTTACCGCGGCGGTCGCGGCTCTCTGAATTTGTGTGTGTGGAGAATATTAATACTTTCCCATCTGGTAGGCGTCATCTGTGGCATGACTTTTGTATTGTAGTCTGGCTGCTATAAAAAGCGAATCACTTAATTTTAAAGCGCATCACGGCATGTTTTAAAAAAAATATTTAAGGTTTTATAGTGTGATTTTCAACTGCGATACTTTAGATATCTGGAATGCAAAAAATATTGGAAACATATGAAAGGCAAACATTTTTTTCAGTAACTGGTAAAATCAGATACGATTATTTAAATTGTGTTGTCTAAGAAAGCAATTAGTTTTAACGGTTTCTTGAAACTGGAAATAAGAAATAATTAATGTTTAAACAAAATAGTCTTATCTTCAACTAATGCAGCACGGACAATGGCTTTAATTGAAGATGGTAGAAGTCAACTTTACTCTTGGAATATCCCAGTCGAATATCCACAGAGTTTACACACGCTTTCTAGATTATATTCCAGAAAACCTGGTTCTGGCTTAACATTATCCACCGTAGATATGATCGGATTTTGACCCTTTTTATTCTCCTCAACAGGATCGAACTACGGTGTTTAAGCCTTCAACCAGGAAATTCGACATTTAAACGTAAGCGAAAGAACTCCAAGAAGACGCCTACACGAAGTGGGCTTAAACGATCGTACTTCAGAAAATCTGCAAATGGAACAGAACTGCTCCCAGAACACTTCACTTTTCACTACCTCGAGATTTGGATGAGTGTCTAGATTTTGCCTTAAGTCACCAGATGTCTAAATTTTGCCTTAAGTCACCATATGGTTGCAAGAGGGTACGGAGAAAATCTGGTGAAAGGTACGCTTAATGTAATATCGTCAGTGCAGTAAGTTATAACGGTGGGTCAGTAATGCTTTGGGGAAGCATTAATTTGAACTACCACACAGACATCGTTTTAATTGAAGCGGCATGTGAATGAGGATTGGTACATGAGAGTAATATCAAAGATCGTTTTCTACCCTTTGCACCTCTAATTGGTGACAACTTGAAAATAAGAAGAATCTTCGCGGAGTTCGGGTTCAAATCTTATAGAACATATATGGGACACAATGGTAGGAGCCACATTAGTAAGATATCATGCATCTATCCCAGTCACTTTACAGCCACTTGAAAATCAGCTAATTGAAATTTGGGAACAGGAGGATCAAGATGCCGTAAGACATTGGTGAAGGCAACGGCTAGACGCGTGGAAGCGATGAGTTAGAGGAAGCAATAAACCAAATTAATAAATCTTTTCTTTTTACAATATGTTGTTTCTTGAAATTTCGAGTTGGACTAATTAAAATCATTCTTCTTTGTTACGGTTCCTTAATACAAATTTTATTTTTTTATTTAATTTATTCCTGAAATATTCTAGTCAAATACAACTTGAGACTGCGTTTTTTTCGGCAATTTTTACTCACTCCCATTTTATTCTAGCAAAAATTATACGTAAAAATAAGTTCTTATTTCTTTAAGGCAAGCAGGTGATATAAACTCATTTTTATAAGCATATTTTTTTTCGAAAAAATTGTTCCTTCGGTAAAAAATTCTATTTCAGTAGACTCTAGTTACCTGAGGATCTCAACAGCAGTAGTTATTTTAAAATAGCATCTATAAATTTCATAAGCTAATTTTTCTGATCAAAATGACACTATTCGAATTTTCTTGAAACCTTACACACGTATTCAAAATATACCTTATTAGGGCCAAAACTACGTTTCATGATAAACCATTTTCTCTGCCTTTTATCGAAAGGATTAAGAAGTTTCAGAATTAAATTCTTATCTCTATTTCTAATTGCTTGAATATCAAAGTCCGTGTTTGCTTTATATGCTTTAAATTGAGCGAAGCAAATTTTTTTTCTTGTCAAAGCAGTTCTGCGTAGCTTTGAAAATCTCCCCTTAAACAACAAATTAATATTTTTGTATTTTTTTCTTTGCTTACTTAGGTCGTTTATACATTTTTAATCTAAGAAGCACAAAGAGAGCTTTTTAAAAACTAATCAAGGTGTGTTGGAATTTTAAGATATCTCAAGTAAAGAAAGAATTAAAACAAAGACGATATCTAAGAGATTATGCTTGAGCAAAAATTAAAATTAATGAAGCAGTATGTCAGTCTGAGAAGTTGCCAGCACAGTTAAGAACAGAATATGAATAACAGTAAGTTAGGTAAAATGCATATATATATATATAAATATATATATATATATATATATATATATATATATATATATATATATATATATATATATATATATATATATATATATATATATATATATATATATATATATATATATATATATATATATATATATATATATATATATATATATATATATATATATATATATATATATATATATATATATATATATATATATATATATATATATATATATATATATATATATATATATATATATACATATATATAATATATATATATATATATATATATATATATATATATATATATATATAGAAAAATGAAAACCTTAGGTTAGTGGGGATGCAGTTTATGTATATAAAAGGCCAAATAAAGGTGTGCAACCCTTTATTGTTTTGTCAAGCTTTCGGGATCAATTTGTCCCTTCCTCAGGACTTTTCTACAAATAATTGAAAAAAGGAAACAAGTTAGAAACTAACTAGTAAGTATAATACATTTAAACTCACCAATGTGGGTTTGCTATTGAAACAAAAACATACTCTGAAGACGACACACATTTAGTTGCACCAAATCATCATTCTGTTTGTTTAAAAATTTTAAAAGTTAAAATGTTAATAGCGAAATAAGAGTCATTGGACTTCATTTTGTTAACTGAAAACACGTTTTTTTGAAGGAATTTTAAACGCAAAGGTAGAGGGGACATAAGTGAGAAAGATGCAAAATTCCTCCAAAAAAACGTGTTTTCGGTTAACAAAATGAAGTCCAATGATGTACATGTTTTAAAAGTTTTTAAGTTCTTATTTCGCTATTAATATTTTAACTTTTAAAATTTTTAAACAAACAGAACGATGATTTGGTGCAACTAAATGAGTGTCCTCTTCAGAGTATGTTTTTGTTTCAATAGCAAACCAACATTAGTGAGTTTAAATGTGTTATACTTACTAGTTAGTTTCTAACTTGTTTCGTTTTTTCAATTATTTGTAGAAAAGTCCTGAGGAAGGGACAAATTGATCCCGAAAGCTTGACAAAACAATAAAGGTTTGCACACCTTTATTTGGCCTTTTAAATACATAAACTGCATCCCCACTAACCTAAGGTTTTCATTTTTCTTCTTTACTAGTCAGTTGCGACTACCTCTATATATATATATATATATATATATATATATATATATATATATATATATATATATATGTGTGTATATATATATGCATTTCATAAGAAGGTTTCTTTGGAATTTGGTCTATGATTTGAAAATTAAATACTAAAACATTGTTAAAGTGCTTTTACTTCGAAAAAGTTGTTTTTCTTCGACGTTTCGGCAGACTAATTCTTGCCGTTGTCAATAGGAAAAGACAACAGTTTTAACAAAACAAGAGGAATTTCGGAAATTAAGTTCAAATGGGTTAAATATGTATAAAATATATTAGTTTTAAAGTGCAGTTCCATTTATTTTAAATTGAGTGTTTCATGTATCTATTGTCTTATAATTTTATGTCTGTCCAAACGTCCAAGTATATGATTTTTTTACTAAACAAGGTATTGTTTTTTAACTTAATTTCCGAAATACCGTTTGTTTTGTTAAAACTGTTGTCTTTTCCTATTGTTTCAGTCCTTAACAAAGGTAAGAATTAGTCTGCCGAAACGTCGGAAAAAAAACAACTTCTTCGAAGTAAAAGCACTTTAACAATGTTTTAGTGTTTTTCAAACCATAGACCAAATCCCAAAGAAACCTTCTAATGAAATATAATTGAAGTAAGGTCTAAGAAAATCCAAAAATAAATAAATATATATATTATATTATTATAACCCTGTATATATATATATATATATATATATATATATATATATATATATATATATATATATATATATATATATATATATATATATATATATATATATATAGGGTTATTCACGCAACCCGTTCATTAAAAGTTTTTGATGATACCATTTAGATAAAAATTTCAAATTTTGGGATTAAGATAAGGTCAAGGGGTACTTCTTTTTTGAAATATTTTGAAGAATTTTAATGCTATTTTATGTAGCATGTCCTATACCTAGGTTCAAGCGTTCTTAAGACGCTTGACCTTGAACCAAAAATGAGAGTTCGGGGTACCAAATTTTAAAATCTCATATTTTTGTAAGTTTTGAAGATATAATCTTCATATTTTGCAGACGATCGGTAAATAATCTTAGGTTTCTATTTTTTTTATTGAATTTGTCTATTTTTATACAGGGTGTCCTAAATTCAGCGGCAAACGTTCACATTTTCAAAGCCGCTAAAGTCCGTGTTTTTAAATGGGACACCCTATAACTTTATGCACTATCAAATGTAGAATTTAATTTTCTATCGAACTGTATTAAGGTTCCCTATACCCATTCGTAACCATTTTCGAAATAATCGGGTTTTTATTAAACTATCATATGTATTTGCTAAATGCGTACACCTTCCCGTAGTAAGCCATGGAAAAACAATTGTTGAGCTTTTCTATTCAACATGACAGCTGATTTGAAACTTTTAAATTAAAATAAAATAACACTCAAAAGCTGATATTCTCAATTTATTTTATATTCGCGGAGAATGTTACAAAATATTGGAGAGAACGTGCCATGTTTTTAATGAAAAACATCCTCATTTATCGCCAATGAACAAGAGAAAATTGAAGAGGATTGAAACGAATTTTTTTCGTTTCGGAAAAGTTAAAGTTAAAAAAAATGTAATAAATTGTTTACATTATTTTTAACCATATCTACCAAATTCGAGACTGTTGTTTTCTGATTTTAAGTTTTAGTGAACTTAAAAATTATAGCAATCTAACAATCAACAATAAATAAATAAAATAATAAAATTGAATTATAACAAATGTTCTATATGCTGTCCGTTCATTTGAAGACACATTTCAATTCTTCTTTGTTCAGTTGCTGTGGCCCGTTGAATTTGTCCGTTTTCTAATTCGGCAAAAACTGTTCGTATCCTGTCCAGTAAATCTTGTTGGTTATTTACTGTGGAAGCATAGACTTTACCTTTGATAAATCCCCATAAATAAAAGTCTAGGGGTGTTAAATCAAGCGATCGCGGAGGCCATCTCCAAGGGCCATTGGGACCAATCCAGCGATCTTCAAAAATTCGAGATAATTGGAGATAAACTGCAGCGGAATTATTTGCTGATGCCCCATCTAATTGATACCAATAATTTTGCAGCTCACCAATAGGAATTTCTTCTATAAATTCAGAAACCGTCTCGTAGAATTTCCAAATACTTATCACTGTTTAAATTGTCTTGATAAATATAGTACCGCACCTGATCATTTAATACTATACCGAAAACATTGAAGCTAAACCTCTCTTGAGAACGGGTTTCGCGTAAAGCCTGCGGATTTTCTGCTGCCCAGAAATGTTCGTTTCTTCTATTTGTTATTCCTTCTCTAGATTTCGCTTCATCTGTCCAAAATATTTTTGAAAGGAATTGAGAGTCCTCTTGAATTTTCAAAAACATGAATTCGCAAAATTCTACTCGTCGGACGTCATCACCAGGTCTCAAGGCTTGCACGTTTTGGAAGGAATAAGGGTGCATATAATGTTCGCTCAAGATTCTTTGGACAGATGAAGAAGAAATTGCCAAATCGTTTTCTGCAGACGGTATTGAACTTCGCGGGTATGCGGGGAAATAAGCTAATATGTTTATTACGTTATCCTCGGCATTTGTCACTGGTTTCGGAACATTTTTTGTAACTTTAACCTTGCCAAAACGCAAAAAGTTCGTTTCAACCCTCTTGAATTTTGACTTGTTCATTGGCGGCAAATCAGGGTGGCGTTCATTAAACACACGACACGTTCTCTCCAAAATTTCATAACATTCTCCATGAATATAAAATAGATTGAGAATATCAGCGTTTGAGTATTCTTCCATTTCGATTTAGAAGATTTAGTTTATCACTGACAGCTTTCGATAAATAACGCATACTAATCATCTGTCATATTGGATATTGGATCTCAATTGTTTTTCTGTGGCTCACCCTTGGAACATGTAAACATTTAAGCAAATACATACGATATTTTTATAAAACCCAATTATTTCGAAAATGGTTACGAATAGGTATAGGGAACCTTAATACTGTTCGATAGAAAATGAAATTCTACATTTGATAGTGCATAAAGTTATAGGGTGTCCCATTTAAAAAAACGGACTTTAGCGGCTTTGAAAATGTGAATGTTTGCCGCTGAATTTAGGACACCCTATATAAAAATAGACAAATTCAATAAAAAAAATAGATACCTAAGATTATTTACCGATCGTCTGCAAAATATGAAGATTATATCTTCAAAACTTACAAAAATATGAGATTTTATTTGGTACCCCGAAGGCTCATTTTCGGTTCAAGGTCAAATATCTTAAGAACGCTTGAACCTAGGTATAGGACATGCTATATAAAATGGCATTAAAATTCTCCGTAGAATCCAAAAATATCATAAAATACAGGGTGTTCCATTTAAATTAAGCAAGTTGATACCAATTTGGTTTGTTGGAAGTTGAAAATATTTAAAAAAAAAAGTACCCCTTGATCTTACCTTAATCCCAAAATTTGAAATTTTTATCTAAAATGGCATCATCAAAAACTTTTAATGAACGGGTTGCGTGAATAACCCTGTATATATATGTATATATATATATATATATATATATATATATATATATATATATATATATATATATATATATATATATATATATATATATATATATATATATATATTATTCAATTTCTTTCTTAAACCTGGTATATATTAATTGGACTTCTTTCTTGGGTATAGGTTTATTTGCAAAAACAAACAGTGGGATTAACTTGACGTTTCGGCTATCATAGTAGGCTTTCTCAAAAATTACTCATTCCTTTATTTTTTTTTTGTATATATGGCTGTCCTTTCCTATCTACAATTAATTTAAAAAACATTTAGTGGTCTAATTATAAAGACATCTACAACTTTTCTAAAGCTGATTTAAAATTTTATACTATTGACAATAATTATTACAAAATTAATAAAATAATGTTACATACCTCGAAAAATGCATGTTGATTATTTATTTATATTTGAATGATAGGTAGCAAGTTAGTAGTTTGACAGGCAACTCATTGCACAGTTTTAGGTAAAAAGGTGTTCTTATCGTAGTACGTTTTTTTGAGGTATTTAAAGATAATTTTTTGCTATTTTTTAATTTAAACCTAGTAGAATCAGACATACACAATAATATACTAAATTTTAAAAATAACGGCTTAGACGAAGTTAAAACTATACTAAACTTCGTCTAAGCCGTTATTTTTAAAATGTAGTATATTATTGTGAATGTCTGATTCTACTCTAAGGTTTAAATTAAAAAATAGCAAAAAATTATTTTTAAATTTCTCAAAAAAACGTACTACGATAAGAACACCTTTTTACCTAAAACTGAGTCATGAGTTGCCTGGCAAACCACTAACTTGCTACCTATCATTCAAATATAAATAAATAATCAACATGCATTTTTCGAGGTATGTAACCTTATTTTATTAATTTTGTAATAATTATTGTCGATAGTATAAAATTTTAAATCAGCTTTAGAAAAATTGTAAATGTCTTTTTATAATTAGACCACTAAATGTTTTTAAATTAATTGTAGATAGGAAAGGAAAGCCATATATACCAAAAAAAAAAATAAAGGAATGAGCAATTTTTGAGAAAGCCTACTATGATAGGCGAAACGTCAAGTTAATCTCATTGTTTGTTTTTGCAAATAAACCTATACCCAAGAAAGAAGTCCAATTTATATATATATATATATATATATATATATATATATATATATATATATATATATATATAGTTGTGAATAGCTTTGCTGACGTTTCGCTAAAATCACATTTGGCATTTTCGAAGCTTTCATTCTTGAAGTGTTAGCGACTGCGAAGCTTCCCTTTTACTCCCTTCCGGGGCCTTCATTTAACCATTTCCGTATCCCTTCTAGTGTAGTTTCCGAGATCCCAATTCTGGTACATCGAAATTCAGACACACTGTCCATAGTATACTTTTATTTGAAATATCTTATATTCAAATTACAAACAATCTAGTTTTTAACCAGACAATAATCAATTTTCAAACGCCAATAATTCGAAAACAAGGCGGGTTAGCACTAAAGTGTGCTATATATTATGCATCATCTTAGAATCCTTGATATAATTAAAAAAAATTGAATAATAAATACTTTAATTCCATTAAAAAATGTTATTTTTACATTCCACGGTTTTCTGAGACACAAGTAGCTGCAATCTGTTAACATATTTTTGAAAGTCAGAGTGTCGGAATCAAAAAAAAAAACAACACAAGGCGAACAATGTTGACATTCTCTTTCCTTATATTTTATAGAGTTCTAGTCCAGATGACCCAGTCCCAGTATAAATTCAAATATCCCGCAAAACTATTCCCTAGAGGTTTTTCCATGAAAAAATTGTAGCGGGCGAGAAATATGCTAGTTATTGAAAAAAAATAATAATAATATACCGAGTATTCCATTAGAAAATGTTATTTTTTTAATCCACGCTTTTCTGAAACCCAAGTAGCTCCAATCTGTTAACATATTTTTGAAAGTCGGTGTGTCCAAACGACAAACGTATGTGGAATCAAAAGAGCAATACAAGGCGAACAATGCTGACATTCTCTCCTTTTATTTTTATAGAGTTACAGCCCAGGTGACCCAGTCTCAGTATAAATTCAAATATGCCGAAAAATTAGTCCCCTTTTTCATAAAAAAAATTGTAGTAGGCAAAAAATATGCTGGTTAAGGGCTAAAGCGGTCGAAAAAAGAGTACCTGGAATATACTATAACTACAATCCTTCAACATTTGATAAATTACAGAATGCTAAAAAAAACATCAAAGAAATAATCCCCATAATTATGTACGTTCTTCTTAGTCCTTTTTTAAACACAGTCACTATCCACTGGTTCATAAAATATTTTATTAATTTTCAAACGAGTAGGAATCAGTTTTTAATACAGTTTATTACGGATATTTTGATAAATAGGTAGGTACCGAAAGCCATAGCACAAAAAACCGTTTCGCCCTATAAATTTAAAACTACCGCTTAAATCAATGCATTACTACCTTAAGATAAATCTAGATCAATAAGTAGTTTAAGAATAAACTGAAAACCGACCAAATTTTAAAAAATTAATATCTGCCTGCTATCCTGTCGCACACTGGTCCATTTTCCCGAAAACATGGCAGTAATTGGTGTTTTTATTTTGTAATATTTCGAAATGAAGTGACGCTTGCAGTAAACCTAATACTCCATACAAATAGTTGGCCATGGATGTGACAAATTGAAAGGCGTCTATTCTCTGACAGTAGTTGTCAAAGTAACAGAAAGTTTTAGACACATGAAACAGCAATTATTTTTGGCAGTTTGTCTTTTTAAAGACTCCGCATGTTTTAAGTTTTTTGGTTTTGATTCTTATATGAATCATAAAATGGCAGATACGTTGTAAGTTTTTACGTATTTATATAATAATTTTATTTAGTTTGATGGAAGTTAGAAACAGCCAAAAAACAAATGCGCTTTCCTATTGATAACAGTTTTTCGATAAGCTTTTTGTTTATGTTCCGTTCCAGATCTTAGTATCAAACATTTTCTTCTCTCTTGCTTATATTTGCACCTTTGAATGAAAATATTTTTATGGCCACAATTAAAAATTGATTTTGCATGTGTTATCCACCTAATAAAATAATTCTCAAGTCGTCGGAGCTTTTTTTAAACAGAAATATGATTGTCAGATTCCTTTAAATATTTTTTAATTTCGATAGATTACCATGGGTGCTCGTTTACATGATGTGAAAACTAGTTTTTCGACTTTTAAAGCTAAAATAGGGGCGATTTTTTTAAGTTGAAATGTTAGTTAATAGTGTCTTTTATTTATAAGAGCACACTGTATTTTTTAATGTTTTCATATCAATTCAAAAAGAACCCATAAAAATCAGGTTTCTTATTAAGGTTTTTAGTTAGTTATTTATAAAGTGTTTGTATGTGGAAACTCTGGTTTCCTTTACTACATAAATTAAAGTATCAATTTTCGGGAAGCCATATTGTTAAATGTAATGCATGGTTTGTGTTAGTTTAAAGCCTTAGAAAGGCAATTTGTTATTCGTTCAATTTAATCTGGCTTAACAAAATTGAAAAAAAAAATTATCCTGCATAAATGAATTCTAATAAATGTGCATAATTTTCTATCGGTTTTGTTTCTACTTTTCAAGACGGAAATGAACAGATCTTGGAATTATTAATAATTATTAAACCACGGTGAAATCTTTGAAATGTTACAAAGTGATAACGAAAAGAATATTTACAATAAATATTTTGTGCTTCAGTCCAAGATATCTGAAATGACGGGGTATAAAAATTTGCCCAAAGAAAATAAAGGCATTCTTTCTAGATTTTTAGTAGTTTTAAACAAAGAAGGGAATTAGCTCAAAGAATTAGAAGTAGATTTGTAAAAAACAATACCTTATGGCTTAATGTAAAATTAAGCTTTATAAAGAAACCTGGTAATAAGGGTAGGAAAAAGAAACCATTTGAACAATATAATAAACGAACAACGCGATTTAAAACGACACATTTGAGAGAAAGTGCTACTTCTCAAGAGTTAGCTTATGCTGCCTAAATGCGATATAGAGAAGAAAGTGTAAAACAAGTGCATCTAAATTAATAAAAATTTTAAGCGAAGATCCAGCAAAAGCAAAATTATACAGCGATGCATTAAAAGAGAAAGCATCTTCATACACGAAGCTAAGCCCAGACGAGGCTCTTTCTCTAATGGTGGAAACAAACTTGACTAAAGCTCAGTACAAATTTATGAGACTGTAAGCTGAGGAAAAGAAATGTTACTTATATCCCGTCTATTATGAAGTACTTAACGCAAAAGAAAGATGCTATCCAGATAACATTTCTGTATCCGAAACAGAAGCGGAAATTCCTCTTCAATTTTTATTAAACCACACCTGCCAAAGAATACTTCATCTACAACAAGAGGTTTTAGAACGTATCGAACATTCCACCGAAAAGATTAAACTAATTTTGATATATATTTGATAACACGATATTGCCGCCCTATAAAGCTACAATTTGCTCGTGAAACAACTGAATTAATTTTGCGTGAAAAGTGTAATTTAGATAATCAAATATCTAATCTTGCTCCGCTTAAATGGATTTGTGGGCAAATAACCTTTGAAGTGTACTAGGAGCTCTGCTCCACAATGATTGAGGGTAAGGTTGGAAATGCATTCTCAGAAACGAAATCCGCTTAAAGATGTTTCGCTTCATCTAAAGATTTGAATAATATTGATGGACTTTTAAAAGACCTTTATTAAACAATGCTTATTTAAAATTCGGTTTATCTTCGTTACATGCCTGGATCAGTTTTTTTGAGTGTTTTCTACATTTTGCTTACCAACTAAACTCAAAAGTGGCAAGCCAGAAGCGAAGAAGATAAGTTAAAGGTAGCAGAATAAAAAAAAACGGATCCAGGACCAACTACATTCTAAACTAGGGTTAATTGTGGATAAGCCAAAACCGGGCTTTGGTACAACAAAAGACGGCAATACGGGTCGTACATTTTTTCAAAGCGCCGAAATTGTCACACAACTCTAAAAATTGATGTTCGCATCGTCAAAAATGTTTCTACAATATTGCAAACTTTATCATCTGGATACCATATTGATACCGACAAATTTAACTCATTTGCATTAGGAACCGTATTATCCGTATCCGATTTCGAATTCACAATTTTATTGGGCTGTATTCTGAAGAAGCACAGGAGGCGAGAAATAAAGATATTAAGATGTTTCTCGAGAAAAACATCAAGAAATGATAACTTAAGAGATACTTTTAATCGCCTCTTTGTTTCTTCAGATCCATTAATATGTAATTTTAGAAAATTACATCCTAAAAAAGTAATCTTTCTCTTGAAGCAATAAACCTCATTAAATCACTGGAAGCTAGATACAGCAAAGATCATAATTTAATTTTTCGGCAAGATGCGTCGTCTTCGAAGAGAGATGATGAGTGAAATATAATTTTATTATTGTACGAATATTAAAAATGAGTAGGTCTAGATTTTTTAACTAGTTCTGATAATAAAGGATATGTTCAAAAATAACGTCATCCCACAGCAAGTTTTAAAATTTTATCAACTCGTAATTAATATAAGTTAAACACGCGTAGCGTATTGGAGGGGTAGGGTAGAGTTCTTGTTTAGCATTATTTAATCCATTAATACCCTGTATATATTTAGTTTATAATTCAGTTTCATTAATATTTAAGCTTCGTTAAAACCTCTAATAAGTATATAAGTTAATAGGTCGATACTACTTGTACTGAAATGCTAACTGTCCAAGATGGTCTAATACTTTGAAATTTGAACACCGCGCACCACAATTTCTTCAGTTCCCCATAATTTTACAATTTTTATGTTACTTTATTTACATTTTTGAAAAATGGTTGTACGGTTTTAATAATTAAAACCTATTTGTTTTCGCCTTTAATATGTAGGTATAATAAAATCAAAATATATCATCTCCAACTTGAATTTAAATAAGAACTCATTTAATCAAAAATATGATTTATTAGCTATATAATATCACAAAAATAATAGAAATTGGTTAAAAAAAATATTTTTACAAACATAATGAATTTGTTGTTTATTGAAATAATTAAATAGTTCGTCCTGTTACTGTATAGCCTAATTGTTAGTTCCGTCTCATAATTTGTCACGTGTAAAAATGTTTTTGGATCAAATACATAAAATAAATAACTTTTCAGTCAAAGGTTTTTTGTAATACAATTAGTGCCATGTTTTCAAGAAAATGGACCAGTGTATGTCGGTTTTATGCCAGAGAAAAAAGTAAATCAGTGTCCGAAATGCGGTGCTAGCAATGCAATGGTCCTGGGACGTGATCGGTATTACCAAATATTGATTATGCTACAGATAGACGTTCCAACAAATAGAAAATAAAAGACTCTTTAAATGGATGCCAACGTTATTATCTTTCAGTAGTGTTGAGGATTCATCGAGAGATTTCCGCGGAGGCAGCCAAACTCATTTCACGATCAGATTTCCCAGTCCGCGGCACCTTTTCTTTTGCGCTTTAACTTCCATTAGGATTGAAATGCGTATTAAAATATTTACAAAGTAGACCTAAATCGTACTTCTGACAACAACTGTGCTGCATGCAAGGTAATATTGTGATTAAGCGGCGACGCGAGCGATTGTTGTGATGGAATTATAAAACTGCCTGATGGACTGTCTACGCCACCTATAACTGGTCTTTGGTATAACAAAAGCAAATATATAGCGAAGTCTATTACTTAAATAAATTAAAATTTTTGTTACTTCCCTCTAAAAGGGAAGTAGGTACTGTAATCGTAAAAAAATCACCCAAATATTTAAGATCTTGACGTTTTAGGGTCCCTAGATGCCGAAAACCATATTTTCCCAATTCTGTCGGTCTGCCAGTCTGTCTATCTATCTGCCTGTCTGTCTGTCTGGCTGTCTATTCGCGGCATAGCTAAAAAGCTACTTACCTGATTGACTGCAAATTTTGGTCAAAAATTAAGGATCATATGGGGATGACCTGGTAATAATTTATCAAAAATCCAATATGGCAAAACTGCGGCCTAGTGAAACGTTAAAAAAGTTATTACTAAAAAGCTACTTATCCAATTTATCTCAAATTTTGCATAAAAGTTAAATATTATGTAGGAATCAACTGGTAAAATTTTGGTACGAATCTATGATGGCGGAACAAAATGGTGGCTTAATAAAATATTTAAAAGTTTATTCTGAAAAAACTACTTAATGGACTGATTTCAAATTGTGTGTTATAACTAATTGGGGTATAGAGATGAACTAGTAAGATTGTGGTACTAAATCAAGATGGCGGAACAAAATGGTGGTCAAATTAAATGTTTGTAATCGTGAAAAATCACCCTCTCAGATTTTATTTATCTTCATGTTTTAGCCTAGGTGCCAAAAATATGTGTTATCAGTTCCGTCGGTCCGTCTGTCAGTTTGTTTGTCAGTTCGTGACAGAGCTTAAAAACTACTTATCAGATTGACTTAAAATTTTAGTCAAAAATTAAGGGTCATATGGCATCCCCATGGTAATATTTTGATAAAAATGGTAGCCTAGTGAAACGTAAAAAAATATTACTAAAAACTAATTATTAAATTTACCTATACTAATTTACCTAATCCGATTTAACTAAAATTTTGCACAAAAATCAAGTATTGTGTAGGAATCAACTGGAAAAATTTTGGTACGAATCGAACTTCGGCTTGAAAAACTACATAACGGACTGATTTCAAATCGTATGCCATAACTAACTGTGGTATACAGGTGAACTAGTAAAACTGCGGTACTAATTCAAGATGGCGGCCAAGCTTTAGCGTCCCTAGATGCCAAAAATATGTTTTATCAATTCGGTCGGTCCGTCTGTCGGTTTGCCTGTCTGTCTGTCAGTTCGCAGCATAGCTTAAAAACTACTCATCAGATTGACTTCAAATTTTAGTCAAAAATTTAGGGTCATATGGGGATGACCTTGTAATATTTGGTAAAAATCCAATATGCCGGAAAAAGCCTAGTGAAACGTTCAAAAAATTATTACTAACAAAACTAATTATCTAATTTCCTCAAGTTTTGCATAAAAATCCAGTGTTGCGTAGGAATAACTTGGTAACATTTTGGTATTAATATAAGAGAGCAAAACAAAATGACGTCCTAATATATTATAGGATGAGCCTGAAAAAACTACTTATTAGATTAAATCATGCCCAAAAAATAAGTGTGGCTAAGGTAGAAAATGGTAAAATATTGGTTCGACTCCGATACGGCGAAACAAAATGGCGAGCAATAAAAATGTTTGACAAGACAGTATACTAAATGATTATGTGCGGAACTCAATTGGGTTACCCTATTCCTAATGAAAGGAAAGATTCATAACTCGGAAATTTCCGATTTTTTATATTCTCTGATAATAATATCATTACTTTATTGACCTTATTTTTGGAAGCACCAAAACCAATAAACAAAATAACCCTTTACTATAGTTTCCTGCAACTCACCTACTTAACTTGCCGCTCTCAGAATTTGCCACCCTGGGCAAATGTGCAGCTTGACCAACCCTAAATCGGGCCCTGGACGCATGATTTCCCAAGCAAGGGCCCAGTTCCAAGTATTAAACAACCTTGATATTCATCCACGAATTGACCAAAACAGTTAGACCCAGTCTTTTCCATATCAAATCCGTGAAGAAAATGGCAGATCAGATATTTTTGTAAGGAATAAAATGTTTGTTGTGAAATAAAATATTTAATAAATGTCCCACGGCAGACCAAATCGTCAAAATTAACATAACAGATCAGATGGCAAACCGTAGGATAAAGCGATACCTACGATGTCCATATGTACTTATTTTAATAGGACAGTACTTGCTTTTAGACGTTGCCCTTATGTCCTTTAATGTCTTTGTAAGTACATACAAGTGTGCTTGTTACTTCCCTTGTAAAGGAGAAGTATTGTAATCGTAAAAAAAAATTTCGTGGTCACTAGTTATGTTTTCTCAATTCTGTCGGCCTGTGTGTTCGTGGCATAGCTAAAAAACTACTTATCCAATTGACTTCAAACTTTGGTCAAACATTAAGGATCATATGGGGATGACTTGTGATAATTTATTAAAAATCCAATATGGCTAAACAACGGTCTAGTGAAACGTTAAAAAAATTATTACTAAAAAACTACTAGCCGAATGCATCTCAAATTTTGCATAAAAATCAAGTAATAGGTAGGAATTAACTGGTAAAATTTTAGTACGAATCCAAGATGGCGGAACAAACTGACGGCTTAATAAAATATTTTAAATTTGATTAAATGTTTTAAATTTGTATAATTCATTATAATATGGAATCCTAATAATATTCTAAAAGCACTTTTTTCAACTAGTGATTTTAGCCTAGTTTAGCTTGTATAAGACCTTTATAGCTGCATAGTATATGAACGTTCTTATCAATTGCGTTTAGCAAATAAAAGTCCGGAGTGTTTTACGTTCATCTACTTTAAATATAGACTTGCTAAATATTATTTGTATTCCTTAACTTTGAATAATACGGTTTATTCTTGCTTTTTTGTCTAGTTTTCTCCAGTACTTTCACAAAATTCAAGGCCCCTCGGTACAATCACTCACTGCATAGCAATAGCAATAGCATCAAATTATTCCAATACGCATCAAAGTTTAAAATAGAAATTATTTTATTGATAATCTTTCATGAAAATTGCCCACCATAATTGGTGAAATTATAGATAATAAAACATTTCATAAATTATTATTTCCTTGCGTGACAATATAAATTGTTTGAGAGTATTGATTGGTAAAGTGTCACTCTTTAATTAATTTATATTTGTATCGAAATCCGTTTATGCAATGGGATTTAGAAATACTTCCTTTTTTATGATTTTTTGCTCATATTCTAAAAGGGACTGGAATTAGTTTTAACTAAGCAGCTATTACGTCTTATACAAACTAAAGAAGGCTAAAATCACTATTTAAAAAAAAGAGCTGTTGGAATATTATTACTATTTCATATTGTAATGGATTATTTGCACAAAAAAAAACTTTCAAACTAAGACTTACAAATACTACCATATACAATATCATGCAGCTAACACCCGCCATCAACACTTGCAACAAGTTGATCTGTTTTAAAAAAACTGCCCTTACTTTTCTGACGTTTATAACAAAGACATACGAATTCACTAGATTTGATCTACAGCGCAGGAAATCAGACGCTATCAGTCTTTTGCCAGCTTCATCAATAAATCAAATTTTCACAAACCATAAAACACTGGTTTTTATTATCTAGAGCTCTACTGTCCCATTCATCCAGACCTACATTAACTTCACCTTTTTCTCTGAATCTACGATCCTTTTTCTTCTAAATTAACTATTTTGTAAATAAAATGTTTAGATTTAATCAAAAAGTCAAAGTGAATAATATGTAACCAAATAAAAAATCAAACTTCCTGAGAAAACAAAATTTCTTTAAATTTCATTAAGAATTTTTCGTTGCTGTAGTTGGATATGATCTAGCTCTTTCAGCTTTGGATTTTGTGTTCTAGTTATATTTTTCCAGATTTAATATTGATTGAAGAATAGTTGGTTTACTCTGAAGGAAATGAAACATTTCGTTACAAGTTTAATCCAAATTTGAAATTTTCCTGAACTCCAGTAATTATTAGTGATAGAAAATAATCGGAAAATAGCAGCACTGATACCAAGAAGACAAAACATAAACACATATAACAATTAGGTAGGTAATAACTTAGAGTTCCTTCTCCCAAACCCTTGAATAGTTCTACATATCGATCTTCATTGCTCTTCTTTTCAGTGTTCCACTCAATTATATTTTTCAATAGTTAATAGGTTAGTTAATATTCCGACTTCATCAAAAAGTTTATCTTCATTCAATACCTCTCCCAAATACGCTTTGAAGGTCTCTACGCAGTGAGCAACTTCGTTCTAGTTACCACTTCGTAAGCCTATCCAGTTAAAATTTGACTTTTGAATAAAATAGTTGAACTTGACTACTGATATTTTCTGTATTATGTTGACCATGATTATTCAGTTGAGAAAGACATTATGTCACTTTTAGTGCCAAAAATAACTCATTTAGACGATGTTTCAATTTATTATTGAGGCTGAAATATTCTAAAGCAACTTTCTTTTCAGTTATTTTGTGGCCTTCGATTCTAGTGATTGTTTGATGAAACTGGGAAGCCACATTGTGTACGAACCACTTCCACATTTCTTAGATGAGATTATCAAAAAAAACTGCTTAATAATTGTTGGCCAGTTTTAAATTAACTGAAAAAAAGATTTCAGTACATTTGCAATTTAACACCTCAAAAACATACTCGATGATAAGTTGGTCAGATATTTCACCAGGTAGTTCACGTTATCATAGTAATTTAATTTGTGTGCGTTTCTTAATGTTTAAATATCTATTAGTAGGGGTACCGCAGGTTTTATGTCACTATGAATAGACTTACTCTGCGTCACCTTATCTTCAATTAATTGTTATTCACAATACTGTAAGGAAATCGGCTGATCTTTTAAGTTAGAGACAAGTGATTTATTAAAAGAAGTAGACACACTAAGAATAGAAACTGTTAGAGTGAAACAAAATCTACAGGACAAAGGTAATAACTTTAAACTCTTATTAGATAAAAAAAATTGACATAATATGTGGCCTTAAAGAATAATTATCTAATTTGAATTAATTGGCAGCTTAAATATCAAACAAAACAAGCTATTCAAAGCACATAAAGAAAATGACGCATTGCTTGAACTAAAATCTTCCAT
Source organism: Kuschelorhynchus macadamiae (assembly GCA_030620095.1). Taxonomy (NCBI): domain Eukaryota; kingdom Metazoa; phylum Arthropoda; class Insecta; order Coleoptera; family Curculionidae; genus Kuschelorhynchus; species Kuschelorhynchus macadamiae. The sequence goes on from JAUTXW010000450.1 coordinate 1,373,858, forward strand.
AACAAAAAACAAATAGCTTATTCAGATGAAAAGGAAAAACTTCAAAGTAATATCAAAGAGTTGAACCAAATTAGTAGGAATATGATAACATTAGTTATTTGCCTTGAAAATAAATATAATTCTCATATTCAAGAAGTAGAACAGCAAAAGGGCTTACCTAAATATTTTAATAATAATACCATGAATACTATGTTTTAACCACAAGAATAAAAAAAGTACTTTGTCTGTGATCAGCAAGGTCGAAACTTCGATAAGTTATTAGAACGATGCTTACATTAAAGTAAAATTCTTCCTTTACAAGTGTCATGAACAATATTTCTGAATTAAGTAGGAATTTTAATGGCCTAGTAATTGACTTACATCAGATATTAGTTTGAATCTTTGAATTAACCTAAAGGCTTATTCCGAATCTATCTTTGCATGAATTTGGCAAACATACTAACTGTTTGATTCAAATAGTAAGAAACAAGGATTTTCCACAAGTAGAGTCTCCTGCTTGCATTGGCACCAATATATTACTTCTACCTCATCTAACCAAACAAATACTGTTATTAATTCGCCTTTTTTAGTGACAGACAAGCCCACTTTGAGGCAGAAATAACAAATAATTAATGATATAAGTGGTTTAGTTGTGTCTGTGCTTTTACCTAATATTCAAACTCTAATTCATTTATGAATTAAGTATATTTATGGACCCTAATGAAATGCCTGAAGTTGTGTTACTACAGAGCATTGGCTAAAAATAACTGAACCTTGTTGTGTTCCTAACTACATAGTTGCTTTGGTCTATTGCCGTAAAGAACTAGCACTTGGAGATATTATGATTTACTTGTACCAAAACAGCTTAAAAATGTGTCTTTTATTAAAGTTGAAAAGTATGAGAGTTTTCTTGGTGGAAAATGAATTCGACTTTTTAATTGTACACGAAAAAAATTAATATTTTTTATGTTAAATAAATGTATAGACCTTCAAGCCGTAATGGCATGGCAGGTCTGTTTAATTACAAAAACTAATATAAAATCTTTTTTATATTAGTATTTATGTGTTTTTCAAACTGTGCATTGGCTCAAATATCTGTCATTTTTGCAAAGTTACAGCTGTGTTATTGTGTTATAGTTTTATAGTTTTAAAAAAATGTGGCGTCCATGGACAAATGATTGTAATAGTGCATCCCTAAGTGATACTTCAAAAAACATGTATTCCTTGATGCCAAGGAAATTGTAGAACCCCTATTTAACTCTTTTAAAGAAAAGGTATATTTAAAATGAAACTTCGAACAAAAGGTGCTTTTTAACTAAAGTTCCTTTACCGACGGTGAAAGATATCATGACCAAAACCATTACAGCAAGGAAACAACGGCCTGAATCGGCCAATTTAGAAGTATTGAACAAGCTGATTAATTCGAAGACAAATTTATGACATGTATAATGAACAAATGATTCCTACAATAGATTATCTACAAAGGTACTTGTAGTAGACGAAATTAACACTTCATGTAGCAGAACAAGCCTCTGGAGAATTGTTAAAACAATGGGTTTTAAATATTGGACCATAAATAAAACGCAAGTGTTAATGGAATCCCAGCGAGTATGGTGTATATAAGCATGGTGTCGAGATTATTTACATTCCATACAGCTGCAATCATATATCTTGACAAAACATGGTTTGATACCCATGATACTCCTTAAAAAGAATGGAATGATTCAGCAAGTAAGTGCCAAACCAAAGCTCCCTCAAATAAAGGACAGCGGATTAGAATTTTACATGCTGGTTTAGAAAATAGTTTTATTCCAACCTCTTTGTTACTATCTTCGAAGACCATAGCCAATTCATCTTTGGATTATCATCAGGTTACAGACACAAAAATATTTGTAGGTTGATTTCAAAATCGCCTTCTTCCAAATATTCCAAAAAATACTGTAATTATAATCGCCGCCAAATTAATAAATTTCAGAATTCAATTAATACAAAAAGAGAACTTGAGAACTATATGATAAAAATGATATATTTCAAACAAAAAGATCTTTTAAAAGCATATGATATTATAAAATAATATATTTTTGACAATCTTGCTAGTGCCTCTGGTCATACGGTTTTGCTTCTTTTTCCGTATTATTGCATTTTCAAGCCGATCGAACATATCTGGCATGAATTAAGAACCCTGATTAAGAAATAAAACACTTCTCCCACACAAAGTACTTCTGTAATAGTTTTAATTAAAAAATGTGTAAATAATATTTCTGTACATAGCTGGAAAAATTCTGTTCGACATGTAATTAAGGTCGAATACTATAATTTTATAAATAATAGTGTTTAGCTCTTAACAATTAGTTTAGGCTTAGACGAAGACGGCAGTGATAGTTAATAATTAGTAAAATTATATATTATTAAGTTTTTTTAACTCCTTTCCTGTTTAAAAATAACAAGTGAAAATTCTCTATTATCTTGAGGAGAAAATCCGTACCTGCACCCTTTTGAGAGTGTACTAAAGAATCTTGTATCTACAAAATAGAGGTTTATTAAATAGCTCATTTATGGGAGGGTTTACAGCTAAGGGTACCAGCTAAATTTTATTGCAGTTAAGAAATCATCGGAATCTGAAACTTTTGCTTCGGGCCCTTCTGATCACAAAGATTTACTTGCTCGCTTTCCTGCCAAAAACAAATGCAAAACCGAAAAAATATTTAATTTGTTAATCTTTGGAACATTTTATGGTACACTGTGATGACGAATTTGAACAGTGTTGAATCTGCAAATCCGTTTTCTGCCTTTTATTCGAAGCTTAATCAAAATTTGAATAAAACGTTTGCCTTAGGAAAAAGCAGGTCAAGAAAAGAAAACCCTGGATAAGTAAGGGAATCAAAACTTCTGCTTATAATTTAAGGTTTTTACATACAATTAGAAAATATTACAGGGCAAATACATTTTTAGTAATTTATTTTAATCTATACCATAAAGATTATCTCAACATTGTAAGGTCTGCAAAAGATCGTTATTACACAGGCAGAATTTTAAAAACGAAAACAAACGTAAAGAGCAGTGGTCTATCGTCAATAATCTTATAGGTGGCGATTGTTCTCTTCAGACAGAGGTCAACGTGAAGCCCGACACATAAATGACATTTTATTGCACTATAGCGGAAAAAAATAATCTTTCAAGTATCCTGTGCTCTGAACTGAATGTCAAAGGAGAAGTAAATTTGGCTGTCGTCTGCGTAAAAGTGAGTCTTGACATAGTTAAATACGTTCTGAAACAAACTGGTGTATAGTGTAAATGAAAGTGTCCCAAGGACAGAACCTTGAGGCACACCATATTTTACAAGAGAATATTCTGACATGAGTTCTTGAATTTGAACTCTTTGAGCTCTGTTGGTGAGATAATTTCTGAAGAAATTGACTAACCTGCGATTAAAATCGAAGAAGGACAAAAGTGTCAACAAAATAGTATTATCTATTTTCGATCGAAAGCGTGTCTAAAAGCACCAGAATCGTGAAATTGTTGTTGTCAATTCCAAGCAATAAGATCTGCAAAACATCATTAGTACACAGGCAGAATTTTAAAGTGGAAAACAAACGTAAAGATAATCTTATAGATAACGATTTTTCTCTTCAGAGGTCAACTTGAAGTCCGACACATTAAAGGCATTTTTTTGCCCTATAGCAGAAAAAAATAACCTTTCAATCACGTCTTCTGTCCTTTGGAATTTTAAAGGAGAAGTACATTTGAGTGTCGTCTGCGTAAAAGTGAGTCTAGCTATAATTAAATACGTTCTAAAACATAAAGTAGCCCAAGGACAGAACCTTGAGGAGCACCATATTCTGACATGAGTCCTTCACTTTTAACTTTTTTAGATCTGCTAGCAAGATAATTTCTGAAGAAATTGACTAAGCTACGGTTAAAACCGAAGAAGGACAAGTGGGCGAACAAAAGATTATTATCTATAGGATCGAAAGCTTTGTAGTAGTCTAAAAGCACCAGAATCGTGAGATTGTTATTGTCAATTTTAAAATGTATATCGTCGGTAACTTTTGATAAAGCAGTTACGCAGCTATGCTTTTGACAAAAGCCAGACTGTACCTTGGGAGGAATATTATAATGATCGATAAACAGTCTCACCTGTCTATCGACTATTTTCTGAAAGATTTTGGACAGGACACAGGGAATGCCTATGGGACGTAGATCTTTAAAGTCATACGGAGTACTTATCTTGGGCAATGGAATTACGTGGGACTCTCCAACTCGATGGAAACATATATTCTCAAGTGAAAAATGAAATACATATTTAATCACATCTAGCACTTATAGGCAACACTGTAGTAACATAATAATACTGATACCGTCTGGACCAACTACATCACATTTTATAGAAAGTAGGTACTTAGATATTTCATTTTCGGTAGTCTTGTTTATAATGAAGTTCAAGTTTGGATTAACTTTATTACGAGAATAGTAGTCTAAGGTATTTTTATCAGCTATGTAATAAAATTGGTATGTAGGCTTATGAAAAAGTCATTAATTGAATGTGGATTATGCAAATTATCCAGTAGATGAGTAATGAACCTTGAAACTTTAAATTGACAGTATGCCTTTGTTTCTCTCTTTATAGCATTATTTTATTTGTCTCATTTCGTAAAGTTTTGTAATAATTCTAATCAAGGACACATCTGGACTGTTTAGATTTTGACATAGTAAGATGATCACATGATGAAGAAATAGTTCTCAAGTCTCTTTAAGTCAGTCATCATATTTCAACAATGGCAGCCAGGAACATTTACAGTCGCGCTAGCATGGCTCTCGTAAGGGAGAGAATCAAGGCTACTCGTCGTGATTTGGACACAAACGCCTGTAAAATTCTACAGGTACACCTAAAATTAGCTTCAACGCTTGAAATCAATTCATTTACAACATTGGACGAAATCACCTTCCAGCAAGCGGAAAGGATTTACCAGCAACTGACAGCTAACCAACAGAAGAAGTTCGAAACCCTGCGCAGCAAACACACTCCAGAATACGGTATTCCATTTATCATCTACTTAATTAACAGAAGCAGAGGAATCGGTTCCCTATGAAGGTCATAATTTCGTAAACGCTCTATGAACCATTCCAGTAGAGGACATAATAGCAAGTGTAGAGGTCAGCATCCGAAAACAACCACAAAACAGGCAGATTCGGTTCGATATGAAACAGTAAAAATTCTTCGCATCTTTAAACCACCAAAATTCAACTTGTCAGCCGCAGAAAGAGCAGCTATAAGGAGCCTTAATGACAAAGAAGGTTTTATAATACTACTGCTACCTGCAGATGAAGAAAATGCAACGGTGGTCATAGAGAAGAACAACTATGTAGAGAAAATAGAGACATTACTTCCAGATGATACGTGTAGGACAATACGAACTGATCCAACTAAGAAAATTTAAAGGAAAATTTGAAGCCCTATTAATGACTTGGAGTTGCCAGATGCAGAGAAGGAAAAATTGATGCCAAGCGGTTCGAAGATTCCTCGATTTTACGGACTTCCAGAAGCACATAAAGCATGTTACACCCCATCGTCAGTGCAATAGGTTCGCCATCTTGCGAAATAGATAAATATTTAGCCATTATCTTAAACCCCTTCACATTCTTATATCAAAAACTCTAAACATTTAGTAGAGAAGCTTAAAGAGTTTACTTTAGATCCCGGTGATTTTTTTAGTCAGTTTTAATGTTGAATTCCTATATACATATGTGCCTATTGACGATTCAACTTCTATAATTTCTGGCATATTTCAACATAAAAACATCTTTAGGGAGGCTTTCGAGGCAATTGCTTTAAGCTCTGTTCCTTTACAACCTAAGTGTTGGTTTAGATATTCAAAAAATTCAAATTCAAATTCAAAACATTTTTATTTGTCTCGATACAATAATAACATATATAAATACAATAATAACATAATAATTTACGCGGACAAATTAGGACAACACCTCGATTACAAAACCGTTTCATAAACACATTAAAAAAACATGCATATGTGGTGCAGACCTTGATACATAATGTCTATATTTTAATGACTAAAAAATTAAATTATTGAATTATATGATATAAACCATAAACTCTATATTAAGGCAAATACCAGGACAGGATCCCCAAGCGACCACCCAGGTGAGTCGAAAAAAAAAGAAGCAAAAGGATTTTTAGTGTAAGTTTGAAACATTGAATTGATTTATTTGTGTGGGCAACTCATCAATTTTCATTCCTTAAAAAATTATTTAATTCTTATTATATTACATTAGGATTATGATTCACGAGCGAATAATAATAAAAAAAAATTAAGCTACGAGTATAAGCAAAAAAAAATACTTCTTTGAGCGTCTAATAACATTATTTTAGTATGTTTTCGAAATTTACTCAATGAAAATTCTTTAAGATCGGGCGGAAGACTATTCCACATTTGAATTGCCACAAAACTAAATGATTTTTGAAAGCAAGCTGTTCTACGTAGGGGAGTTAAATTATTCGCATTTCTAGTACCGTAAGGGTGTTCAAATGTAGTAAATAGCTGATATAAGTAAGGTGCTTGTCCAGTTTTTAAAATTCTATAAGTAAATAATAACATATGATGCTTACGACGGTTTTTCATGGATAGTATACCGTAATTATTAAGGTATGGTGTAATATGATGTCTATATGAAATATTATACGAGAAACGCATACATGCATTTTGAACTTTTTGTATAGAATTGGCTATCGTTGTACTAAGTGAGGAATCGTAAACGATGTCTCCATAATCAAAGAGTGATAAAATGAGTGTGTCGCAAAGATAATATTTAGTTGATGAGGGTAAATATTTTTTAAAAGTAGCCAACTTTTTTAAGCGCATATAAGCAATATTAATTTTCTTTGTAATATGTGTTTTAAATGAGACATCCGAATCGAAATAAACACCCAAGTTTTTTGCTGTAGTGACCAACGGCAACTTTACACTGTTTACCTGCGCGGAAAATCTTTGATACACTTATGCTGTCAGATTTTTATAGCTACCAAAAAATATACTACAAGATTTAGATGCATTTAATTTTAAATTATGATTTTCTGCAAAGTGAATTAGAATTAGAAATCCAAAATACTTTAATTTTGCTTACAATATTTTGTGACTAAGCGTGTCAAACGCCTTGCTAACATCCAGCAACCCTAAACATGTGATTTCCCGTTTCTCGTCATTAAAGCGTATATCATTAAGTAGATTGACAAGACACGTTGTAGTGGTATAATTTTTGCGAAATCCTGATTGACATTCAGGTATAATATTAAAGTTATTAACATATGAAGACACTTGATTATAAATATGACGTTCTAGAATTTTTGATACTGAAGTCAACAGGGGCGTGCGGTGAAATTTTAAGAAAGGGAAGCAATTTTTAGAAACTTACCTATTTGTAATGTAATTCAATTCTTCGATCATTGTTTGCAAATTCGTCAATGACGTCATCATAAAAACGTCGATGTTCCGACATATTTTGGAGAAGTTTATTTTCAATGGACAACAGCGATGTATGCGAAAGTCCCTCCTGCCCCGTTGATTTTCTCACGAAATTTTTTATAAGTTTAAGTGTTGAAAACTTGCGTTCTACTGATGAACTTGTGGCAGGTATTGTCAATACTAATTCACACAATTTCGACACTTCGGTGTAAGTATCTTCCAGCCCCTTGTCTTTTAAAAATTGCATTAGTTCCTTAGCGCTATTTTTTTCGCTAATATCATCAGTTTCGTAAATCACTTTCAGTTCAGATCGCAGTAACACTCGGTCGAAGAACTGGCCATAATGAAGAAGAAGAGATTTAAACGCATCTTCTGGAAAAGTTTTTCCTTTAAATGCATCAAAATTGCAGAGCTCGAGAAATTTAAAATCATTTAAACCGTTAAATCTATAGTTTATTTGTTGCTGAATTTGATCGATTATTTCATAGAGGCGTCTGTATGATGTTTGAACATCTCCCACCTTGTCTGTTCGAAGACGCTTGGCTTGTGGCTCTACATTTAACGTCATCGTTTTCTCCCAAAATATGTCAGTCATCTCTTTTTTGGCTTAACATGGACTTAAAATCATCCACTTTTTTTAGGCAAAAAGCAATATCATTTGTTTTAGTTTGTAATATATTAAAAACATTGTCCGAGAATGGAAATATTTCTGAAAATATGTTCAACAAATAATTTAAATTAAAATCTCGTTTCAAACAGTCCAAAAACCCCCTCGAACTACTTATTGCTTCTGAGCCCCACGTTTCATTATGTTCTAATATATTCTCAAATAGTTCAATCAGTTATTCACGATTTTCAGATACTGTTAACACAAGTCTTCCATTATAGTTCCACCTAGTAGGAGCTACTTTGGGCAATCGTTTGTGGACAATGGAGTCCAAAGCTTGTGTACGTTTTGTTGACTTGGAAAAAAAAGCGGCCATGCCACTTAAAGTTACGAAAAATACTTTACACTCTTTAATGTGATTGATGGACTGGGATAAAACTAAATTTAATTTATGAGCAAAACAATGGACAAACACAGCACTTGGGAAAGTTTCTCACTGCGGCTCCATCATAGCTTTGAGCAACTAATTTTTTCTCTCCATTAATTTCTTTAGTAACGCTATAAACTACGGTACAAAATGCATCTGCTGTACGATTTTCGGACACATTTTTAAAACCTAAAAATCGGTCTTGAATATTTCCGTCTGCTTTAACGTAGCGTATTATTATAGATAATTGGCTAAAATTAGTGATATCAGTTGTTTCGTCCAGAACAATAGCAATGAACCGCGCCTCGCCAATCTCCTACTTAATTCTTTTTAGAATAATGGTTGCAACAGCGGAAATTAAATCATTCTGGATTCGATTCGACGTTCCGCGACAAACGCTAGACTGCTCTAAATGTTTTTTTAGCAATCATCATATTTAGCCATTAAACTAAGTAAATCTTGAAAATTTCCTCTATTTGAAGAAACCCTTGTTTCGTCATGACCTCTAAATCCCAATTCGCGCTGTCCGAGAAAACAAACAACATCGATAAGTCTTCTTAATATTTGCCTATTTTTATCGACTAGTTCATTGTGTTGGCGGTGACTAATTTCCAACTGTTTATTAAGGGCGTGTTCAATTCTGGTTTTGCCGAAGACTTTTTCTTTTATGACGGCCTGCAAATTGCCTTAAATCCTTGAAGTCGAAGGATGAGAAACTTTGGGTAAAGGTAGAATTATTACTTTTTTCCATAGATTCCACATTCTCTAATATACAAGTATTAATAATATGAATATGATATGTAGATGATGCTTTTGTAATATGGCCTCATGAAAAAAATTTAACTATATTTGTAGATCATCTAAACCAACAATATTTTAATATAAAATTCACCATGGAAATTGAGTCAGATGGTGCCATTCCCTTCCTTGATGTGCTAGTACAAAAGAAAGAGAACGGCATCCTAGGTCATACTTTTTACAGGAAACCGACACAAACGAATAGATATTTAAATTTTAGTTCTCACCATCATCCATCTCAAAAACGATAAGTCATCAATCCATTAGTCTTTAGGGCTTTCTGAATATGTGATACAAATTCAATTCCGGAAGAAACAGAAAAACTGATGAAGCTTTAAAATCAAACGAATATTGCACTGAAGATATTAGGTGTTTAATTAGGTATTATAATAATCCCAGACTTAAACCAATATTGGATATTCAACCATTAAGTAGTGCAGTTTTACCTTTTATTCAGGGTACTACAGATAAAATTGCTAGAATTCTGCGGAGGTCGTTTATAAAATGCCTGGTTCCTGTGGTAAAATGTATATAGGTGAAACTGGACGGTCTGTATCTACTAGACTTAAGGAATGTGAAAGCACACAAGCACCAGCACACAACAGATACCAAGTTTCTTGCATCAGTCTCAGTCAGGTCAGGTTTATTATAAACGAACAATTAGAGAATCAATTTAAATGTTCAAATATCCTGAAAATTTCAATAGAGACACGGGTACGTGCTACATCATGTGTGTAAACCAATCATCAAAGTGAGTCACTCGTCGATGGGCACAGGTCGGGTCTAAATACCGGAAATATGCTCATCGGTGCTTATTCGGTGTTTTGATCTTGTGCAGTGAAGATCCCTGAAGATACCTCGTGCAATTGCAGGCAAAACATAGAAAAATGATTCCAATTTGACACAGTCTAAACCCAAGGACCATGATTTGCTAATTGTTTAAATTTTGTTAGTACTTTGTCACATTTTCTCATCAATATTTTTATTGTTGTACCAGTTAACCAAGGAGCATTACGCTTACTGATTCGAACTGTTTTAACAGGAGAGTTTATAATAAAGAGTCTTAAGATTTTAGCATTGAAAAGTTGAATCTTGGTGTCAATATCTAAGCATCAAAAACGGGAAAAAAATCAGTATGAATTAAAATCTATTTGAAAACTATCTATATCCATTTTTTCAAGTTTCTAAACGTGTACATGAATAGTGCTACTTTAACTTTATTTATAATAGTTTGATAGGTAACGAGACAATGGTCAGATAGTGTACTTGCATTTATGACAAGTTGTAAAATAAGCAGTGATATCAAGTAATTTAGCACTTAGTTGGACTATATCTAGTCGGTTCTAAAATTCACTGAGACAGATCATATAACTCAAAAGTATTCTGCAGCCGTTTACAGTGTGTAACATTTCGTCCAGCAAGTCAATGTTTAAATCACAGGCTGCTAGCCTAAGCATGTTATCGTATTCCGCGAGAAATTCAGGTACCTAGTCAGGAGGTCGATATAAAGAACCAATTCCATCAGTGTCCGTAGATGCCGAAAATCATGTTTTCTTAATTCCGTCGGTCTGTCTTTTCGCGGCATAGCTAAAAATATACTTATCCGATTGACTACGGAAATAGGTCAAAAATTAAGGGTCATATGGGGATGCCCTGGTAATATTTTGGTAAAAATCCAATATAATGCAAAAAGAAATGGCGGCCTAGAGAAATGTTAAAAAAATATTACTAAACAACATCTTACCAAATTCATTTCAAATTTTGCATAAAAATTAAGTATTATGTGGGAATCAAATGGTAAAATTTTGGTACGAATCTAAGATGGCGGAACAACATGAAGGCTTGATAAAATATTTAAAAATTCAGCCTGAAAAAACTACTTAATGGACCGATTTGAAATTGTGTGCCATAACTAATTGTGATCGAGGAATAAAATGGCGGCCAAATAAAATGTTTGTAATAGTGAGAAAATCATCCTCTCAGATTTTACATATATTCAAGTTTTCAGCCGTGTTTTCACGGGCCACATTTTGAAGTTGATAGCGACGATAAAAAGTGGTTCGTGTGTAGCTGTCCCGACCACTAAAGTGGTCCGACCCAGCCACATTTTCTAGTTATGCCAACGTCGAAATGTGGTCCATATTGGCGCGGAAATTTTCAATGTAGGCAATACTTCCCAGGTGGTAGACATGGTTTCCGATGAAGAAGCTTTATTGCTTTTGTTGCTTCACCGAAGATGTAAGCAAAAAAGAAAATCTCCGAGGTTGTGGGTCCATCCCATTTTTAGGAGTCGGCTTCAGTTTGGACAATTTCATACGTTATACCAAACACTTCGTAGCCATCCAGATAAGTTTTTCCGGTTTTTGAGGATGTCAACGCGTTCCTTTGATGAGTTATTACATGAAGTTGGGCCAATAATATCGAAGACAGATACTGTAATGAGGAGGACAATATCAGCTGAAGAAAGACTAGTAATTTGTTTAAGCTAAGTTTATATTTAGTTTATTACATTTCTTATGCACCAAATTAAATTAATTAAAACAAGTCGGTAAGAACAGAGTCTTGAGAGTTTTCTTGACCTCCTGCAGAATAATGGTTCGACGAGCCAGGTGACGATACACTAGAATAACTAGGAGATAGTAACGGAGTGCTTGCAGTTACAGGCAATTGGCTGGAAGAGCGAGGTTGGAGTTCGGACAAGAAGGGCGTAAAATTGTCATTTGGCTTTAACTGACGGGAACTATCAGGATTAATTGGCGTCGTATAAGTCGGACACTGCAATGGAAAATTTGCATTAGTTTGCTGCGTCTGTGTCATTCGTGGCACAGGAGTATAAGTCTCTGTGTGGCTTGGCTGTAAAGGATACAAGTTAGAGTATTGAGGATATACAAAGCTATTTTGTTGTGTGTGCGTTGAGCTGTGTCCAGAGTGAGAAACGCTTAGTCTTTTATATTTGTTCAGTACTTGCAACACTTCACATTTTGCGTCATTTTTAAGATCATCCACTATTTTTCTCATGTCAGTTACTAGTGACAAACAAAATAGAGTGTCCTCGTCTTGTAACATATTTGTGGCTTCAACAGTTTGCTTCTTACTGATTTTTTCTTTTAGAATTTGTATTAACTCATCGTCCTTATTAGCTTTGTTCTTTTTTGGTCCATTATTAGGGTCGAAGTTGTCTCTTTTTGCTATGCCAGTGGCTCGAGAAATGAAAGTTGATCAAAATAAAGGTATTTTTTCTTCTTAGAAGCACCTTTTCCTGTTTCTACTTTCTTTAAACTTTTTAGCTCCCGGTTAAAGCAATCCCTTAAACTTTTCCATTTTCTTTGCAGATTGGTAGCTAAAACAAGAATAGTATGTTATGAATCTCTATGGAATATTTACTTTGTAAAAAAATTATATACACTGAGAAATCGGCGCCAGTAAAGTAAGACAGAAAGTAAGCATTTTCTCAGTATACATTGTAATGATCTTGAGGTTGGTTCCTTGGAAAACATGTTGATAATATCTTTGCGTACAAAAAGCTAATTTGCTTTTTAATTGTCCAAATGCTATTCAGATAATAACATTCTCTACATGTGTTGGCTTATTAGGCTCTTTTTTAAGTGCAATACACAATGCATTCACTTTTTTTTCAGATACTTGGGGACTGGCTGTACATTTGTGGACCTACACTTTACATTCAGATGTGGAATAACAACAGCTACTAAGATAGTAAGAGAAACCTGCCAAGTCATATGGAGTAAACTCAAGAGCAGAATAATTCCTACACCCACCAAAGAAGCGTGGTTAAAAATTGCTGACGGTTTCCAACAGCGAACCCACTTCCTTAACTGCATCGGGGCTATCGATGGAAAGCACGTTAGAATAATTAAACCAACAGAGAGTGGATCATTATTTTTTAACTACAAAAAATTTTTTTCTTTAAGTATCTTAGCAGTTGCGGATTCAAATTATGAATTTGTTTACGTTGATATAGGGTCATATGGAAGATCGTCAGATTCTACAATTTTTTCTAACTGCTTATTGTATCACAAGATGCAAAATAATGAGTTAGATATTCCAGACGGAAGATCTTTGACAAACACAGGAAATGCTCTTCCATTCGTTTTAATAGGAGATGAGGGATTTGCCCTATCAAATAATTTATTACGCCCCTATGCAAGAAAAAATTTAACTGAAAAGAAAAAGGTTTTTAACTATCGTCTGTCAAGTGCTAGAAGAACTGTAGAATGCGCATTTGGCATTCTGGCAAATAAATGGCGAGTATTTCACAGGCCATTAAATGTGTCAATTGATTTTGCAGAGGACATAGTCAAGGCATGCTGTATTCTGCATAATTTCGTACGATGTCGAGATGGGTATAATTATGATAACACTCTCACTTGTGAAGGTTTATACGACATACAGGCTTGCCACGATAGAAGCGGTAGATCCGTTAACACTTCGCGCGAAGAATTTGCTAATTTCTTTTTATCCCCAGAAGGGCAAATTCCCTGGCAATGGAAACGAATCTAAACAGGCCTTGTATATGTATGTAAATATAATACTATTCCAAACAATAAAATATTCTATAGTACTTACCTATATCGTTTTTTTCCTTACTACTTAATTCCTGAAAGTTTTCGTGAAATACTCCACATATTTTCTCCCAAGCTTTCGTCTTTTGAATTCTATTACTGTATACATCACTTTTATAGTCCCAAATTGCAGGTTCTGCCTGAATTTCGGCAATAAACGTGTCCGTGTCAAACGGTTCCATCTCGAATACTACGACTTGACGGAGACAAGAAAGTGGTCGCCTTGCAAGTGGCCCGTGAAAAAAGGACCGCGCTGCAGTCGGCTTGTGGTTAGTGGACGGGCTCGACGACTCACGGCGCGGCGGCAGAAGTTAAACTGTGGTCGACAAAACGCTTGTGTAAAAAGCACTAAACTTTTTCCACTGCCGTAAATGGAACTGCAAGCTGGCGACACTAGACCACTAACGAACGACTTTTTATCGTCACTATCAACTTCAAAATGTGGCCCGTGGAAACACGGTCTTAGCGTCCCTAGGTGCCAAAAAATTGACTTCAAATATGGTGATGACCTGGTAATATTTTGGTATGGATCCAATAGTCCGGAACATAAAAAATGATTACTAAAATAACTGATAATCAAATGTACTTCAAATTATGCACAAAAATCAAGTGTTACATAGGAATGAACTGGTAATAACATTATGGTATCCATACCATAATGTTATTACCAGTTTGCTACCTTATATCCATAAGGTAGCAAAACACAATGGCGTCCTAATAAAATATTTAAATAATGAGCCTAAAAAAGTACTTATTAGATTGATTTCAAATTTTGTGCAAGCATTAAATGTGATATAGAGATCAACTGCTAAAGTTGTCGTACCGATTTAAGATGGTTAAACAAAATATGGGCTAAGAATTTTTCTAAAAAATCTTATTTAATTGACTTTAAATTTCGCAGAAATGTGACATAGGGATAAACTGTTACGAATTCAAAATGACTGTCGTTCTGTCGGTCCGCTGTTCGCGACATAGCTAAAGACTACTTAGCCGATTGACTTCAAATTTTGGTAAAAAATTAAAGATCATATGATGATGACAGGGTAATATTTTGATAAAAATCTAATATAGCAAAACAAAATGGCGGGCTACTGAAATGTTAATAAAATTATTACTAAAAAACTAAATTTATCTCAAATTTTGCACAAAAATCAAGTATTATGTAGGAATCAAGTGGTAAAATTTTTGAACGAATAATAAATAAAATATTTAAAAATTCAGCCTGAAAAACTACTTAATGGACTAATTTCAAATTGGGTGCCATAACTAATTTTCTAGAATGCTGAATTTTGGTATACAGGTTGATTTTAGGGTGTAGGGGTTCGATAGAAAGGGATTTTTCAAAACCCAAATTCCAAAGGGGTGAAACCACCCCTTAAATATTACAATTTTTTTTTATTTAAAAAACGGTCAGTTTTTCGGGAAAACGCTTGAACACGTGTTTTTTAATTTATTTTTTCCATATTTTAGGATTTATTAAAAACTCATACAGGGTGTTGAAAGGGGTGAAAGCACCACTTAAATAATACAATATTTTTTTATTTAAAAACCGGCTAGTTTTTCAAAAAAGGCTTGAACACGTCTTTTTCAATTTATTTTTTTACATATTCTAGGATTTTTAAAAAATTCATACAATGTGTCCAAAGGGGTAAAACCACCCCTTAAATATTATAATATATTTTAGTTAAAAACCCGTTAGTTATTCGGAAAACGCTTGAACATAATATGCTTTATATTTTTTTTTACATATTTTAAAATTTTTTTAAAACTCAGACGAAGTGTCCAAGGGGCTGAAACCACCCCTTTAATATTATATTTTTCATTTCAAAAAGGGTTAGTTATTCAGGAAAACACTTGAACACGTGCTTTGTATTTTATTATAAATTTATACAGGGTTTTTGAAAAAATCGGGTCCATGATTAATTTTTGCAATCTTTCTCAAACCTTTTGCCGTAGAAAGCTGAACAGCTTGATTTTAGAGTGCAGAGGTTCAATAAGAGGGTATTCTTCAAAACTCGTTTCCAAGGGGGTGAAACTATCCCTTAAATATTTATAGTGGACTCGAAAGTTGTCAAAATGGAACCGCTATATTAACTCCACAAAATAGCACAGCAGATGAAAATAAATCTAGCTTTATTGGAGACAATTACTGCTCCACAATTAACATACTACTCATTAGATGTAGTTATAGACCAAGAAAATGCGGTTAATTATCCTGTTCCTACACTCTCTAAACCCTTCAGGAATCCCTCATGAGTTAACTTTAAAAGTGGGGGCACCAGTGATGCTTATTCGAAATTTAAAACCACCAAAATTGTGTAATGGAACTCGGCAACAGGTTAAAACATTACAAAACAATGTAATAAAGTCTACTATTATTTCTGGCTCTGGTCTGGGAGAAACAGTTTTTATACCACGTATCCCTTTAATTCCATCAGACTATCCTTTTCAGTTTAAACGTGTACAGTTTCCTTTGAAGCTTTGTTTCGCCATGACAATTAACAAAGCTCAAGGGCAATCCTTAAGTAGAGCTGGAGTAAACTTGCGCTACGATTGTTTTCCCATGGTCAACTCTATGTCGCATGCTCTAGAGTCAGTTCGCGTAGTAGCTTGGCTATTTTACAGCCAGAGAATGCAACAACAAACGTGGTTTATAAAGAGGTACTGAAATGAGGCGATTTAAGTACCTCTTTACATCCCTTTTATTATAGTAACGTACGCGAACGAAGTCACGGGTGCCCTCTAATTGTGACATAAAAATTTAGTGGTTAAATTGTGGTACGTCTTCAAGATAACGGAACAAAACGGCGGCCAAATGAAATGTTTGTAATTGCGAACAAAAATGCAGATTTTACATATCTGTACATTTTAGCGCCTCTAGATGCTAAAAAAGATGTTTTGTCAATTCCATTTGTCTGTCTGTCAGTTCGCGGCGTAGCTGAAAACTACTTGCCCGATTGATTTCAAATTTTGGTCAAAAATTAAGGGTTATGTGGGTATGACCTGGTATTATTTTGGTAAAAATGCAATATGACAGAACAAAATCATGGCCTAGGGAAATATTAAAAAAATAATTACTAAAAAACAAATTATCCAATTTACCTAAAATTTTGCATAACCATCAGGGATCCAAGCTATAATATTTTGGTATGAATCCAAGACAGCACAACAAAATGAAGGCCTAATAAATTATTTTAAAAAATCAATCTGAGAAACTACTTACTAGACTAATTTTAAATTTTGGGCATGCATTAAGTGTGATATAGATATAAACTGGTAAAATTATGGTACGAATACAAGACAGGAAACAAAATGGCGGCCAAATAAAATGTCCAAAAAATCAGTGTAGAAAATCTTCTTATTCAATTGACTTAATATCTTGCAACAAAATTGAATATGATGCGGGAATTAACTAGTACGAATTCAAAATGAAGACACAAAATGGCGGTCTTAAAAATCAATTTATTTTAAATCATCCCTAAAAAATAAGTGTAGCATAAGTCGAAACTGGTATAATATTGGTACGATTCCGATATGGTGGAATAAAATAAAAATGTTTGAAGACAGTATACTAAATGACTGTTCGGATCTAAATTGTCTTACATTTTACTACACCTAATGAAAGGAAAGATTCACAAAGAGGGAAGTTCCGGATAAAGGAAATTTACCGATTTTTTGAGTAAATTATTACAAAGTATGAAACCATCCAGGAATACTGATTTTTTCTTGAGTAAATAAATTTTAATGTTGATAATAATATTTTTTCGTCTACTTTACGTGGACGACATATAGGATTTATTTAATTTTTAATATAGCACAAATAATATCTAAGAGAGTAAGTGTCAAACCGTAAACTGTGGTAAGAGGCAGTCATAATAGTACCACACTAGAATCACGAACAGTGGCAAAATCGACATTTGTGATTACCAAGAGAAAGAGAACATCCGAAAACTTGGCCAAATTTTATTGTGCTTTAGAGGTCGTTCAAAAAAAATACCTTTTCTACTGTATTATATATAATATTTTTCTACTTTTGTTTTAATTACTCTTGGGTTATGACTTTCGCCACATATGGCTCTATGCTGCTCCGGGCTAATAGAGTATGAATTCCGGCAAAGATTTCGGGTGTTCTCTTGATAATCATGTTGGTTTGGCTCCTTTTAGAATATTCCGAGAGACAAGTAATGTATTTCTGTACCAAATAGTTCTGTTCTGAACACACCGTATAATATCACCGGTTACGCCCATACTACGTTAAAACTTTGTTGTTTGATGTATTTTTTTACACGGTGGCAGCCAACCATGTAGAAAGTGTTTTGCTTGAATCATTTCTAGATTTAAAATAGGGATGTACCGTTTATTGAGCGACGAGTATAAAATATGTATTAAGTTATTTATATTCGGAATTTGGCAACTAACCTAAAATAAGTAGTCAAGATATGCGAAAAATTGTTTTCGATGTGCGTGCTAAAAACTGTGTTTATTCGTTTAAGTTTTTTGTTGTCATAGGTTAAAAAGTAACTATATCATCATGGAATTCGTGACAAATATCATAGCAACATATATTAAGGTACATTAAACAGGAAATTTTGATAAAAATTGTCTTAACTATATTTGTTATTCATAAGTTTGCAATACGTTCGCTTAAAAAAAAACATTAGTGCAAGACAGTGGCATATTTAGAGGAGGATAAAGAGCATATATACTGAATAAAGTTGCTTACAACACTTTTTTCAAATTTATTAACTCAACTATACATTATCACATGTTTTTTGTAATCACTTTGTTTCATTCACTGCACTGTTCTAATTATTCTAAACATTATTTATTCTGTTGTTTTGCTGAAAATCCCGATTGGCCTATAAGTTCCGGCAAATTGGATTGATATTATTACCACAACGGCTCTGTTCGTGGTGACATATGTGTTTTATTTTGATATCTGTTTTCTGTCGTAAGTTATCAATTTTAATGTGATTTTATCCGATAACATGTAATATTATATTATCTCTAAAAATGTTCGGTAAGTTTTGCTGTTTATAAGTAGGTACAATAACAAACCAACTCTAACTAATTTTCGTCAAAACTCTTTCTTTTTTACTTCCCTCGTAAAAGGGAAGTATTGTTATCGTGAAAAAATCCCCTGCCGAGATTTTTTCAGGTCTTTACGTTTCAGGGTCCCCAGATGCCCAAGAACATGTTTTCTCAATTCCGTCGGTCTGTCTGTGGTCTCTGTCGGTCTGTCTATCTGGCTGTTCGCGGCATATCCAATCTGATTTTAGTCAGAAATTAGGGGACATATGGGGTGACCTGGTAACATTTTGGTAAAAATCAAATATAGCGAAAATGGAGGCCTAGTGAATTGTTAAAAAAAATTATTACTAAAAAAACTACTTATCTAATCTAATTTTGCACAAAAATCGAGCATTACGAGAAACTGGTCAAATTTTGGTTCGAATCTAAAATGGCGAAACAAAATGGCGGTCTAGTCAAATGTTAACAAAATATTACTAAAAAGCTACTTATTCAATTAATCTCAAATTTGGCACAAAAATCGAGCATTGTGAGACTATTATGACCTAATAAAATATTTAAAAATTGAGCCTGAGAAACTATTTATTGGATTGATTTCAAATCTTGCGCAATAATTAATTATAGTATAGAGATGAACTGGTAAAATTAATGTACGAATTTAAGATGGCGGACAAATAAAAGGTTTTTGATTGTGAAAAAATCACTAGGTTTTACATATCTGCACGTTTTAGCTCGATGTAAAAAAATATATGTTTTATCAATTCCGTCGGTCTGCCTATCGGTTTGTCGGTCTGTCAGTTCGCGGCATAACTTAAAAGGTACTTACCCGATTAACTTTTGCACAAACATTAAATAATATATAAGAATAAACTGGTAACATTTTGCTATGGCTCCAAGATAGCAAAGCAAAACGGCGCGGCGTCCTAATAAATTATTTAAAAAAATCATTAGGGGACATATGGGGTGACCTGGTAACATTTTGGTAAGAATCAAATATAGCGAAAATGGAGGCCTAGTGAATTGTTAAGAAAATTATTACTAAAAAAACTACTTATCTAATCTAATTTTGCACAAAAATCGAGCATTACGAGAAACTGGTCAGATTTTGGTTCGAATCCAAAATGGCAAAACAAAATGGTGGTCTAGTCAAATGTTAACAAAATATTACTAAAAAGCTACTTATTCAATTAACCTCAAATTTGGCACAAAAATCGAGCATTGTGAGACTATTATGACCTAATAAAATATTTAAAAATTGAGCCTGAGAAACTACTTATTGGATTGATTTCAAATCTTGCGCAATAATTAATTATAGTATAGAGATGAACTGGTAAAATTAATGTACGAATTTAAGATGGCGGAACAAAATGGCGGACAAATAAAAGGTTTTTGATTGTGAAAAAATCACTAGGTTTTACATATCTGCACGTTTTAGCTAGATGTAAAAAAATATATGTTTTATCAATTCCGTCGGTTTGCCTATCGGTTTGTCGGTCTGTCAGTTCGCGGCATAACTTAAAAAGTACTTACCCCATTAACTTTTGCACAAACATTAAATGATATATAAGAATAAACTGGTAACATTTTGCTATGGCTCCAAGATAGCAAAGCAAAACGGCGTCCTAATAAATTATTTAAAAAAATCATTCCGAAAAAGCTATTTATTAGAATATTGTGCAAACAATAAGTGTGATTCGAAATAAACTCGTAAAGTTGTAATTCGAATTCAATATGGCGAAACTAAATGGCGGTGTGTAGCAATCTAAAAACTACTTATTCAATTTATTTTAAATTATATCCAAAAATCAAGTGTGACATAGATAGAAACTGGTAAAATATTGGTAGGTATCGAATATAGTGGAACAAGACGGTGTCCAATGTAAATGTTTCAAAAGACAGTATATATGTAATTAAATGACTATGTACCGAACTAAATTTGGTCACACTTCACTATTCCTAATAAAAGTAAATATTTTTAACAAGGGAAGTTCCGGGTAAAGGAAATTTACCGATTTTTACGTTTAGGGTATCTAAATTTCCATTTAGGAGTGAAGTAAAAAGGAACAGTATATTAAATTAAAAGATTTACAACAATGCCTTATGAATATGACTTGTTGCAGTCTACTACCCACTGGCGTAGCCAGGGAGAGCAAAGGACCAGATACCCCCCTCCCAGACTTAGTTCAAATTTGTATTTAAAATATGATTAAAATAGTGCAACTTTGTAAGAAAACAAAAACTTTATATAATGCTAATATTCTGTGATCCTGGCCTTGAGCTCCTCAACCGTGATAAAAGTAGTGTTTAAATGACCAGTAGTTTCTACTTATCCCCAAATATTCTAGATAACTGAGTATAGGTCCGGACTGTTAGGTGGTTAATTATGGGATATAATAAGATCAACCCAAATCACGTAGTAAATAATTGATTGTACTTTTTGACGTGTACCGTCCTGTTGAAACGTATAATTATTAATAATTTTGTCAATTTCGGGTAACATGTATGGCAAAATTTCCTCCTGATAAACAATTTTGTCTTCCACAAAAGAAGTACTTGCTTATCCTCGAATGGACACGCTAAGAGATACCATTTGGACCGAGTCTCTGGTAAATATATTGTTTCATTTTAAAAACCAATATTATAAAGGCAAATACTCCCATTTGGGAAGGCAATTGGCACACATATAAGGGCATGTACTATGTTTACCAAAACAGATTTTTGCAGCACATTATTTCGCTGCATACATCAACAGGCTGTATTTCTAAACGACCGTATGCTCCTTTTAAATAAATAAATTACGGTTCTTGGGTTTAGACCAAGTCAAATTGGAATTACTTTCCGACGTTTTGCCTGCGATTGCACGAAGAATCTACAGGGATTTTCCCCGCACGAGATCAAAACACTGAATGATTTTGTAAAGTGCGGATCTCTAAAGTCGTCTCGTGCAATCGCACACAAAACGTCGGAATGTATTTCCATTTTGGCACGATGTAAACAAAGAGCGAAGATTTTTTAAATCACTCAAACCGTGAAAGCTTTCGTACTAGGCTCCTTTTAAACGTTTATCTCTCATAACTAAGTCAATGTTTTTCTACAGTTTCTTGCTACGAAAAATTGACATTAAAATATGAAATGTGCGGTAAGGCGTATTATTTTATCTAAATGTAAATAGCATAAAACCCTATATAATTTTAACATATGAACATAACTAATCTAAAATATTCCATCCGAGTATCCAACTTTGAACCATTGCAGCCCTTATTCAACTTTTCCAGCACGTGAAAACTAGCAAGTTTATAGATGCGTCTTTTAAATTGGAAATTTAAATCTTGAAAGAGAAAGAATACGGTTTGTCAAACTGGAGAGTATTCAAACTACTGATATACATTTCAATATTTCAGAATTTACTCATGTATATTTTTTATATATTGTTCTGATTTTAAAAGCGAATCATTATTAAAATTGTGGTTAATATGCAATTTCTGTTCTAGACAAAGATTTTAAAAATAATATACATATACAGTCAGAAAATTCCTATGAATTGAATATTTTCTTTTACTTTTCTTTGCAGCTTGAAGCTGGTGCGACAAAAAGTTTCCCGTCACTTAAATACAAATGGAAATGCTATCTTTTGTATTAACGATACGAAAAAAAAAACAAGCGCTATATGTGATTGTTCAGGGCTTGTGAAATAAATATACCTACATACGCTTTAAAAGTGATTGTTCTTTTAAATTTTTATAAAAATTGGATTCGTTGGTTTTTTAAATATGTACGGGGTGGCCTGTTTATAATAGAACGCTAACTTATCTCAGAACCTGTAACAGATATTACAAATGTGAAATACTATCTCTCTTTAATTTATCTGTACCTTTAATTTATTTTATTATATATCGGGTTGCTTATGGTGCAGGGTCTATTTTTCCAATAGGCCCGAGCCTAGTCCCCATAATCAGTAAGATCCCAATCAGTGGCACAGCCTCTCTGGGAGGTTTGTAAAAAATATTATTTACATTACAGCTCAAGGTTTTGGTTGATGACTAAAAAAGGTCCTTACTTTTATATATGAATGACTATATAACGACGCAGAATTTTGTTCGAGCTCATATTTTTTGTTGTGTTTGGGCTCTCACCGTAGTTGCGCCACTGGTCCCAATGCTGCTTGCTTGATTGTACAAGATGGTGACTTTTCAACAATACATCACATATCATTTGCAATTGTAAAACATGACTTTATACTTTCGACCTTATTTACCTATTTTGGCCAAAAATTAATCTTGTTTTTTAAGAAATAATGGGTCTTGGGATTAGACCGTGTCAAATTGGAGTTAGTATCCGACGTTCATCTTCAGGGATCTTTACTCTACTGATTGCACGAGATCTGAACACTTTTTCAGATCTCGTAGAGTAAAGATTCCTGAAGATGCTAAAACTAAATGCAAAAATTATTGATTATTTATTTTGAAAGGTAGAACAAAATGTTGAATATAAATTTTATCTGAACCGTCAGAGTTCTCTAAAAAGTAAACAAATGACAATAGGAAAGTAAGAAAATGTTTCGTTGGTTTTTTAGATATGTCGATGTGGCCTGTTTATAATAGAACGTTAACTTATCTCAGAACCTGTAACAGATAGTAAAAATGTGAAATACTAACTCTCTCTAATGTATCTGTACCTTTAATTTACTTTATTATATATCGGGTTGTTTGTGGAGTAGGGTCACCGTAGCTGGGCCACTGGTCTCAATGCTGCTTGCTTGACGGTTCAAAATGGTGATTTTTCAACAATACATCACATATCATTTGCAATTAATAAACATGGCTTTATACCTACGAACATATTAACCTATTTTGGCCAAAATTTAATTTAAGAAATGATGGTTCTCGGGATTAGCACGTGTCAAATTGGAATTACTATCGGAAGTTTCGCCTCCTATTGCACGAGACATCTTCAGTGATCTTTACTCCAAGAGATCTGACACTGTTTCACTCGTATAAAAGAAGATACATATTTAATCAAACAATATTATTCAAGTTGTTCCATTTAAAATAACAAAGTTGGCGCTCATTTTTTGGCTTTCTAATTGTCATTTGTTAATTTTTTTAGCAAATCCCCGGGGCTTATATGTTAAGACTTTCGTATTTAACATTTTTTTTAACCTTCTAAAATAAACTTTGTAGACCCCGCTCAAAATATAAGCAGAAACCCTATACTTTTGTGAACAATTGACAGCTTTTTTTCGCACATAGTCCTCTAACATCACATATATACTGTCTTTTCAAATATTTTTATTATGCGCCATTTTGTTTCACCATGTTTAATTTGTGCCAATATTTTACCAGTTTCTACCTGTCATACATAATGTTCGGGTGCAATTTAAAGGAAATTGAATAAATAGTTTTTACATTAATTTTTTAAGACCGCGATTTTATTTCGCTACATTAAATTCGTACCACAGTTTTACCTATATTTTTTCTCTATATCACTCTCAATGCTTGTACAAAATTTCAAATTAATCTAATAAGTAGTTTTTCAGGCTGATTTCTTAAATATGTTATTAAGCCGTCATTTTGTTTTGCTACTTGGATTCGTACCAAAATGCTACCAGTTTATTCCTATGTAATACTTGATTTTTGTGCAAAATTTCAGATAAATTGGCTAATCAGTTTTTGCTAGTAATTTTTTAACATTTTACGAAGCAGCCATTTTGTTCCGCCACATTGAATTTTTACCAAAATATTATCAGGTCATCCCCATATGTCCCCTAATTTTTCACTAAAATCAAGTCATCAATCAGGTACGTAGATTTTGGCTACGCCACAGCCGTGAAAGTTTTCGTACTGTGCACTTTTTAAATGTTTGTCTCTCATAACTAAGTCAATGATTTTCTACAGTTTCTTGGTACTATAAATGGACATTAAAATATGAAGTGTGGTAAGCCGTATTGTTTTATCTAAACGTAAATAACATAAAACCCTATATAATTCTAAAATATGAACATAACTATTCTAAAATATTCCATCCGAATATCCAACTTTGAACCATTTCAGCCCATATTCAACTTGGAAACCAACAAGTTTATACATATTAAATATTCAAAAACCTTATTTCAGAATTATGAATTTTTGCCATTTATATTTTTTTATAATATACTGTTCTGGTTTTAAATACGAATCATTACTAAAATTTTGGTTATTATGCAATTTCTGTTCTTATGCAATTTCTGTTCTAAAAAATGGTTTTAAAAGTAATATACATATACAGTCAGAAAATTCCTGTAAATTCAATATTTTCTTTAACTTTTCTTTGTAGCTCAAAGCTGGTACGACAAAAAGTTTCCCGTCACTTAAATACAAATGGAAATGCTACCTTTTGTATAAACGATACAAAAAAAACAGAAAAGGAAACTTCCTCTTCATAAAGCTCTATATGCGATTGTTCGGGGCTTCTGAAATAAATACACCTACATACGCTTTAAAAGTGATTGTTCTTTTAAATTTTTATGAAAGTTGGATTCGTTGGTTTTTTAGATATGTACGATGTGGCCTTTGTTAATTTTTTTAGCAAATCCCCGGGGCTCATATAATATATTAAGACTTTCGTATTTAACATTTTTTTTAATCTCCTAAAATAAACGTTGTAGACCCCGTTCAAAATATAAACAGAAACCCTATACTTTTGTGAACAATTGACAGCTTTTTTTCGCACATAGTCCTTTAACATCACATATATACTGTCTTTTCAAACATTTTTATTATGCGCCATTTTGTTTCACCATATTGAATTCGTGCCAATATTTTACCAGTTTCTGCCTGACATACATAATGTTTGGGTGCAATTTAAAATAAATTGAATAAATAGTTTTACATTAATTTTTTAAGACCGCCATTTTGTTTCATCATATTAACTTCGTAACACAGTTTTACCAGTTTATCTCTATATCACTCTTAATGCTTGCACAAAATTTGAAATTAATCTAATAAGTAGTTTTTCAGGCTGATTTTTTAAATATGTTATTAAGCCGTCATTTTGTTTTGCTACTTGGATTGGTACCAAAATGCTACCAGTTTATTCCTAAGTAATACTTGATTTTTGTACAAAATTTCAGATAAATTGGATAATCAGTTTTTGCTAGTAATTTTTTAACATTTTACGAAGCAGCCATTTTGTTCCGCCACATAGAATTTTTAGCAAAATATTATTAGGTCATCCCCATATGTCCTCTAATTTGTTGACTAAAATCAAGTCATCAATCAGGTACGTAGATTTTAGCTACGCCACAGCCGTGAAAGTTTTCGTACTGTGCACCTTTTAAATGTTTGTCTCTTATAACTAAGTCAACGATTTTCTACAGTTTCTTGCTACTATAAATGGATATTAAAATATGAACCGTGGTAAGCCGTATTGTTTTATCTAAATGTAAATAACATAAAACCCTATATAATTTTAAGATATGAACATAATTAATCTAAAATATTCCATCCGAATATCCAACTTTGAACCATTTCAGCCCATATTCAACTTGGAAACCAACAAGTTTATAGATATTAAATATACAAAAACCTTATTTTAGTATTATGAATTTTCCCATAATTTTTTATAATATACTGTTCTGGTTTTAAATACGAATCATTACTAAAATTTTGGTCATTATGCAATTTCTGTTCTAAAAAAAGGTTTTAAAAGTAATATACATATACAGTCAGAAAATTCCTGTAAATTCAATATTTTCTTAAACTTTTCTTTGTAGCTCGAAGCTGGTACGACAAAAAGTTTCCCGTCACTTGAATACAAATGGAAATGCTATCTTTTGTATAAGCGATACAAAAACACAGAAAAGGAAACTTCTTTTCCATAAAGCTCTATATGTGATTGTTCCGGGCTTCTGAAATAAATACACCTACATACCCTTTAAAAGTGATTGTTCTTTTAAATTTTTATGAAAATTGGATTCGTTGGTTTTTTAGATATGTACGGTGTGGCCTTTGTTAATTTTTTTAGCAAATCCCCGGGGCTCATATAATATGTTAAGACTTACGTATTTAACATTTTTTTTAATCTCCTAAAACAAACTTTGTAGACCCCGTTCAAAATATAAACAGAAACTCTATACTTTTGTGAACAATTGACAGCTTTTTTTCGCACATAGTCCTTTAACATCATATATATACTCTCTTTTCAAATATTTTTATTATACGCCATTTTGTTTCACCATGTTGAATTCGTGGCAATATTTTACCAGTTTCTGCCTGACGTACATAATGTTTGGGTGCAATTTAAAATAAATTGAATAAATAGTTTTTACATTAATTTTTTAAGACCGCAATTTTGTTTCGTCGTATTAAATTCGTACCACAGTTTTACCAATTTATCTCTATATCATTCTTAATGCTTGCACAAAATTTGAAATTGATCTAATAAGTAGTTTTTCAGGCTGATTTTTTAAATATGTTATTAAGCCGCCATTTTGTTTTGCTATTTGGATTTGTACCAAAATGCTACCAGTTTATTCCTATGTAATACTTGATTTTTGTACAAAATTTCAGACAAATTGGATAATCAGTTTTTGCTAGTCATTTTTTAACATTTTACGAAGCAGCCATTTTGTTCCGCCACATAGAATTTTTACCAAAATATTATTAGGTCATCCCCATATGTCCCCTAATTTTTCACTAAAATCAAGTCATCAATCAGGTACGTAGATTTTAGCTACGCCACAGCCCTGAAAGTTTTCGTACTGTGCACCTTTTAAATGTTTGTCTCTCATAACTAAGTCAATGATTTTCTACAGTTTCTTGCTACCATAAATGGACATTAAAATATGAAGTGTGGGAAGCCGTATTGTTTTATCTAAACGTAAATAACATAAAACCCTATATAATTTTAAAATATGAACATAACTATTCTAAAATATTCCACCGAATATCCAACTTGAACCATTTCAGCCCATATTCAACTTGGAAACCAACAAGTTTATAGATATTACATATTCAAAAAACTTATTTCAGAATTATGAATTTTCCCATTTATATTTTTTTATAATATACTGTTCTGGTTTTAAATACGAATCATTACTAAAATTTTGGTTATTATGCAATTTCTGTTCTAAAAAAAAGTTTTAAAAGTAATATACATATACAGTCAGAAAATTCCTGTAAATTGAATATTTTCTTTAACTTTTCTTTGTAGCTCGAAGCTGGTACGACAAAAAGTTTCCCGTCACTTAAATACAAATGGAAATGCTATCTTTTGTATAAACGATACAAAAAAACAGAAAAGGAAACTTCCTTTTCATAAAGCTCTATATGTGATTGTTCCGGGCTTCTGAAACAAGTACACCTACATACGCTTTAAAAGTGATTGTTCTTTTAAATTTTTATGAAAATTGGATTCGTTGGTTTTTTAGATATGTACGGTGTGGCCTGTTTATAATAGAACGCTAACTTATCTCAGAACCAGTAACAGATATTAAAAATGTGAAATACTAATTCTCTTTAATTTATTTCATTATATATCGGATTGCTTGTGGAGCAGGTCTATTTTTCCAATAGGCCCGGTCCTAGGCCCCATAATCAATAGGATCAGTGGCGCAACCAGGGATTTCTCTGTAAAAAATATTGTTTCTATTACATTATTACAAAGTTCTTAACCAATTGCTCATTTAGAATTTTTTACGGGGGGTGGGGGGGGCGAGGTCCTGTTTTTGGTTGATGACTAACAAAAGGTCCTTACTTTCATATATAAATGACTATATAACTACGCAGGATTCTGTTTCAGAAAGGGGTTCGAGCTCATTTTTTGTTGTGTTTGGGTTTCTTTTGGGAGGAGGTGTTAACCCTAAAAATCTCACAGTAGCTACACCACTGGTTCCAATGCTGCTTGCTTGACTGGGCAAGATAGTGATTTTTCAACAATACATCACATATAATTTGCAATTGTAAAACACGGCTTTATATTTTCGAGCTTATTTACCTATTTTAGCCAAAAAATAATCTTGTTTTTATTTAGATTTGAGTCCAGGAAACCCGCGTATCAATTTTGAATTAGTCAAAGTTTAAATTGCATGCCCCCCGGCAAGGTGATTATTTATTTTGAAAGGTAGAACAAAACGATGAATATAGGTCTTATCTGAACCGTCAGAATTTTCTAAAAAGTAAAAAAATGACAATGGGAAAGTACGAAAATTCGCATCCACTTTGCAATTTTAAATGGAATAATATTATTGCGTTAAAATGGTCCCTTCTTGTTGATTATAAATATACCAGACTTCATACATTTAAAGACAACCGAGAAAATTGACGAAATCCTGCAATAGGACGTAACGTATTCCTATTGACTTCTCATTTGTGTTGAAAGTTAAGACTGTTTTATCTTTCTCAAACATATTGCCTCTTTTGTTAATTTTGTCTCCAAAAAGATATGTATCAAAACTGGTATAAAAGGAGAAAGAAGATACACATTTAATAACACAATATTGTTCAAGGTGTTCCATTTAAAATAACAAAGCTCATTTTTTGGATTTCTTAATGTCATTTGTTACTTCTTTTCGCAAATCCCGGGGGCTCATGTAATATTTAATATTTATTTTAAATTTCCTAAAATAAACCTTGTAGAGCCCGTTCAAAATATAAACGGAAACCCTGTACTTTTGTGAACAATTGACAGCTTTTAATTCTTGACGTGAAGGGTGACCCAATTTAATTTCGTACATAGTTCTTTTGCAACACATATACCGTCTGTCATCCCGATATGACCCTTAATTTTTTATTAAAATCAAGTCATCAATCAGATAAGTAGTTTTTAGCTACGCCACAACCGTGCAAGCTTTGTGAAATGTTTGTCTCTCATGATTTTTTACAGTTTCTTACAACGAAAAATTGACATTAAAATACGAAATGTGCGGTAAGGCGTACTGTTTTATCTCAATGTTTTTAACGTAAAACCCCATATAATTTTTACATATGAACAGAACTAATCTAAAATATTCCATGCGAGTATCAAACTTTAAACCATTTCAGCCCATATTCAACTTTTCCGGCACGTGGAAACTAGCAAGTTATAGATGCATCTTTTAAATTGGAAATTCAAATCTTGAAAGAGAAAAAATACGGTTCGTCAAACTGAGATTATTCAAACTACTTATACACATCTCAATATTTCAGAATTATGAATTTACGCATTTATATTTTGTATATACTGATCTGGTTTTAAAAGCGAATAATTACTAAAATGTAGGTTATTATGCAATTTCTGTCCTAGACAAAGATTTTAAAAGTAATATACATATACAGTCAGAAAATTCCTATAAATTGAATATTTTCTTTTACTTTTCTTTGTAGCCCGAAGCTGGTATGACAAAAGTTTCCCGTCACTTAAATACAAATGGAAATGCTATGTTTTGTATAAACGATACGAAAAAAAAAACAGAAAAGGGAACTTCCTTTCATAAAACGCTATATGTGATTGTGCCGGGCTTGTGAAATAAATACACCTACATACGCTTTAAAAGTGATTGTTCTTTTAAATTTTTATAAAAAATGGATTCGTTGGTTTTTTAGTTATATCGGGGTGGCCAGTTTATAATAGAATGCTAACTTATCTCAGAACCTGTAACAGCTGATATTAAAAATGTGAAATACTTACTCTCTTTAATTTATCTGTACCTATAATTTATTTTATTATATATCGGGTTGCTTGTGGAGCAGGGTCTATTTTTCTAATAGGTCCGGGCCTAGGCCCCATAATCAATAGGATCCCAATCAGTGGCGCAGCCAGGAATCTTCTCTGAGGGGGTAAAAAATAATATTTTCATTACATTGTTACAAACTTCTTAACCAATAGATCATTTAGGATTTTTTTTTGGGGAGCCGAGCTCATGGTTTTTGTTGATGACTAAAAAAAAGTTCCTCACTTTGATATATGAGTGACTATATAACGACGCAGGATTTTGTTCCAGGAAGGGATTCAAGCTCATAATTTTTATTGGATTTGGGCTCGTTTTGAGGGGGGGTAACCCTAAAAATCCCCCCGTAGCTGCGACACTGGTCCCAAACATTTTATTTTTATTTTATACTTTCGACCTTATTTACCTATTTTGGCTAAAAATTAATCTTGTTTTTATTTTGACTTCCTTGAGTCCAGCAAACTTTTAGCCCGCGTATCAGAAATATTAGAAAGCAAGCCATTTTTTTTATATTGAATTTTGAATTAGCTGAAGTTTAAATTGCTAGCCCCTCCACAAGGTAAAATAAAATACAAAAAATATGCAAAAATTAATGATTATTTATTTTGAAAGGTAGAACAAAAGGTTGAATATTGATCTTATCTGAACCGTCAGAATTTTCTAAAAATAAGCAATTGACTATGGAAAAATAAGAAAATTTATATCCACGTTGCTGTTTTAAAGGGAATAGTATTATTGCGTTAAACTGGTTTGTTCTTGCTGATTCACTGGCCGACAAGATTTTTCTAACACAAGCCAGCTCATTATTTTCACAATACGTACCATTTTTAATAGCCTAATAATTAGAACCTTTTATATTGGCAGGTAAACAATTTTATTGTGGGGCGGCTAAAATGGGTCCATTTTACAACGGAAAAATTACCTAGACTCGGTTGTTTATAACATTAGACATAAAATAAATGTTAAACGCCACTCTTCTGTTGAGTTTCGAATTGAGGGGTTCTCTGTGTATCGATAAGCAAGTGTATGTGAAGACGAGAATGTCGGGTCAAACGCGCCGAAGTTGCAAAATTTGTCCTGACAAATTTTGTTATATTTGTGGAGAATTTCTGGTGAAAAAACAAGCCAGGCCATTTTCCGAAAATATAAAAAAGCCTACTTTAAATATTTTGGTGTGTTAATTGGGGATCAAGATAAGCGGTGGGCTCCCCATGTTTGTTGTTGTGTTAGTTGTAGTGTATCATTGGTGCAGTTCCAATGGTATGGCGAGAACCCACCAATCATTCTGACGATTATTATTTTTGCCTGACAAAGACTGAACGTTATTCCAAAAAGGGAAAGCACAATATAGAATATCCAAATTTGCAATTTGCCATACGACCTGTTCCGGATAATGCAAATTTGCCAGTGCCGACTGCGCCTTTAAATTGGCAAGCTATTGATTTGAGAGATAATGGAGACAACTCATCATCAGGCAGCTCAGAAGAACAGTGCACCGATCCCACTTTTACCACAGGTCACAGTTCCGGCGAGCCACATTTGATTGTTCAAAGTGAATTAAATGATTTAGAACGTGATTTGGGGTTATCCAAGCAACAGTCAGAACGTCTGGGTTCCCGTCTTAAGGATGGAACCTATTGGCCAAAGAAACAAAAATTACGAATTTCAGAAAAAGAAATGCTATGTTTTCTGAATTCTACAGCATGGAAAATTCGTTGTGCGCGTGTACTGATATAGACAGTTTAATGCAGGAACTTGATATTGAACATTCTACCCGTGAGTGGTGCTTATTCATAGACTCATCTAAATATAGCTTAAAAGCTGTGTTATTGCATAATGGAAATTTAAAACCCTCTATACCAGTTGCCTATTCAGTTGCAATGAAAAAAATTATGAAAATATGCGTACGATTTTGAATAAAATAAACTACAATAGGTATAAATGGCAGATATACAAAATATTGCTGTTTTCTTTGTTTATGGGACAGTCGTGCAATAAATCAGCATTATGTAACAAAAATTTGGCCAGAAAGAAGCGAATTTCAACCGGGATCTCAAAATGTTAAATTTATACCTCTTGTTGATCCCAAAAATGTCCTTTTGCCTCCTCTTCACATTAGACTTGGGCTGATAAAAAACTTTGTGAAGGCTTTGAATAAAGATGGTGATAGATTTAAATACCTAAGACAAGTCTTTCCCCAGTTAAGTGATGCCAAATTAAAAGAAGGCATTTTTATTGGGCCACGAATCAGAAAATTGCTTGTCGATGTCAATTTTACGGAAAAGCTTACCAGGCAGGAACTCAGAGCACGAAATTCATTTGTTAATGTAGTAAGAGGATTTTTAGGCAACAATATGGATGAAAATTATGAACAATTAGTTAATGAACTCTTAGATGCCTACAAAGCGCTTGGTGCCAGAATGTCATTAAAAATTCACTTCCTCCATTCTCATCTATCATTTTTTCCTAAAAATTTGGGAGCTGTTAGTGACGAGCAGGGTGAAAGGTTTCACCAGGATATCAGAACAATGGAAATTCGGTATACCAAAGACGATGGGATCCAGCCATGATGTTAATTAGTGTTTTAAGTTAATATTTTTCTCGTTTGCTTTTCTCTTAGGTGTATGGTATGTTTAATAGGCGAAAACTGTAAACATAGTCAATAAACAGGGTTAAGAATTTTTTGAAATCATGTTTTCTATAGATATTAAGTATCGTAACATTCGATATGGTTCTACAACTCTAACAAGAAAACCCTACGTGCTACAACTTTCTATTTGTCATTTTCGTATTTGGATAGCTCCATTCTATTAGATTATGCTATTCTGATTTGTGTTACAGCAAAAAAAATTTTTTTGTCGGCAAGTGATTATAAATACACCAGACTTCATACTTCATAGCAAAAGTGACAAAATCCTGCAATAAGACGTAATGTATTTCTATTGACTTCTCATTTGTGTGTTGAAAGTTAACGCTTTTTTATCTTTCTCTAACATATTGCCTCTTTGGTTAATTTTGTCTAAAAAAAAATGTATCAAAACTGGTATAAAAGAAGAAAGAAGATACACATTTAATAAAACAATATGATTCAAGGTGTTCCATTTAAAATATTAAAGTTGGCGCTCATTTTGTTGCTTTCTAATTGTCATTTCTTAATTTGTTTAGCAAATCCCGGGGGCTCGAGTAATATGCTAAGACTTTCGTATTTTACTTTTTTTTATCTTCTAAAATAAAGCGCTTGTAACAAAAACCCTGTACTTTTATGAACAACTGGCAGCTTTTAACAAAACTGGGTCATTTTTAAGAAAGTTGTGAAATTCTTGACGGTTTTCCTTAAAATTTAAAGTAGTTAATTTAGTTCGGCACGAATTAGTTCTAAGGAACATCTAGTCCCATTATCCCTCTATTTTCTACCTGACACAAAAAAATCTTTCAAATTAGGCGGAGCATGCAAGTATAATAAAAAAAATGAGACAACGAAATTTTGAGTATATTCTGAAAATGATTAAATACACAGCGCCATTTCTTTGGACTGATAAACTCATTAAGATTAAGTGCTTTAGAAATTGTAAAATCATAATGTGAAATCACTTCTGAAATATAGTGATGCCTACGAGACGAAACTTTGAAAAATCTCGTCTTGTCTCGCAAGAAAAGTGGAATGTCTCGTCTCGCCTCATGTCTCTCGCGAGAGTCTCACAAAAGTCTCGCAAACTTTTT
Organism: Kuschelorhynchus macadamiae; assembly: GCA_030620095.1. Lineage (NCBI taxonomy): Eukaryota > Metazoa > Arthropoda > Insecta > Coleoptera > Curculionidae > Kuschelorhynchus > Kuschelorhynchus macadamiae. Next base: position 1,408,161 of record JAUTXW010000450.1, read on the forward strand.
ATGTTTCCTCTCTAAATTAAATACACAAACAAAATCAGTTCTAATTTTTATTTTAATGAACAAAAACATAATAATCTAACAAGATGAATAGAAAAAAAATTAAAATCGATTATAGATATATGAAATTCAAATAATAAAATCGCTTCTAATTGTCGTTTCAATGAACAAAAACAGAATAAAATACAGAGAAAAATGAAATCTGTACTTCTTAATACACAAATTGCTTAATTTAAAAAAATATGATAATCTTAAATATTATGTAATTCGAAATATTATGATAGACAAAGTTATTATAAAGTATAAATCCTAACAGTCAAATTTACAGTGAAATGATGATTATTTTAAACTCGATGGCCAGTATCAAAATCTAAAAAAAAATATTCAAGCCTGATCAAAATTTAAAACACAGATTTAGGTACTGGCATCGGTTCTTTAGAAACGGAAATAATGCTATGAAATTAACCACTTGCTTATTGTTATTCATAGAAAATATAATTGGAAAAACTTAAGTCACTTTAAATTTACTCCGATCTACGACGACTTGAAAGTCATCCTAAGTTATATTAAAAACTTTAAAATTACTTAAAAATCTTATTAAAGACTTAAAATTTCCCTAAAATCTACTAAAAAAGACATCATAAGTCTTTTATAAGTCTTAAAAGTCTTACATTCACTCAAAGGTAACTTATAATTCACAAAGACTGTAAGTCTGAGTACAAATTTTTTGGAGTTATCCGCTCCTCGACTTTACCCCATCACGGAGATATGCAAACAACAATGTTCAAATTAGCTAAGACACCCAGCCGCTTCTTGTTATTTTTTGTCTAGTAGGCCTATGTAGCGTGTGTTTTGTATCTTTATTTTATCTTTATTTGTATTTGGACATTTCACTTTATTAGTTTTAGGGTAACTATAGCGAGAGTTAATTGTATGAACATCTATATATTAGGTTTTTCATTTATTGTAGATCCGATGCTGCTCGCAGGAGCGAAACGCGCGTGTCATATTTTTAATATTTGACTGACATTTAGACTTAGTGATTTTATTTTTATATTACCAACTTAAACCAACCCAAACCAGAAAAACAAGCTCTAACCGTCTTTATTGACAGATATATAACTAAAACGGCTTTTTAGAACTTAAAAAAAAACTCGTCTAAAGAAAAAAAATGAATGACAACAAAAATTATTATGCCGACTTGCAATTTTAAAAAACATATTAAAAAGAGAACCTAATCACCAAATTTCTTTCGTTTGTCCGAGGCAATGTTATTATAAACACAGACTGTTCTCTATTATGCGGATTTAAAAAATGTGTATCAATAACATTCGCGATAATTAGAATAATTAATTAATATTTGGCATTTTTATCTGCGATACTTCGAGACTTTTGCGAGACTCTCGTGCGAGATTTAAGACGAGACTTTTTGAAAATCTCGTCTTGTCTTGCAAGGAAAACTTAAAGTATCATCTCGAGTCTCGTCTCGAAAGCGAGACGAGACGAGACTCTCGCAAACGAGAATATCGTGTGCATCACTACTGAAATATCATTAAAAAGGTTATTCATATCCACACTTACACATGGATTGAATAAAGAAATCATATTTTCAGAATTCTCGAAAAAGAGAAATTTACTAAATTATGTGTCTAGTGCCACACAATTACTTTCGACCTTATTATGCTATTATCATAAACTTAAGGACTATGTATTGATTAAGAAACGTCCGCTAGTCTGATACATCCGGTTCCGATTTTTATTTTACAACTAATATAACATAAAAACTCAATTTAACACATACAAACAAAATTTCTAATTTACCGGAGGATCTAACTAACGCAACAGACATTCATAATTTTTTTCGGACTACTAATAATCTACCAGATTCTACCTCCTTAGATTTGGTAAACTTTTATAAAAACAATAGAATCTCTGAAAAGCGTCTAGAATTCTGCCTTATCAATGAACTTGCCCTAATAAAAATTACTTCCACAATATCATCAAATGCGATTGGGGAAGATCAACTCTCTATAAAGGACATAAAACTATGTTTGCCTTTTTGTATAAATCCTTTAATCAACATAATTAATACAAGCATCCTAGAAAATTCATATCCTTCAATTTGGAAAAAAGCTATCATTAAACCAATTGCGAAAACATCAAATCCCACGGAGTTTAAAGATCTTAGGCCAATAAGCATTCTACCTGCAATCTCAAAAATAATCGAAAAACATATTTTTAATCAAATTTCAACTTTTGTAGAAACTGAAAAGATTGTTCCTGTTTGCCAATCAGGTTTTCGGAAAAATTACAGCACCTGCACTAGTTTGGTGAACATATTAAATAATATCCGCTTAAATGAGGATAGAGGAAGCAGTACATGCACGGCTCTTCTAGATTTTAGTAAAGCTTTTGATACCCTAAATCACAAAATGTTATTGGCAAAACTGCACTATTTTGGCCTATCTGAAAATTCTATTAAATTTGTATCTAGTTATCTGCATAATCGACAAAGCCGTGTGTTAGTTTATGACGGTACGTATAGTTCCACTTCAAATTTTATGCCAGTTAATCAAGGAGTTCCCCAGGGCTCCAGTTTGTCTCCATTATTATTCTCTCTCTATGTTGCTGACATGTGTAAGTCTGTTAAATATGCTGAGCTTCAGCAGTACGCTGATGATTCTCAATTATATATACCAATTAGTATACGAAATCTAGATATAACTCAAGACATTTTATAAGAGACCTTAAACAAATCGAAAAGTTTGCTCAAGATCATAACCTCAAGCTTAATGCAACAAAGTCTCAAATATTGGTTTTAGGCAAAAATAATATTAATATGAGAAAACATATTGAGCAGAACTTACACATTCATATTAATAATAATGTCATTCCCGTTGTAAGTCAAGCAAAAAACCTTGGTGTAATATTTGATAGCTCTCTATCTTTTGACTCTCATATAAAATCGAAATTAACAGCTGCGTACCTACGTTTAAAAAAAATATACTATTTAAAGAGATTTTTGCCACCCAGACAAAAATATTTTTTATGTGAGGCCCTAATACTCTCGCTGTTTGATTATGGAGATACTGTATATGGCGATTCTTTATCTTTCCGAACACGAAATATGATACAAAAGGTTCAAAACTCTTGTATGAGATTCTCGTACAATATCCCTTACAGAAATCATATAACACCCTACTTAAATGAAGGTAACATTTTAAATATATATAATCGTAGGAAACATCATATGTATACTTTCGTTCATAGAGTAATTAAAACTGGGCTACCAAGCTATTTATTTCAGAGGTTTACTGCATTTAATCACACGCACAGAACTAGAAACATTCAAAATTTTGTTATGCCTCTACACAGAACTGCAGCTTTTCAGCATTCATTTGTATATGTCGCAATTAAAATGTGGAATGGTCTTGATACGGATATAAAAAATCTTTTACCAAAACAGTTTTCGAAACACATAAAAAGTAAATTGTTGCAAGAGCAACTACTTGCAGCATGAAATTTTTTTTGTCGATCGGCGTCCCCGGGGCCTAGGTCGCCGTCCACCCCCTGGGCTGCCTTCCGCCTGTTTCTGTTTCCGCCTCGGTCTCGCCGCTGCCGTTGTTCACCGATAGTCCTTGGGAAGTATTCTGTTTATGGTATGATTTTTATTATTTTATTATAAGTATTATAGTCTAGAAGGCGAGCGTGGCGCGGATGGCTGTGTGTTTGCGGTTCGGCGCCCAAGGTCCCTGGCTCGATTCCGAGCTGAGGCAGACTTTGTTAAGAATACATAATGCGCTCGTCTTCTGATGGGTTGGTGGTTGCGCGCTCCATCAGTAATACGCTAAAATCACCTCTCAAATAGCGTCGTTCGGATTCGACGATAAACTGTAGGTCCCGTATACCTGTGTAAATTACAGCTAAGACACACAGCATAGGTATATGCGGGAGGTAGGCCGATATCCAGCAGTGGATGAAAAGGCTGTTGATGATTGATTATAGTCTGTTAGAAGTAGGTACATATGTTAAGATTAAAATTAAAATTTGTATGTATAATTTAATTAAACTTAGGGCTGCCTAGCATGGGTACACCGTCTGTGGTGTACACTATGTAAACGGTTTGATAATCGAAAGGCTGTCCTTTTTGTCAAGAACATGTGATTTTTAATTTTCTCTGTGGAATTTTGTTTTTTGTTTTTGGCAAATAAAAGATTTTGATTTGATTTGATTTGATTGATTTGATAAACGCAGCCATATATATTGTACAAAGTAATTTTGTATATTTAAAAATGTGGGCATGTAATTTAAAAAAATTTTTACCCGGAACTTCTCTCGTAAGTGTAACCCCATTTTGTTCAATACATAGTGATTTAGTAACACATTTTATATGTTCGTACCACGTACACTTTATATAACACTTAAAGCTTGCACAAAATTTGAAATTAATCTATTAAGTATTTTGAGGCTGATTTTTTAAATATTGTAATAGCCGCCATTTTGTTTTTCTGTCTTAGATTCATACCAAAATATTGCCAGTTCATTCCTATGTGTTAGGTAACACTTGATTTTGTGCAAAATTTGATAATTAATTTTGTATTAATAATTTTTTTAAACTTTCACTAATCCGCCATCTTGTTCCGCCAAATTGGGTTTTTACCTAAATATTACCCTATATGACCCTTAATATTTAACCGATCATTTAAACTGAATGCCGCAAACTGACAGACAGACAGATCGACGGAGTTGATAAAATATATTTTTTGGCATCTAGGGACTCTAAAACCTGATTTTACGTAAAACCTGGGAGGGTTTTACGTAAAATCAGGGGGGTTTTACGATTACATTTTCTTTGGCCGCCATTTTGAATTCGTACCACAATTTTACCAGTTCATCTCTATATCATAATTAATTATTGCACAAAATTTTTAATGAATCCATTAAGTAGTTTTTTAGGCTGATTTGTTAAATATTTTATCAAGCCGCCATTTTGTTTCGCCATCTTGGATTCGTACCAAAATTTTATTTTATTTTACCAAAATGGTACCAGATCATCCCCATATGGACCTTAATTTTTGACCAAAATTTGATGTCAATCGGATAAGTACGTACTTTTTTAACTATGCCACGAAAAGAGAGACAGACCGACGGAATTGAAAAAACCTCTAGGAACCCTGAAACGTAAAGATCTGAAAAAAATCTCAGTTGGTGATTTTTCACGATTACAATACTTCCCTACCCGGGAGAAGTAAAAGTATTTTCATCAAATTCACTTTTAGCCCTGACATTCTGGAAATCTTATTTTATTTTATCAAACTGAAATTATGAAAAAAATGAAAAATTTCATTAATTATTTCATACATTATACTATTTTATGCAAAATGTCCTTAGTACTATTTAAAAATCACAAGTTGAATTATTTGCGCACCCCTATATAATTAACATTATTAAAATGTAAAGATTGAAAAAGAAAGTTCTTTGAAGTTATATCGTATGATTCAGAGAAACCACCAAGGATGAACAAGTAAAATAGACAAACACTATTTAACATTATAAACGTAAATTCATAACATGAGTCCTTAATACCAGTAAATACTTAAATGAACGAATGTTAGCTGCTTTTGCAAAAAGAATGAAATAGTTTAGGAACATACCAAAATTAAAAATTGTTGCAGGCAATAACACGAAGTAGTAAATAAGTGAAAAAAATCTTTATTTGTCCATAAATCAAATATAAAGGAACAAAATAAAGTAATGGTTGGCAACTTGAGAAGTCGAACAGTCTTCTCGCACTCTATGTAATTGTAAAACATATTCTTGGGGCTCGATACTTTCAACAACATAAGAATACACTAACACAATATTTCTTACATTCCATTAGAAAAATAACACAATCTCTTTGAAATGAAATGAAAACACTAATATCAAAAATACAAATTTCATCTTCGTTAAAAAATTATGATATAATAGAGTATCATTCCGAACAGTTTCCTAGTAAAAAAATCGCAGTCTACAAACTACGTAAAGACGAACACACACACAAACCGATAGACTGACGGAAAACATGTTTTTCGGGATCCAGGGACCCGAAAACGCAGAGATCTGCAAGAGTCCTGGAGGGTGATTTTTTCACAATTAAAATACTTCCGTCTTAGGTGGAAAGTAAAAAGAAAAATTGGCCACTTAGTACATGATTTATACAAATCTTATAAAATTTAGCATAAAATATAATCACTACGTTTAAAATTGTGTTTACTTATATGACATTTGCAAATGTTTCATTGAACGTTGCTTATCAAACAAAATCTGATTATTTTTAAACTGCAAAAAAAAATCGGTAAATTCGTCTTAACCCACAATTTCCCTCGTACCAAATTTTACGACCTGCGTATACCACACTCTATTGCATATACTTATTTAGTACTAACTTTAAACAAATTATTTAGAACTGTATTTAAGAAAATGTAAGAAAATTTTATAAATTTGCATTAGAATGTACCATCGAGAAGTTTATGTTTCAATTTGTATGTGTGTTCTTACAATATTCTTATTTATTGAATGCAATGTGTACATTTACGTATCTTATCAGATATCATAGGAAAATGCTCTGAAAAGGTGATGATGTGTACTCCTCATAATACACGCACAATTGAAAATAAGGTCAAAAAGCCGGAGGAACTATCCATTATTGTACAAAATTTAATGGTACAGTTCCAACATTGACTAAATCAGTAAGGGAAATTGAAATTAAAAAGTTGATAACCTCTTCGGAAGAGCTTATTCAAATTTGCACCTATTCATTAAATAAAAACAGCTCAAAACGCAATAAATAATCATCATATTGTTAAAAACAACGCCCTTATCAATTATATGGAAAATATAATACTAGGAAATTAGTAATTGGAAATTTCGATGTTTATTACAAAAAAAATTAATTATTAAACACTTACATTATAATATCAAGATGGTCACTTCACAGAAACTGCCTGAGTAGGGTAGATGCCTTGCCATGTTTAAAAAATTCTGAAACTATGAACCGGATAAATATCCACACACGACATTTTTTAACGGAAAATTCGAACAAAAAGATACGACCGTGGCCCCGTATATTTTTCGCAGGATCTGCAGAAAAACCTGTATTTTCCGATTCGGTACCGTCCCTATGGTTTCCGAGATATTTGCTTAAAACAGAACCAAAGTCATCCATCAAAACTGACATGTCAAATATTTGTTACGTGCGTCGGCGCGAGACGGTTTCCGTAATTTTTAAAAGCATCGAACTTGGCCAAAGCCACCTTGCATTTTTCGTCATATATCGATCGGTATCGGTTTTTGATCGAAAGATTGCACTTCTTTCTTTAAATCGAATTTTCAGAACGTTATTAGGGTTTTATTGTAGCCAAACAAATTCTCCATCCTCTGGTCTAGGAATAATTTCGATCACTATTCGTTGTAACCGGCAAAGTGAGGTGAAATTTGGACTTTAAAGTTGCAAATTTGAAAAATCCCAATAATTTAACCGTCAGAGTTGGAAACTCGAAATTTGGTCACGATCTACCCAAAAGTATCTAGTTTCGAAAAAAAAATACCCTATGGGACCATATATATTAATTTCCTTTGAATACAGGATAATGTGAAAAATGTACCCATTTTTGGGAAATTGGTGATCGTAATTGCACCCTTTGTATATATTCCCAGGCCCTTCCTAGATTCCTAGATAGCCTATTTTGTGTAGATTTTTGAGCGTTTTCCGGCTCCATAATCAGTTTTTCGACCAGACGCCTACTTTTTTTTATAAAAAAAAACACCTTTCTGTCACTTGTTCAAGAAATTTCAATTTTTCTCAAAAATTTCTACTTTCCCGCCGTTTTTCCGACAGAGATGCATTTAGGTTTTTGTTCCCCTCTAAATTTGCTACGAAAAATGTCTCTTGAAAAATTTCACTAGGACGCACCCACTTCTAGATAAAATCGGTAAATTTCCTTTACCCGAAACTTTCTTCGTTATAAATCTTTCCTATTATGAGGAATAGTGAAGTGTGACCCCATTTAGTTCATAGTCATTTAGTAATACATATATACTCTCTTTTAAAACATTTTTATTCGTCGCCATTTTGTTACATCATATTGGATTCCTACCAATATTTGACAGTTTTTACCTATGTTACAGTTAAATTCTGCAAAATTTAAGATTCAAGATAATGTAACATTTTTTACGTTAGTAAAAAAGTTTTAGTTTTTTTACGTAGATTTTTTAAAAAAATTATTTTGCCGCCGTTTTGTTCCGCTAATGAATTCGTACCACAACTTTACCAGTTTACCTCTATATCACACTTAATCTTGCACAAAATTTGAAATTAATCTAAGTAGTGTTTTCAGGCTGATTTTTTAAACATTTTATAAGGGCGCCATTTTGTTTTGCTATCTTATATTCATACCAAAATGTTACAGTTCATTTCTATATCACACTTGTTTTTTGTGCAAAAAGATAAATTGTATAGTTAGTTTTTTCAGTAATATTTTTTTTAAGGCCTCACTAGGCCGCCATTTTGTTTTGTCATATTAGATATTTACCAAAATGTTACCAGGTCATCCACATATTATAATTTTTAGCAAAATTTGAAGTCATTCTGATAAGTAGTTTTTAAGCTATGCCGTGAACTGACAGACAGACAGAAAAACCGACAGGCGGACTGACGGTATTAATAAAACATTTTTTCGCATCTAGAGACCTAAAACCTGAGAGGTTGGTTTTTTCATGACTTCAGACATTATATTTAGCTGCCATTTTGTTTCGCCATCTCGAATTAGTACCACCGTTTTACTAGTTCATCTGTATACCACAATTATTTATGACACACAATTTGAAATCAGTCCATTAAGTAGTTTTTCAGGCTGATTTTTTAAATACCTATTTTACTAGTTGATTCCTAAATAATACTTAAATTTTGAGATAATAGAACACTATTCTATTAAAAATGTTTTAAACATTTCATTAGGCCGCCATTTTGGTTTGCCATACTGGATTTCTACCAAAATGTTACCAGGTCATCCCCATATGACCCTTAATTTTTGACCAAAATTTGAAGTCAATTGAATACGTAGTTTTTAAGCTATTCTGTGAACCGACAGACAGACAGACAAATCAACAGACGGACCGACGGAATTGATAAGACATATTTTTTTGGCATCGAGAGACGCTAAAACCTGAATATATGTAAAACCTGAGAAGGCGATTTTTTCACGATTACAAATATTTTATTTAGCCGCCATTTTGTCATGCCATCTTGTATTAGAATCACAGTTTTACTAGTTCGTCTGTATACCACAATTATTTATGGCACACAGTTTGAAATCAGTCCATTAAGTAGTTTTTCAGGCCGTATATTTAAATATTTCACTAAGTCGGCATCTTAGAGTCGTATCAAAATTTTACCAGTTGATTCCTAAATAATACTTGATTTTTGTGCAAAATTTAAGATAAATTAGATAAGTAATTTTTTAGTAATAATAAAGAAAAAGGAAAGCGGTTTAAAGAGGATAGTCTGATTTTAAGAGTCGTGAGGGATATTTAAAATTATCAAAACACTCAAAATCAGTAAAACCGTGGAAATATCGGGAAAAAACATGTTTTCCATATTTTGGAAAGCTTACAGGGTTACTGATTATATCTGTATTATGTACTGTGTTGGCAATTATTGTCTATGTAAGGCCAAATGGGCGTACTCTTGCTTTTCTGACACTTTTCATTATTTTTTAAATTGATTTGACCATATCCGTAAGTGTTTTGTGCAAAAAAACATATCTAGGTTATTTTTTTAATTATATGCGTTACTAATTGTAAATTAATTAAAGTTGTATAAAACATATTTGCAATAAACTTTTTTTTGCAATACTTTAATGTATATACGTAAAATATGTTTAAAATCTTTAGGAGAATTCAAATTCGAAAATGAAATGAGGTGGTTCATTAAAAAAAAACTCAATTGCGTTTTTCGGTTTGGTATTTTGTATTTAACAGTGGCGTAATTAGGGGAGGTAAAGGGGGAAAATACTCCCCAGAGCTAATAACCGAAGCAAAATGTTAGCACCTTACCACGACTTTTTGAATAGGAATATTTATTTTGGGTGTTGTTTATGTTATGTTAACAAAGCGAAGACTTTTTTGTCGCTAAATAATTTACTTGTTCACCCTCCCAGAAATATATTCTAAATAGGCCACTGGTATTTAAAACTTTTTTCTATCTCTTACTCAGTTTTCACTGAAATGACGATCCCCCCCCCCAGAAATATATTCTAAATAAGCTACTGGTATTTAATTTTTTCTATCTCTTACTCAGTTTTCATTGAAATGACGAAATCGAATGGAAAAGTCCCGTTTCCAATCTATATGCCATCGTTTGACCAAAGATATATAAAAAGTTAATATAATTTTTTAAAAATGCTTTGATAATACACAAAACTTTAATAAAAAAGTTGTTTCCAAAAATACAACAGAAAGATCATTTATAAATGTATGTGTTTCTATATATAAAAACGAGCTAAATGAGTAGATGGATGCGGACCAGAGGGGACGGAAGGGGCGAATGACTACACCTTTGAGAGAGATTATAAGTCAATATTACCATATTAGAATTTAATAACATATTTTGCACCTCTCGCTCTGTTATTAATAAATTTATTGTATTTAGGGTAATGAGGATATTCTGGATAGCAGTATTGAAGGTGATGTTGCAGAATCTACAAGTAAGTAATGCCAAAGACGTGATACTTTGAATAGACGATCCATACAATGTAAAATAAATAAACCGTTAAAAGGATCCCAACTTTGTATTATATTCCATAAAGTTGGGACCCATCGAGAGACTTCCGCGTAACCTATGCTGTTCGTGTCGCACAACGCCCCGAGTTGCCAGTCCGTGACGTACTGCATCTGATCGGCTGGTTAAATTCGTTTATAGATAAACATAATTTGTGTATTGTAGTTCTAAACAAATAGACACTTGTGGCAACACGAAACCACATATTGTTGAGTGCTTTCTAAATAAACAGCGACACGAGCAATTGATATGGTTAATTTACTTGTATCTGATAGACTGTCTATTATAAGTATTTATATGATTTTTGGTAATACCCAAATAATTTTAAAAATTCTACATAAAAGGCAATATACGGTACGATTGTTTTGACTATAGGAAAAAAAATATTTAAAAGTCACATTTCATAAAAACATTTGCTTGCTTTGAAACTCTGACAATTATCCTTTTTTTCTATAAAGTGTTAAAAACAGTAACGTGTACCTTTATTTTTATAGATACATGTAATACAGTGACTTTTTTGTACATCCACAAATAAAACATGTTTTTTTCTTCGTTTTGAGTAGCATGCTGCCTGCATCTCTTTAAATAAAGATACTTATCTCTCAAGCGTTTTTAAGCTTTAGGCTTTCTGGAAGCCCTGTACAGGGTGTCTCTTTAGATTTGCGCCCCCCTACTTCTTTGACTTTTAAAGATGGAAAAAACTTTAAATATAAAAGTTATTTTTTCTGAACCTCCAGGGTTTTTTATCAAAATAAATAAATATACACCGCAAATCTGTCTAAAAATACCTTGTGCTTTTTTTAATGGAATATCCTATTTTATATTTTTTATTGAAATCACTATATTCTCCGCATTTCAGCAATATGTACATGTTATACACTCTCCCTGGTAAGTATGGAAACGACCGATTATTTCCAAAAGTAGTGGGCTAGGAAGAAATGTCAAATATAAAAGTTTTAAAATGTTGAAATTATACTATTATAAAAGCGCAGCAAAACAAAGTTGCATTTTTTTTTAATAGAACAAGCACCCTGTATGTTATACGTCCATGAAATGGGTCTCTTCTTGCTGATCATAAATATACCTGGTTTAAGACCTTTATATTTAAAGACACCGGAGAAATTTAAGAAAAACCCTGCAATAAGAGGCAGCGTGTTAAAAAGAGATAAAAGTAAAACGCAGTATTACATAGTGGAGTCGATGGAACTATATTGCCTCTTATGGCAATATTTTTCCTAAATTTCTCGAGTGTGTTTAAGGATAAAAATATCAATCACAAACATTTTATTTGGCCTCCATTTTGTTCCACCATCTTGAATTCGTACCACAATTTTACCATTTCAACTGCATATCACACCTAATTCTTGGGCAAAATTTGAAATCAATCGAATAAGTAGTTTTTTATATTGATTTTTTAAATACGTTATTAGTCCGCCATTGTATTTCATCATCTTGGATTCGTACGAAAATTTTAGTAGTTCATTCCCGCATAACGCACTTAGTTTTTGTGCCAAATTTAAAGCAAATAGAATCAATAGTTTTTCGATAATAATTTTTTTCACATCTTATTATGCCGCCATTTTGTTCCGCCATACTGGATATAATATAAAAGTACTTTAACTTTTACCGTTTTGAAAATTTTTGAACATTAAATTCGGAGAATAAGAATTTGGTTGCAATAGTATCAATATTCTTGGTCGGCAAAGATATATGTGAGCAAAAATATATGTTTGTAACTGCAAAACGAACTACATCACGTTTATTTCAACGGAAACAAGAATTAAAACTAAGTAAAAGAACAATATAATAAACAAACAAGTGAAACAAGTAAACCAATGAAAAAAAAATTAAAAACATGTTCTTCTAGCCTTGTGATTTGCAAAGACCCTAATTAACTCTTTAACATTCATTGTCTGAACTTCCTTAGCGTCAATGGCCAATAAGCCTAATGCCTTCAGACGCGTTTGGGTCATTGTAGTACGCATGACATTTTTTTATAAGCTTTAGATTAGAGAATGATCGCTCACTACTTGCGCTGGTTAGGTAATGTCATAAATAATGTGACTACAGATTTTTTGTGGTTACAAAAACCTGGTGACTGACAGAAAAAGGTTCTCACTAGGGTTGTCACCGGCCCAGTTTGGCGCCAAAATACGGTCCGTTTTTCTTACGTATCCCGGATTAAAAAGATGAGCATTTCTAAAATTAATGATCGAGTATGCGAAAACGGCCAAATATTTCTTGCATTTCCACGTACGTGTGCCGCCAATACTTACATAGCAGCCTTTAACCGTACTATTTTGTGTCATATCCCAATGAAAGCCCACCTACCGGCTTTTTCGGCTATAAAAAATACCTGTAACAGTACAAACTTTCAACTACAAAAAAGGTTAGGGTAGCTAGTCTTCCGGTTCGTCTCGTCGAAGGCAGACCTCTGTGTTATTAACAAAAGTGGTTCCACGTGTTCGGCTTTGCTGCTTTATTTCGGGGGGAAACGAGAGACTCAAGCGCTCAGAGTGGAAACTAACGACCCCGCAAGAAAGGGAGCAGACGCTGTGAAAGTGTGAGGCCTAGTTGTTCCTGCATTCTATCCCGTTTGTCTGCCGCAGTTCTACATAGAATATTAGCGTAATGGCCGCTATGTGACAGGAGTGGGAGGGGTAAGGGAATAGCTTGAAAGAAAAGGTCATCTCGTGAGACCAGTAGTACTCTCAAGGGGCATCTAGTGGAAGCCAAGATGCATTTCAAAATTTAAAAAGTTATTTGAAAGATTCGGGGTGTTCGGGAGCTAAGAGCTCGCCATCCGGACATCCTACCTATTGGGCTGGAGAATAGCACTGAAAGCAAAAAAGTGGCAGCCGACTCCATTTTGAAAAAGAAAGAAAGAAGAAGGTTAGGGTAATAAACATTTATTTTCTGAAAGATGTTGAATTAAGACGACTAAACAAGAGCCAATATATACAGGCCAGCCTGAGTAGGCTGAAGCAACCTAGGGCCCTCAGGAAACTTGGAGCCTATGTACAATTTATTTGTCGGAATAAAAATATTTCCTATTGGTTCGTCCTTTATATGGGAGGAATTTAAACAAATTTTGTTCAATGTCCAGCATGAGTTTCCTGGCTCGGTGTTAGAATACTTGGCTTTTTTTAGTTTTTTTTAACAACACTTATAGTTAATAAAAGTGCGGATTATGTTAGGTTAGATTTGCTGTATAGAAAGCGCACCAACAAAATTCCGAATCTATATTAAAACAAGAGGTTTTTTAACAAAACCTATACTGTTATGTGGATCTGTCCCGCTGGCGCTAAATTAACCCAAACCAACCATCCAACCAAGCCTTAAAATCACACCTCATATTATCGAAAATCAGATTTGAAATACGCGTGCACCATAAGGTGGTGTAATTGGCGAGAATGGTTGCAGATCTGGAGTTTTGTGAAAACCACGATATGCCACTGAATATAGATGAAGAAAGGCTATGTGATATAGCACATATTTATTTATTTATTTAATGTACTCAAAATTTTACAATTTGTAAGGTATTATATATAAAAATTTAATGTTTAGAGTACAGGTTTTAAGTGTACGATGAATTCACATGAATTTGTGGGTACACTGATTACCAATAAATCAATATTGTTTTACTAATTTTCAGCTATTTTCCCAAAGTAAAGCAAATTTCTGAGAATTACAAGTGAAAACTCAACTCTAGTGTTAAAGTAAATTAAAGTAAGTTTGTCTGAAACCAAGGAATTATATCGCAAATCTTATCAAAATTTTCAGCTATCCATTTAAATATTTTCTTTTTATTTCTTTGAAAATTTAGTGCAGTAACCCTAAAGGGAATTTTATTTGTAATTTTAGGTATTATATATGTGAAATGCCTTTGCACAGATGAGAAACGGGTATTTGGCGTAGTCAAGTTTTTATTCCAGTATGCCCTTGTACCCAGACCATGTGACACGCAATCTTCCCGTGACTGATTCTTGAAATATAACTTAAAACATGTCTTTATATATAGTTGTCTGATATTCATAAGTTTTATATTTCTGAACAATATATTTGTTGGATACATCCGTTTTTTAAACATTATTATTTTTAAAAAGTACTTTTGTAGTATAAATAAAGAAGTCAGAATGTTGTTAGAAGCTGCCCCCCATGCGGAGATCCCGTAGCACAAAACCGATTCCACAAGTGCCTGGTATTAACATCCGTAGCACATTATACGGTACTATCTGTCTCAGGAAGTAAAATTTGTATATGTTCTTTCTTAATTTCTCCATAACTAGGTTTACATGCTCATGCCATCTCATATACTGATCAAAGTAGACTCCAAGATATTTAATTTTTTCTGTTTGTTTATTTTTATTTTTACATTTACAGTTTTCAAAATATTTACAACCCCAATCATGAATTTTTATTGATACATTTTCTGGTAGGTTCTGATTTGTCATAGTGAAAATTAAGAATTTTGATTTATCTATGTTAAGTGTTAATAGACTTTTATCCAACCAGCACTTGATTTTCTGCATAGTCTGTTCAGCTTTTTTTAATACGTTATTCCAACTATTGTCCTTTATTAATATTACTGTATCATCCGCATAACATACAACCCTATTATCACAAATATCTGTAAGGTTATTCACATATATTAAGAAGAGAATCGGTCCAAGTACCGTGCCCTGTGGTACACCAAAATCAATTCTTTTTGGGTCGCTTTCATAATTTTTTATTTTTACTTTCTGCATTCGTTTATCGAGGTATGATCTAAACAGGTCATTAATTTTACCACGTACTCCAATGTTCTCTAATCTTTCTAAAAGAATCTGGTGCTCCACAGTATCGAATGCCTTTGATAGGTCTTGGAAAATTGCCATTGGTTTATGTCCTTCATTAAAACTTCTTGTGATAAATTCCGTCACCTCGGCAACAGCATTCTCGGCACTGCAGCCATCTCTAAACCCAAATTGATGATTGGACATTAATCCATTTTTTTCCAGATAATCCCAAAGTCTCAATTTTATACATTTCTCAACTATTTTGCTCAAGGTACTTATAATTGCAATAGGTCTGTAGTTAGTTTTTTCTGTCTTATCGCCTGATTTAAATATTGGTATTACAATGGCATTTTTGAAGATATCCGGAAAGAGGCTTGTCTCGAGAACACTGTTTACCAGGTGTCTTAGAGGTTTTACCAAAAAAAGTGAGTTCTCCTTAACAAATTCCGCAGAAATACCATCTTCGCCACTAGCTACTCCATTTTTTAATGACATTATTTCTTTTAATAATCCGGTTTCAGAAATTGAAGCCATAAATATGGAGTGTGTGCATACTGGCCCGTCGTCAACGGGATTTAGGGGCTTCTCAATTTTGTTTGCAAGTTTCTGGCCTACTTTACAAAAGTATTTATTTAATTCTTCTGCTATGCCTATATTATCTAAAATATCTTTTCCATTATCATCTTTAATTACTTTTATCTCATGTTTAGTATTATTTTCGTCTATGGCATGTTTTATGGAATTCCACATTTTTTTAGGGTTTTTTAGATTGTTATTAATTATTTCTTGATAGTACATATTTTTCACCTTATTTATTAGTTTTGTTAACCTATTTCGGTAATCCCTAAACTCATTTAGAGTTTGCAGGTTACCAGGACTTCTTGCAGATTTCCTTTTTAACTTGTCTCTAATCCTTATTGAAGTTAATATACCTGATGTGATCCATGGTTTGATACGTTGATTTTTTGATTTTATTTTTACTTTATTCGTACAGCTTTTAGTAATGTTTTTGATAGTATTTACAAGTTTACCAGCTATTTGATTATGACCCTAAACATTCATATAGTAAATCCAGTAAATCCCATTTGTAGTCTGATAGTATGTTTTTAATTTTTTGGTAATCTACTTTATCATAAAATCTAGTTATGTTTTTGTGTGATTGAATAACATCTTGCATTTTCATGTTAATTACCACTGGTTAGTGATCTGTTAGACCCGAAATCAGTACCATTCCCAGGATATTTTCTATCTTGCTATTTTTATCAATCTTTACGAACACGTGATCTAGGCATGACTTTGATTCACCTGCCACTCTAGTTTCCTTATTTATAACACTTTTGTATCCAAACTCCCCTAATATACCTATATAGTTGTTTGTTACTCGTGTATCTGTGTTTAATATATTAATGTTGGTGTCCCCTGTAAAAATTTCTATGCTGCATTTTTTATAGTTTTTCAGAAAGAGTTCGTTTAAATCTTGAATATAATCTTCTGGTTTAAGCGATGGGGATCTATAGTTTGCAATAATACCAATAGATTTTTTGTTTTTTGTTAAGGTTACTCTTAAAAATTTTGAATTTCTTATACCTATTTTCATACTATTTTCAATTAAACTATTTTTTACAAAAATTAGCGTACCATCACACTTATTTATATAACTTTCATTATAAAATACTTCATATGTTTTTATTTTGAATTGTTCTAAATTTTCTATTTTATTGGTTTCAGACAAAACAATTACATCAAAATTTGTATTTAATGATTCCAAGTATGCGACTAAATTATCAAAATTTTTTGTTATGCTTCGAATATTCAGGTGTATTAAGCTAAAACCGTAAGAAGTTCTTATAAAATGTTCAGAATTATCTATGCTCTCACTCAATACTGTGTCACAGTCCTTATCTAATAAGAAAGATGTCGGATCGTTGAATTTTATTTATGTTTTTCCGATATATTGATATCACAACCTGATACGCACTGAAATCATAGTCTAGTTTTCGGATAGTTTTTGGCTTTCTCCTAGGTTTAGTCTAAGTTTTCCAATGTCGTCCCGGACATATATGGACATATGCATGTCGTTTGAGAAACTTTTCATTGTTATAGATAAAGTATTATCAGTTAGTTTGCTACTGCTAGACGGCAGTTAACTGGTTTGTTATTGTGTTTCCCCGTTTTACTAAAATTCACTACTTCTTTTAATCCACACCAGTTGATTTGAAAGATTTATTTTAAAGCAGGTATCTGCTTTTGGATATTTAATATTAGATTTCCTGTTTTTCACATCGTCGATATAATTTGGGCTCATAGTTTAAATATTTTTGTTTAAATATATATAAAAAATCGTTTTTTACCTATCTTCAAAGTCCGAACTTAAACTCAATTAAAATTGTAAATTGGTGAATTCGCTGGAATAACATTTTTGCAATCCGCCCGTGATTAATATAAACATCAATTATATAGATATGATTTATCTTTTACGGATCATTTAAAATAATATTATCTATCCGAAAACGGATCCACACATACACAACGTACGTCAAGTGACAGTAGTTCATTGAGTGACAGTAACATGACATTTCAAAACGTCGAATTCCAAAGAAATTTTGGTGTAAATGTCGGATCCACACATGTTATTAATTATGTGATTTTTTAAGAAAAATAGACCCACAGTTTGTATTAAAAACATTCCTACTAGCAGTACAATATATAAATTGATTGAAATATTTATTATCTTACTCATACCTACGATGACATTTTACCTCACACAATTTAAAAAATTGCTTTAGGATATCAACATCTACTGCAGAGTCAGAACCTAGATTTCATTCAAGAAAAAGGTGAGATTTAAGTAGAAATTTGCCGGTTACTGTCAAAACTTCTGTGTACCTTTTTTATAATGAGTTTTTCAAATTCTAAGTAATTTCTAATTTGTAGCAATTCCAGTGTAACCTTATCTCCCAAGATCTCAGAATCCAATAATGCAGTATTATTATTAAATCATGAGGAATACCAAAATTCCAAGGCTTTAAAAGGTAATCACTTGGAAAAATTTGTACATTCAATATTTCAACTGCTGTGAAAACAAATATATTACAAGGAAAACTGAATTACTAAAAGCAGTTAGTACCTACCTACCTACTGCTGGCCTGTATTATTTATAGCCTTATCTAGTCAATCGTCAGGAATAAATATACTGAATACAACTATCTTTATTATTACAGGATCTGAATATTGTGCAAGCCAAGAATTTCTAATATCTAATTATCAGAAGGTAAGTAATTTTTTCAATTTGAGCACTTAGTATTAACATTTTTTTAGAAGCTAATATTGATTAAGGGAATCCTTGGTACCTACCTTTTTATTAAGAAACTGTATAATATAATGCTCAATGATATCTAATTATTAATATATTATAAAAATGTTCTGCTGTATATGCACTTAGTAACATTCATTCAGTGTGAAAATTCACAAAATTTTCTGAAATTGCTTAATTGAAAGATGTAAATCAAAAAAAAAGAATAAAAATGACTTTTCAGTTCAAATGTGGTTTGAAATTTAAAAAAATGTAGTAATGTAATGTTCCGTTACTAATGTGCAGCTTCAGAGACCCATCAAACCATAATGTTTTGATAATGAAAGTCTAAGTAAAAAAGTGTATTGGTTGCATAACCACTCTTGCTTACATGTACAGCATGTAGTAGACTTTACCAATACATTAGTCTGAGCACTCATCCATAGAAAAACATAAACTGTATCCATGTCTTACCTGGCTTACTTGTGTTGTTACATTCATAAATAGCTATAATCAGCAAAGGGTAGTTAGTCTATTGGAAACAAATTTGATCTATGAGAGACGTTAGAATTGTCATAATTACAAAAAAGTAATGCAAAAGGTAATATATTATATTCAGAATGATTATCAATCGCCTAGGAGGTACACTTATGGAATATTTACTACTGACCATGCAGGAAAAATAAACTAATTATTACAAACATGAGTGCAGGAAGATAGGGGGAGGCAAAGTAGGATAATTTTTCCCCTGGAAAATTGAGGTGCATGTTTCAAATTTAAAACAAATATTAAAACTTAGTCTAACAGCAACCCTGAATATCTTTGTTTCCAAATACTCTGATTTATTATGGATTAAACTAGATTTATACAAACAAACAACAAAATAAAATAAAAAATTACATAAAATAAAATAAAAATAATTTTGACCAATAAGATATCTTTTTAAATGTGTGCTCGCTAGCAGTTGTGCCAATGAAACAGGCCACTGTCGGTTAGGTGCATATAACTACTTGCGCACTTCAATTTTCAGATGAAATAAAAATAACAGAAGGAATTTGGCCATCTTCAAGGGCATCTGCTATTTTTATTTTATGTTATTTGCCTGTATAAATGGTCCAAGGATGCAGTTAGCAGGATATGTGAGATGCAGTTGAAGAGCAGTGGCTTAATTCTAAATAGGGATAAAACAAACTATATGTTTTTCCCTGCATAGTGTAAATTTGTGGGCCTATATTTAGATTCAGATTAAACTGGGGTCCACATACCAATGCTGTCTCTTTTGAAATCCTAAAGACTGATTACTATGCTTTGTGTCACTCAGTTATGGGGCGATTGCCTTGGGGTCACTGGGATGACACCAGGTGTTCTCCCTGCAATGCAAAGCTGTGGTCTAAGGTACAGGGATGGGTGTTGGGATGCTTTTGTTGGACGAAGCATCTTGACATTCCCTTGTATGTATATATTTTAAAGGTAACGTTTCAACCATTGCATGGCCTTCATCAGTACTAAAACTTTAATATAAAATATGATTTTCAGTCATAAAACCACACATAATATTGTAAAATTATAACAGACACACATGCACCGAAGAATTCCAAGAAAATAAAACCCTAAGAATATAGTTAAAAGGTTCAAGATCTCATCCCATATATATATATATATATATATATATATATATATATATATATACAGGTTTTAAGTTTACAATGAATTCATATGAATTTGTGTGTACATTGATTACCAATGGACCAGTGTTGTTTTCCTATTATTTTTCAATTACTTTCCTAAAGTAAAGCAAGTTTGTCTGAAACCAAGGAATTACATTACAGATCTTTTCAAAATTTTCAGCTATCTATTTAAATAATTTTTTGTTATTTTATTTGTGATTTTAGGGATTTTATATGTGAAATGCCTTTGTACAGAGACTTTGAAAAGAGGTTATTTGGTATAGTCACGTTTTTAATCAGATATGCCTTTGTACCCAGACCATGTGACACAATTTTCCCATGACTGGTTTTTGAAATACAAGTTAAAGCAAGCATGTCTTTATGTATAGTTGTCTGATATTTATGAATTTCATTTCTTTGAAAAATCTGTTTGTTGGATATATCTGTTTTTTAAATATTATTATTTTTAAAAAATAACTTTTGGAGTATAAAAAAGCAGTCACCATGTTGTTACAAGCTGATCCCCATGTCAACATTCTGTAGCACAAAACTGATTCCATAAGTTTGTAGGACACAGTAGGGTACTATCTGCCTGAGAAAGTAAAATTTGTATATGTTTTTTCTTAATTTCTCCATAACTAGGTTAATATACTCGTGCCATCTATTTATTGATCAAAGTAGTTTGTTTAATTTTATTTTTACATTTACATATACAGAAAAATTTTTTAATTAAATATTTTTTTACTTTAGTTTTAAAATTATTTAGGGGGAGTATTCTCATGGACACTAGGAAAACATTAAATAACTTGGGCCTATAAAAACAAGTGCCATTTTTTTTTGTATGTATGCGAAATCTTCTCAAGTTTCATGTGTCCTAAAGTCAGTAATATTTGTTTTTACATGTAGTAGACCTTGGAAGATGTACAGAAACCGTACTTGAATATATTAAATTCAATTTAATTAAATATACTTGGCAATGAACATTGAAATGAACATTGTTAAAAGCTTTCGCTGCATGCCCCGACGCCAAGATTCAATAGGAGATCCTGGACTGAATACATGCCAAGGAAACTGGTAGTGCTGCCTAGATTCACATGCACGTCCCAGACAAGCTTGGGGTCTATTTGGACTCCCACAAAAGTAACTGGATTATTATATATCTTGTATGTCCAGAGCCCATGTTGATAGAAATAACTTTTGGTCTTTAGATGCATTTGTACTCAGTCTGCTAGCCAGGGGCCAATCTGCAGCCCTTGCACGCATCTCCTCCAACCTCTCATACAAGAGATCAAGTTCTTTTGCCCTTCTGATGAATGTTGTGTCATATGCGAATAATATTAGATCAGCACTGGAATCACAGCCCTCCAGATTGTTTGTGTAGATAAGGAAAAGCACTGGCCCCAGTACTGATCCCTGAGGGACTCCATATTTCAGTTCACATAATTATTGCTTATATCATCCATTTGTGATCTTCCTATTAGAAACAATTGAAGTAATTTGATGCTACAAAAAAAAATTATAATATTTTAGTTTTGATGAGAGGATATCAAAGGAAATGCAGTCAAAGGCCTAAAATCAATCCTTTGTTGGTTGCTTTCATAATTGTTTATTTTTCCTTTTTGCATTTGTCTATCACGGTATGACCTAAACAGGTCATTAATTTTGGATCTGGTGTTCCACGGTATTAAATGCCTTTAATAGGTCTATGAAAGTTGCCATTGGTTTATGGCCCTCATTGAAACTCTTATTTTGCTCTTACTCTAAATTTAGTCTGTATAAATTCAACTTTAGCCAAAGTACCTAATTGATAAGTCTTAATTTATTGTGTGGCTATTTCATTGTAATACTTTAGTTCAAAACAGATAATAAAATTTATGAAAATATGTAAACCCAAGTATTGGACCCTATAAGACATGCACATTCTATTTTAGCCCCTCAAAAAATATAGGTCTTAAAGACCAATCTAGAAATGAAGTCCTATGAATGCACATTAGGTAGGTACCGAGGTATTTTTTTTTAATTTTGTGTTACCAGAAAAAATACTGCTTTTATCTATAATTTTATATATTATGTTACTTACACATTGTAATATTTATATTTTAGGATAGCATGGGAGAAGTTAGTGATAGCCAGTTACAAATGTCTGATATACAGGATAAGTCAAGTTTAGAATTTGAAATTCGAACAAAGAGTGATCTCAGGAACCAGAAACAAACTCCAAAAAATGACCATTCAATTAAATCGGAATTACTTCATTACCAGTAAGTATTCAAACAATGTCATGTAGAAAAGCAGAAGGTTTATGAAATAATTTGTATTATTAATTTTAAATTTAGTATAAAGACATATATAAAAAAAATACATGAGTAGTTTATGGAACCTAATTTTTCATATGCCCTATTTCCCAAAACCTGGGACACAGCTATATTATAGTTAAGGTCTGCAAGTTATTGAACTTATCTGGGCTTGTATGTAATTTTTCTGGAAATTGAGAAATTTTCTGATACTACATTAGAGTGCTAGTCCCTCAGCTATACCTCTTGACAAAAAAAAATCATAGCTCCTAGCTTTTTTCTGTATTTTTAATGTTATTGAAAATTATTGAAAATAAGCATCCAATGTGGGTATACTTAAAAATTATTCTTATCCTAAGCAGGAATCTGGGTCAAAATGGGATTATTACCATGTTATTTCATTTTAAGATTTTAAAGGTTTAAAATAATTCATATTATTTTTAATCATGTAAAAGGAGGTTAAAGTTTTTACTATGCTGTTAAACAAAATGCTTTTTCCTCTTATATGTAAAATGTTTTTAAAGCATTCATTGTAATCCAAATTAAACTGCATTAAAAAGTATTATAAAGTTGAAACATGAAAAGTTTACTTTTCTGACTTTGATTATATTCATTAATTTATTATTGAATATTTAAGTATTCAAATCTATTATTGTAAGTTATCCATAGTTTTCATACCACAAAACTAAACTGTGGGTAATTGGTGGAACCCTTTATATTATTGTACACAATTTGTCAGTCGCCATAATAGGTAACATTCAACTTGAACTTATTGGTATTGACTGGTATTCATTAGTAAATAAATATATAGACATACCATTTGCAATCCCTGAAGGTCTTCCTTAATATAAATTCATATAGTTACTAATTAATGTGTAGTTCTTTATATAAAGACTAAACCTTACAAGAAATTGTAATTTATAAATTGACCTTCCTATAAAGATGAACACTTTTTTATGTATTAAATGGCTGTTATGTTTTTCTTAAGTAACAGTTGCAGTTGCTTTCTCCTTTTTGGTAGTATCATTTGTCACCATGTTACATACATTTTGAAGGTCATTGTTCAACTGGTCTTCGCAGTGAAAATGATTTTCTTACTTTCTTGGTCAATACTACTTAATAGTGACACACTTATCTGTTAAATCAGATAATTTGTATCTTGTGAGGCACACACAATTTAGCTGCAGGATTATATAGGATATTATATTATTATTATAAAACACACAAAAAAATCATGTTTTGCAGGTGGATGGTATTTCATATATTCTCAGAAAAACTGACTCAAAAATTTGTATTTGTATTTTTGCTAAAAAGAGAACTGTACAGGTACAGATTAAAAGATAAAAAAATGTTAAATATAAAATTTGTAGGATTTATTATGTTTATTAGAGTTTATAGAAAATTATTATTTATATGTTGGTAGATTATATCTCAAAGAATTGTAGCTGGCCCAACATATGTTTTTTTATTGGAACGCATTATATATTATATCACTATAAAATGGGTCTCTTCTTGCTGATTATAAATATACCAGGTTTCATTCAAAGACAGTTGAAAAATTTGACAAAAAACCCTGCCATAAGGGGCAATCTGTTAGAGATGTAGAATGTTCTACTACATATTGAACTCGATGGGAATGCATTGCTTTTTATGGCAGAGTGTTTGTCATATTTCTCAGGTGTTTTAAAAGGTAATGGTATTAACTGTTTTGAGCAAGATGAGCTCAGATAAGACCACCTCTATTACTTCAAGGTCAGTAGTGTATGGAGTCTTCCATTATTATTTTGCTTCTATTGCCAAAAGAACTATAGAACTTCACAATTTGACCTGTAACGATCCATGTACTATACAACCAAGCATTAGCAAAAAGACAGTATTTTAATTTACCGGGGTCATCACAAAAGTGCTCAAAGTGTTCAGTTTCGACGTTTTTCATAAACTTTATAATGTGTATAGTGACGGGATTTTTCCCTTCCTCACTTAAAAAATCCAGGGTTGTTCCTGTCTTTAAAAATGGAGACAGAGAAGATGTGGGCAATTACCGTCCAATCTCGCTTGTACCGGTTTTATCAAGGGTCTTTGAGGGTTTGTTAAAGTCTCAGTTGTGTCAGTACTTTGAGTCGGCTGCTCTCTTCTCGGCAAGCCAGTTTGGTTTTAGAGCTGGTAGATCAACAACATTAGCAATACTGGAGTTGCTGGAATACATCACAGAGGCTTTTGAGGGGGGTCGGTATGTAAGCGCTACATGCTGCGACCTTTCGAAGGCATACGATTGTGTTTCCCACAATATTTTGAGGGACAAACTGATGGCTTGTGGAGTTGACGAGGCTGGCTTGCGTATACTTGGTGGCTATCTGGCCAACAGGCTGGCTATGAATAATAACAAGACGGAGAGTGTGCTTTTTGGTTTGAGAGAGATTCAGTGTGAGAATGTAGATGAAGTACGGTTTTTGGGTGTATATCTGGACCCCACATTTCGGTTCGATAAACATATTGAGCACACTGCGGGTCGTCTCACCAGAAGCATCTTTTTGTTAAAAAGTCTTAAAAAAGTGTTGCCTGGGCACTGTCTCCTGTAGATATATTTATAAAAGCCTTCGCTATTGCCACAGAAACATCACTCGGTTCAATCGTAACCAAGATTTCCATCATTATCCGACCAGACAGGGTGATCTTCTAAGAATAGATTATCATAGGCTAGATAGGTCACGAATATCTTCCAATTACTTTGGACCAAAGTGCCTTAACATTTTACCTGACTACATTCGCAAACTACCTGAAAATTGTTTTAAACGCAGGGTAAAGAAGTTACTTATTCAAAACAGTTTTTACAGCATACAAGAATATCTACAGTTTAATTTCTGATAAATTTTTTTTCTCTTCTTTCTGCTGAGAACTGTACAGCATAACACCCACCTTTGTTAATCATTAGTGTTAGTCGAGACCCATGTTTTTAATTAAATTTGTAATGTCATATTTTTAGTATAGTTTGTTATATATATAGACGTTTTTACCGCAATTAATTTTACTTATATTTGTTTAGCATGTATGGCGTTTACATATTGATAGTTACATTTTAATGTTTTTATTAGTGTTTAATTTTTTACTTTTTATTTTTTGATTCTGACCTTGGCAAGATTTTGTAAATTGTGGCCGTAATATATGAATTACTGAATTACTGTGCTTGAGTGGGAAGCAACATATCCCACTTTTTACTGTAAATAATAAATATATTTAATTGTAATAAATTTAGACTACATTTCTAAAGATCTATCATTATACAAAAAGGAACAAAAAGCAATTATAAATTGTTGAGAGTTCATATTCGGTTTTCCGTTTTTAAAGTACGAGTAGATCTCTTTAGAGAATCTGGAGCAATTTACTTGCATACTTCACTGCGACGGTAACTTCCAGATACCGTAATAAACGTTAAGGTATAAGTTCGGTATCTTAGTTGTTTAAATATATTATAAATAAATATATATTTTAGATTCGATTTTTTATTTATTTAGGTACCAAGTGTCTTTTTATCTTTGATATCATTTTAATGAGCTGTAACTTTTTTGTTTTTAAAGATATCAAAATGAAACCAAAATCATTTTGCAGTTATCTAGCAAGTTTTTTTCCTCTTTAAAAATAAAACAAAACACTAACTTTTTTCAAGATATTAACTTAACTTATATTTTTTTAAATAGAAAGGTATATATTTTTAGATATTTTAATTCTACATGAAATTTCAAGTATATTTTATAAAGCATACCCTATATCTATCTTCTATTGTTTGTGAGAAAATGGCATCAAAATATGCAACAACTAAACGATATTTTACCGTTTTATTTATTATTGTCGTTTAAAAGATGCATCATGACACATGATGAAACAAAATTGTTTTTATTTTGATATATCCCTTTCAAAATATTTTGACACATTACATTTAGTAATAGAGAAAGGAGTGATAAGCTTGCAATATACTTACTGAACCAAAAAAGGCGAATGGCAGCGCAAAGAGAATATGCTAGACGTTATCCAGAGCGTCGAATCCCTTCAAAAGTTTTGAAGAAAACAAATATAAACCCTTAAATTTCGGAAAACTTAGAAACTCATAGGACCAGTAGTGCCAGATAAGAGTTTTATTTTGTCAGGACTTCCTAGATAGATGTCGACAAAATCCTGATTTTTAGAATACATTTCTTAATCTGATGAAAGTTCTTTTACAACCAAACATAGTTGTGATCGTCAGAACACCCGAGACTGGTCTACAAATAACCCTCATATATTAGGTCCCATATTTATTGATCAAATATTGACTGGGGAATATCATTTGCATTTGCATGAAATAGCACAATTACTAATTTACCAGTGAACATTTCAGCTAGGATAACGTAGCAGCAAGATGGTGCTCTGCTTCATAACATAATTCAAGTTAAAAACTATCTTAATTTGCAATATCCAAATGACCGAATTGGAAAGGGAGGAACAATTGCTTGGCCCCTAAACAGTCCGAACTTGACTGTAATGGACTTTTTCTTTTGGAGGCACATTAAAAATATAATATAAAAGACGATGCGATAATGCTGAAGAGCCGAGATGAACAATTATAAATACGATAAATGAGTTAAAAGAAAATCCGGAAATGTTAGTGAATGCAACAAATCATGCTATTAGAGTGTACGAAAAATGTGTTGAGAAAAATGGCAGACACGTAGAGCTATTTTTAGGATAATTTAATATTTGTAAAAGTGGTTTTAAATAATGTGTTACTTTGTTAATCGTTAGTCTTTTGAATTATTTTAAAAAAAGAAACAAAACTTCCTAAATATCTATGCAAAATGTTTTTTGTTTCATTTCGATATCCTTAAAAATAGAAAAGTTGTGGATGTTCAATGTCTTTGCTACATGTTTTGACGCCATTTTCTCGGAAACAGTTGACGATAGGTATAGGGTATGCTTTATAAAATATACTTGGAACTTCATGTAGAATCAAAATATCCGAAACTATATAGGGCTTTCCGTTTAATGTATGCCTCGTACATTCGAAGGCAAAACGTCGGATAGTAATTTCAATTTGACATGGTCTAATGCCAAGAACCATGATTTCTTAATTGACCAAAGCCAACAGAGCTTCCGTTCTATATCAAGAGTTAATAAAAATTAATCAAAAGCAGTTTCCATAAGAAAAGTTGTTAAATCATTAACGGAAAATTTTCTATTAACCTATTCACCCTCCTTTCAGGAAACTGATGTCAGACTATGAAAAGACAATATCTAGTCAGTGTACGGAATTAGAGAAACTGAAACAGGAACATGAGACCACAAGTAGGCATTTTGCCACATTAGAGTTGGCATTTTCTGATGTTTTACAGTAAGTTACAGTTCGTATCTGTCTATTCAAGAACTGTCGGTAAAGCTTTGCCTGGTTATGTAGTTTTTAAATAAAGCTGTATATGTTTAATGGTAGCAAAGCCTTGCCAGGTTATGCAGTTATTAAATGAAATTGTATGTAGTTCAACAAGTCGTACTTGTTGGTTTTATATAAAATATAAATAATTTATTCTCTAAATGTTAGTAGTTTTCGCAGAATACTGTTTCACTAAATAGGGCGGTTAGGATTTTTTTTCTTTAATTAGCAAGACAGTCACAGACCTTCAATACATAAACAGATAAATAAACAATTTTTACAAAATTTTCTTTTTTCTTTTTTTTTTTCATTTTTTTTACAATATAAAACATAATTTTGTACCTTTTACATATCACATCACAAAGCGTTACGAACGATACATTTAAATTGATTGTACGACATTGAAAAAACATCAACGTGGGCTGGTTAGTTATTGGCTTTCTTACAAAATGATTGGATTGTTAACAGCATAATTCGACCTATGATACCTAATATTAAATATAATGCCATGATTATTATACAAATAGAAAAAAAACAAAATATTCCGTTGTCCATTTTTTCGTTACACATAATAATTAATATTGCTAATAATGTATTCAGTTCAAACTACAATGTTAATAAGCTTCTAACTGATTTATATGTTTGTAGTGTGTTATAAATAAGGTCGAATTTGGGGGGGGGGGGGAGGTAAGGGCTAGAATTGTTTACTTGACAATCAAAAATTAAGGTTCAAAAAAACTACAAGCTGATACTGGGGTTATTAAAATAAGTGTTTTATGTAAAAATAATGCATAACTTAAAATATTAGTGGTATGCATTTCTTTACTGAATGTGTTGTGGTCAGTGGTACTCCAAAATAGTTTTTATGATTATTTATTAATTTTACGTTTTCTTCTTTAATATGCAAAAAAACTGAAAATATTAATTATTGAAAATGGCGCTTTTAGAAAATATGATAGGAGTAAAATAATAGTCGATGGATTTAAAAGTAATGAAGAAGCGCTTACACAGAATCTCCAAATTGCAGAAGAAAAATTGAAGCAGAATGAGGCTAAATATGAGTCCCTAAAGACTTATGCCAAATCTCAAATAGAAAAGTAAGTATTTATCTCAATTTCAGAGACATATATTCTAAATTATAATATAATTATTTCCATGGTTAGGGATAAAATACAATTTACCTTAGCGTATTAATACATAGGTTGTACAGTTGAGAGGGTGAAATTAAATCCTCGATTCTGCTGCTGCACAAGATTCACATAACGTCTGTAACCTATGAGGTCTACGTATATCAACGACAGAAACTGCATTAGTATAGCAAGCAAGTCAGATATTCTGCTAAAAATGAAATTGGCGTTTGACTTTGAAAAATGAGTTTTTGTTTAATAAAAAAAACTGTTGTATGTTTTGAAAAACAAAAACTTACAATAAGGTTTATCAAAATTTAACAACAATAACAAAAACATAAACATTTTTTGAAGGAAAAAAACCATAATAAAAGAGTAGGACAATCTTCATGAAAAAAGACCATACTTTTACTAGTGATATTTTTTCATGGGGGCAATATACCTTGATTGAAAACGCGTTTTCGGATTTTATGATATCATTTTAATCATGAAACTTTCATGAGATAATTTTAAATTTATAAGAATAATCTTATAAATTTAAAAAAATTAAAGCTGACTAATTAGCTGAGATGCTCTAAGAAAATGTTAGTTTTTTTTTCTTAATACCTACAACCTATAAGTTGAAAACCGCATTTTGTCAAATATTACAAAACTATTTCCCTTTAAAGAACAAAAATTTAATATTTGCCATTATTTTTAGGTGTAATGTAGAAATTTTAAATGTTAGGGATAAGTATGAATTTGAAAGTAGCAAGTTAAGAGCGCTGATTAAGCGTCTTGAGATCAAATGTTCATCGTTAGAAACGTCACTAAATCAAAAAACTGAAGAATGTGAGCAGTTGTCAGCACTATGTGATGATATCACAGGGAAGCAAGTATAAAATAGTTAATATTTATTTTATATTATGAAGCTTCAAAGCCGCAAAAATGTCAATTGCATAGCATTGCTTTAACTTTTATTTCATTAATCCCTAAGTTTATTGCTTGTACTACGTAGGCAAATCCTATAGTTGACCGTTTATATAAGAGATATGATGTATGAAATATAATTATTAATATTCATAAGGTTTTATACTTTTTTTTCATACTTCAGGTTTTTATCTGGATTTGCAAAATTGCATAGAGAAATCATTCTTAATTTAAAACATGGATGGAAGAAATATATTTTTGTCACTTTTTATTTTATTAATCTTAAAAAAGAAGAATTATGTTTTAAGTAGACCTGGAGATAATTCTTTAAGTAAATTATTTTAATTCTTCAGTTAAGATTGCAAGTTGACATTTTTCTGGTTCGGCATATCCAAATATATTATGTTTTGTGATTTGTTATATTTACATCGTAATATAACACATAATTTTTATATTTTCTTATTTACATTTTTTATTGTTATTAATTTATATTTTTATACTGATTTTTTCTGTGTAATATAATTAAAAATACTTAATAGTGGTAAAATAATACTGTAGGATTATTTATATTTTCGTCCCTCTATTGTCTCACCTTTTTATTGCGTTTAAAATATTTTGAACAAAATATCTGTACAAATTTTCTTTGTTCTATCCTAATAAAACCACTCTTTCAATATAATAATATCTTGGAATCTTTATACTGCTAAACATACACCCTCTCTTCGGATTATTTTATAAAAAGTATTGATATGAAATACCTGCGGTTGTTTTTAATTAAAACTATTAACTAAGCAGATTGTTTTGGAATATATTTGTAATAAATGTTACTTCATGGTAAGTATGTTTTGTTTGAAAATAACTCTGTTGTGAAAGGACTACACACTAATCTTATAAAAAAGTGGTTTTTAGTAAAACTGTAGTTTCCAACTGTCTTAGCAAAAGTTACCATTACCATTGTTTCCGAGATAGAGGGTGCTCAGATCCCGTATAAAAATTTAGACGGAGAACAAAATGACAGAAAATAAGTATATTCCAAAATAAGAAAAAAGTGTTATATGAATATTGGTCCGCAAATGCTTTGTCTTCGATATATAGGGTGTTTATATATAAACGTTGTTTGCCCTATATTTCGAGGAAAAGCGTTTCCGGCCATATTCATGTGAAACTTTTTTCTTATTTTGAAAAGTACTATGAGCTAAATTTATTAAAAAGCCCTATTTTGTGTCACTCTTTTCTCCCTGAATATTTTATATAGAATCTGAGCGAAGTTTTAACACCCTGTATCTCGAAAACCGCTCGAACATTTTTGTCGCGACAATAGTACTTTCGCTCAGATTGTTGAGGACTACAGAATACTAAATATACAAGGAATTTCATTGAAACTACTTTTTCATAAAATTAAAGCCTAGTTCTTTTTTGAATATGAAATTTTAATGTCAAGGCTAAACTGGTCATAATTAAATATTTCTAGCAAGTTACTTTTTTACATTTACACTTTTTTAACTTAAAATAATATAAAAGGAGTACGTTTGTAAGTTCAAAAAGCGTTTCGGTACTAGGTGTATGTAGAGATGTAAACACCCTTTATTTATTTAGCATCATTATGATTTGCCGAAGTTGTGAGATTATAAGTTTACTATATTCAAACCCACATAAAGACGGTTTAAACGCTCGTTATATACTGGGTTTCAATGAGCATCCCCCAAATTATATGGGGCTCTTCTAAAAATAAAGGAAAAAGTTTGAACAATGTTTTAGTTTTTATTGTAATATTACGATTACATTTACTGGTTTGAACATTTCATAGTATAATGATCTATTAGGAAATTATTTGTATCTATAGACAGACATACATATTGTTAATTTGATGGTTTATAAAAATAGTTCTTTTGATTCTTTGCTAGAATGAAGTTTGGAAGTAAAACAGCAAAAACTGATTACCAATGAAGATAATATATATTAGAAAAAATGTTATAATGAAGTATTTTATTTATGTTCTAAAAAACATATTTCTAGGACTCTGGGCTAAATGATTTGGGAATGTTATTTTATTTTTATAGATTGCGTACTTTGTAAGTGGAAAAATACAATAGTTTTGAGTGTCTGGTCATTGAAATACGATGAAGAACGTTTTTTTCATATTTCGTTAAAACTCTTTATATCTATAAAATGTAGGTTTTAGGTAAAATTCGGTTAAACTTAGCATGGCCGATTTTGCCTATTTTTTTGCATAATGGTAGTTTCGGGAGCGCGGATTACTGAAGTCGGATTTTTTCGGCTACGTTTCCACCATTTCTCCCTTCTTTTTGCAAAAAGGAAATTGGAAAATCGGTAAAAAATACAATCAAAATGTACAAGTGTTATATATTTTTATTAATAGCGTCATTTCTCATTGAATCTTATATCTTTAGATGTTCCCTTTACAAAACTTTCCGTGTTTTATTGAAGTATGTATGATTTCCTAGTTTTCAGTTTCACCTTTTTTTCCTAATGTCAAAATGTATTTTTTTACAACTATGTTTCTAAGAAGTAACATAACAAATGTATGTAATTTTTGTATTTCTTGTCTTTTTTACCGTTTTTTGAAAATAATTTGTTAAAATATTTGTAAATAGAAGGGGGAAATAATAGAAATATATTATAGACTATGCTGATGTATAACTCGAAAACGAAACGTCGGCGAAAAATCAGCCATGGTAAGCTTAACCGGTATTTTACGCAAGGTTTTATAGGCTGATTGGAAGAAACCATCAAATTAAATTTAAATCAATGGTATACATATGTATGTTCAAAAATAACGGTAAATATTTGTATCAATATCGAATCATAGCTAAAAATTAAGCTTCCTACTTTTGCTATTACATTTTCAAATAATTTAATGTGATCCTTTAAACTGGAACACGCCGTATCTTGGTAACCAAGTTGTATCGAACCCATGTTCATTCGAACTTTTACCCTTATTTTTAGACCACCTATAGTTTGGCAGATTTTTTTCTCTTTTAAAGCTAGGGTTAGTCCAATGATGTGGGCATGAAAGATTACACTGGTACATTTGATTCAAAGAAGCTGGTTATACTGTATCAAATTTTGATTAATTGTAACTATTCATGTTTATTGAAACATCTGAGCATTTAGAATATTCATATTTTTTTACAGTAATAGCAATCCAAACGATCCATTTTCTTGGATTTCCTTTCTATTATCAGCATCAATCATCTAAAGTGCGGCTTATGAAAATGGAAATTATAAGTTCCTGAAAATCCACAAGATTCAAGTATTTTATACCTCACGTTATCCCTAATTTAAATATTCTTATGAGTATCTGGGCTAAGTATAGTACTTTTCTAGTTACTTTTTAAGGAGAAACTTTGATTTTTTTTTAACTAGAAAACATTGTTAATAGAAAAGTACGGGTTGTCTCCATATATTTTGCCCCCCACCTATATCTTTTATTTTTAGAGGTAGAAAAAAACTTTAAATGTAAAAGTTCTAGGGTTTTGCTTGAACCAAGAACCGCCAGGATTTTTTTATCAAAATAAATGACCATCGCAAATTTGTTAAGAAAATACCAACTTGTGTTTTTTTTTAGTGAAACACGCTATTTATTATTTTTCATTGGAATCCCCGTATTCTTCCGATTTCGACAATATATTTATCTTATATTTTTACTCTAACCGTTATTTGAGTATTTCACATCAAAGAAAAAATAGACTTAGCTTGAAAACTGGTGTGGCCTCCAAGTAATGTTGACTGATTAGCTGTTATTATCAAAACTAAACTTATTGGAAATATTGCAAGTTATACCGCGATCGGCAAACACTTTCAAAGTCACCCCTAATTGGTATGGCAGATAATTTGGCTTCGCATATGCAGAACTGTCATACCTTTTAGAGGTGACTTTGAAGATGTTTGCCGATCGCGGTATATCCAGTCATATTCCCATTGAGTTTCAGCGATATTTGCTCCATTTGTAAAGTAAATCTATAAAAGTTAAGTTTTTTTTTAGTTGAGTGTCACCCGAAATAAAACAGATTAAAACAAAAGTTCACACTAGTTTTCAAGACAAGTCTATTTTTTAAGTGAAATATTAAAACAACTGTTAGACAAAATATATAACATGTATATATTATTGAAATCAGAAGATTATGGGAATCCAACGAAAAAATAACATAGGGTGTTCCATTAAAAAGCCCAAGGTGGTATTATATGACAGATTCATTTGCTTATTCGATTAAAAAAATCCTGGCGGCTCTGGCAATATCCTACAACCTTTACCATTTAAACTGAAAATAAGAGCTGTAGGAGGGAGCAAAATATAAGGAGACACTCTGTACAGCACCCATGATCATTAGAATATTTCAGTTAAGGTTCGCGAGAGGAATAAAATACTTAAGTTTTGTACATTTTGAAGAATTTGTATATTCCAAATATTCAGAGTCTATTATATTTACGAATGGCCGCCATTTTGAAATAGGTAATTTCAATGTGTCATTTCAGACATTTCGAATTATTGTGCTAACATTAAACAGTCTCCCTGTACAATGGTTTAACGAATAAATAAGTTTTATCTTTTGGATCTCTCTACAACAGTCTTAAATGTAAATTTCCTTGTATATGTTGCGAGATATCCTAGTTTTGGTAGCAATTCTGAAAAATCCCATCCCATTTTATTGAAGATAAACATATGCATCATTACATCACTGAAGATCCCCACAAGGTAATGTGGACACACAACACTACTGGTCAGTCATTGTTTGATGGTAGAAGAATATTTGTATTTTTTCAAAAGTAATTACCAAATTTCCTCCATCAAATTGGCAACAATTATGGTTTTAGCACAAAAGTGCTCCTGTGCATTATTGCCAGCATGTCAGACCTTTTTTAAATGAATAAAAAAAATGAGATTAGGTGGCCCAATCTTGTGACCTTCCAGGTCGCTGGACTTGACACAGTTTAATTTTTATCAAATATAAAGCTTCTACAACAAAAAAAATGAATGCTGGAATACGGAAGCATCTGAGAATTTTAGATTCGACACTTTACAGCGGATTCAAAAGAATTTCGTTGGGAGGCTACATCTGTCTATTCAGTCATTTCCATGTTCCTAAATAGACATTTAAATAAAGTACGATATTTGAAATTAGGACTTCATGTTTTACTTTATGTTTAATATTTTAATTTTCATTGTTCAAGTTGTTTTAAATTTTTCCACAATTGATGCTTTTATGCAATTTTAAAAATGGAATCCCATGTTCAATTTTTAATGGTTTGTAGCTTTGTTCGATATATTTGACAGAGTTATAATGCATGTTTTATCCCGGAGGAAAGCAAAAAGTAACAAGTATATTTTAAAAATTTTAACCTCAATACCTAGGAAACGATTTATCTAATAAAGAGTGTCAAATATGGTATGATGTGAAAGAATAAAAGGGGGTTTCAAACATTTAGTAAATATTTAAAAAATCGATAATTTTGTAGTGTGGCCATCCCTGTATAATATAAGCCTAGAATGTGATATTATATTCAAAAGGAAAACCACAGTCTACAATGTTATTGGGTTACATTCAACTTTTTTTATTACGTTGGAAAACATGGATAAATTGTGTTAATTTTTCAGACAAAGTCATTAATTTCTATTATAAAAATTTGTACATATTTATTGAATTGATTAACGTGTTCTGTGTCCGCAATATATAAAGTGTCTAATAAGAAAAAAATTTTTAAAAGTTTGGTGTGACACAATTTTTGACACATCTGGTATAACGTAAAATAGTTTTAAAATGTTCCTCTTATGGTTCTACGTCACATTCAGTATACGAATTACTCGTAAATTATAATTCATTGAAGTAACTTTTCATTAATTCCCTTCCACCCATCCTTGGACTACCCTGTATAAGTTATAAGCTTGTAATACCAAGTATAATTATTGCAAAAGTGGCATGGAACAAATAATTTTTGTTACCTATATACAGCATTATTATATATACCGCTATGAGCAGACCTATGGCAATTTTATATATTTTTGTATTTATTTATTTATTTATTTATTTGTATTACTTAAACATCTGTTAAAATGCTTTTAATGCTTACTGATGATGATTATTTCGAATATTAGCACTTACCCTTCTTGCAACCCTGCGAATATATTAAGCAAAAGAACCTTTTGACTAAAATTATTTTTATAAAATTAAAAACATTGTTTTTATTGTTTTGGTAATTTAGATTTAATATGTAGGTATTGTAGAAAAAAATCCTTTTAAATGTATTAAATTTCTGTTAAATGTACTTTATATTATATGTATATATATTTATATTTGTTTTGCTAATATATGTATAATCAGTTTAAGAAAATGTTGCAATATTTTGATATAGTAAATGGAATTTCAGGGGATTTATTTCCAGTTTTGTTTTATTATAAAAAATAGTTTGATTTGAGATGCTCAGGGCTTTTTCCTTGTTAGAGAGGTTTGACTCTACA
This sequence comes from Kuschelorhynchus macadamiae, assembly GCA_030620095.1. Classification (NCBI taxonomy): domain Eukaryota; kingdom Metazoa; phylum Arthropoda; class Insecta; order Coleoptera; family Curculionidae; genus Kuschelorhynchus; species Kuschelorhynchus macadamiae. The sequence goes on from JAUTXW010000450.1 coordinate 1,444,920, forward strand.
ACTGAACAAGAAAACTCTAAATATATTTAAGAATATCTTATAGGTAGATTTTAAAAAATATTAAGTATAGATTACATATCTGTTGGGATGTCTTGTAATTGTGAGAAATCACGTTCCCAGATTTTTTTTGCAGAATATTTAGAGTCCTTAGGGGCCTAAAAACATTTATTCCGATTTCCGTCCGTCTATGGGTCTGTCAACTTATCTGTTCTAGGCAAAACTCAAAGGCTACACACCCGATTGTTTTTTAATTTTTTCCTAAGAACCCTGGTTCATATGGGAATAAAATTGGAACCTACTTGGTATAATTCAATATAGCGGAACAAAGTGGCGACTTGATATATATTTTAAAAACATCAGCTGCAGAGCTAAAAAAATACTTATTCAGTTGACTTAAAATTTTGCTCAAAATCTAGTTTTATTAGCGATTTAGTGGTATGAATGTTGTAAATATGAAATATAGAGGAGCAAAATTGCGACGTACTAAAAATCGGAAAGAACATCAAACCCTTAAATTGAGAAAAATAAAAAATAACAACGTTCATTTAATTTGACGTTAAGGTGGCTTCATCATTTCGCTTGTTAGCACAAGCAGTGCATAAAATTCACTTTTTTTATTGATATTTATTCAATTGACTTGAAATTTTGCACAAATATCAAGTGTGAAACCGGAATACACTGGTAAAATTTTCGTGCTAATCCTAACAAAATGTTTAAATATTTTGTAAAGTTCTGATTCGTGGAATAAAACCTTTTTTTATAGATGGAAATAATAAATGAGAATTAATTTTTTATATACTATGTAAATAAAGTTACGAATGGTATGGGAAATTCACCTTTACCCATAACTTCCCTCGTGTAAAATTCTTCTGTTTGGTAATAACTTAAAAAAAATCGGTAAATTCGCCTTTACTCAAAACTTACCTCCTACAGAATTCCCTAGGTACAGATAACAGTTTATATATGCATATAATTATTTGTTAATAACTTTATACAAAGGCGAATTTACCGGTTTTTTATTTGCTTTTATTTTTTTTATATTATATATTTTCCTCCATAAAAAAGATTCATTCCAGGAAACCGAACTTGTGGAAATTAGAAAAAAAAGTATAGGAAAGTTGTAGAGACTGCTGATAGATACAGCCTAAAATTATTTTCGATTATACAGGGTTGAGGATAAGTTTTCCACAAGCCGAACTTACGTTTTTTTAAACGGAACAGCCTGTATATTGTTTTATTTTCAGATTCCTCTCTTTTTGGCAATTCACCCAATATAGGGTTTGTGGGGTTTATATAGAGTCATTCAAGATTTATGGCCACTTTTCGAAAATAACAGATGTTCATTTGACGCCCTGTATTTTTTTTATGCGTTAGCATAAGTCATTTTGGCATGGTAAAAACTTCCAAATGTTGTCTTCTTTCAACTGCGGCATTTTTCTTTAGTATTCTTTAATTACGGTATACAGGGTAAATAAAAATCCTGGATGCAATTTTTCTCAATTAATTTAAATGGAACGCCCTGTATATTGTTATATTTTCAGATTCCTTTTTGGCCATTCCTGCAATATAGGATTTGTGGGGTCTATACAGAGTCGTTCAAGGTTTATGGTCACTTTTCGAAAATATTAGAGATGGACATTTATATTTATTACGGCAAAATATTGCAAAGTGTTCTTCTTTCCACATCTCTTATACCATTTAAAATAAAAATTATCACTAATAAAAAAAGATTTAATCCAAAAATTTCACAAATACAATATCAGTATTATAATGATCTAATAATAAAAACTGGTGGTTATTACGAAATGATCGATATGATTTATGTGCTAGGAGTAAGTGAAGGGAATTATTTGTTAGCGATAAGAACATATCACGAAAAGTATCCTGATAGAAGACAAACACGAGAAGCGCTTTTGAAAGATTATGCAACGGTTTGATGAGTTGAGATGAAAAATGATAGAGCCAAACCTGTTGTTAAACTAGTTAGGACAGCTTAACAACTAGTTTACTTTGAATGCAAAAATAAAATAATAATCAAAAAACAATATTAAGTAACAAATCGTAATGATCACCATTGTGTTTTATATTTAAACGATTTTTAAAAGATAAGCTAACATCTCTTAATGTATTAAAATTAATATTATTAAATACGCTTTAGATTTTTACAAAGCTCTAAAGAAAAATTTCCGTTTTTGTCAAGTCAGGGGATCTACGCGGCCACGCAATCGGTCCTCCTCTTCCTATCGATGGTGTTCTTGAAAGTGTTCATTAAGAAACGCATGAATGTCAGCCGTATTTTGAACTGGGGCAACGTCATGCGGACGTTAATGGGAAATTGGTAAAATAGTGTTCTAAAATCTTCTCTCAAAACTGGAGATATTGGCGTGCAGTAAGCCTTTCTTCAAAAAAATTATGACAATATTTCCAACAATTCCTCCTCAGACGTTAAGAGACCATCTATTTTGACTAGTTGTGCGAATATAGTGAGAATTTTTAGTAGGTATTAATGATAATTATGTCTATTGATATTTCCATTTTTGTAAAATGTTGCTTCGTCAGTAAATAACACAAAACTCTCTCTAAATGTGTTGTTGTGCCCAGGGACAGAAATCTGTCGCTTTGATAATCATCCGCATACAATTCTTGAAGAAGTTGAATGTGGGATGGGTGAAATTTATTTTTTTTAGAATTCGTAGAACACTGGATTTACTTACATCTGTTTCTCTTGCAATCTTCTTGAGCCAGTATGTGGCTCTTCTATAACTTTTAAGTTTACGGCTAACTCGTTCTCCTGATCTAAAACAGGTTTGGCTCGATCAGTTTTCGTATATTCTACATTTCCCGTCTCCTCAAACCGTTGCATAAGCCTTTCAAAAGGGCTTCTGTGTTGTCTTCTCGCTAACAATTTTTTTCACTTGCTTCTAACACCCAAATCATATCTATGTCTTATCAAAATTCATCTTTGCGTCTTACAAGAGAAACTGTACTTAGTTTTTAATACAAAACTCAGGCACCAGCATTGCTTAACAATTTAAATTTGTATTTTTGACAGTTTAATTTCATTTGTAAAAATAAGACCCACTAGAATTTTGTCTCTGGATACAACCGCAAATTCAAAGAGAGCCAAGATTTGCTGACTTTTTTGTGTTATTTACTGACGAAGCAACATTCCACAAAAATAGATATGTCAGTAGTTCATTATAACGCTACTGATAAACTTCATTTTACTCGCACAACTAGTCAAAGTAGGTGGACTCTTAACGTCAAATGACCCTGTAATATTTTCCAAAAATGACCATAAATCTTGAACGACTCTGTATGAACCCCACAAACCCTATATTGGGCGAATGGCCAAAAAGGGAGGAATCTGAAAATATAATAATATACATGGGGTTTCATTTAAATTAATCAAGAAAATTTGCATCCAGGATTTTTATTTACCTTGTATACCGCTATTAAAGAATACTAAAGAAAAATGCTGCAGTTGAAAGAAGACCACATTTGGAAGTTTTTACCATGCTAAAATGATTTATGGTAACGCAATAAAAAAATACAGGGCGTCAAATGTACCTCTGATATTTTCAAAAAGTGGCCATAAATCTTGAATATCTCTGTATAGGCCCCACAAACCCTATATTGGGTGAATCGCCAAAAAGGGAGGAATCTGAAAACAAGACAATATACAGGGTGTTCCATTAAAAAAAAATGTAAGTTTGATTTGTGGCAAACCTATCCTCATCCCTATATAATCGAAAATAATTTTTAGGTTGCAGCTCTCAGCAGTCTCTACAACTTTCGTATAATTTTTTTTTTAATTCCTACATTAACCGAGCTATTGGACTTGAACACACTGTTGGACCACCCTGTATAATTGGTACTAAAATTTTACCAAATAATCCTTGTTTCATACATGATTTTTGTGCTAAATTTTAAGTCAATTGGATAAGCAGTTTTTTTGTACTGAATTTTTAAACATTTCCTTAGGCGGCCATTTTGTTCCGCCATAATGGCAACAGACAAAAATTTTACCAGTTTATCTCTATATCATACTTGCTCCCTCTGGAAAATTTGAGGTTCATGAGCTTAGTAGTTTTTAATAATGACTTTTTTTTAACATTTTGAGAGACCGCCGTGTTGGATCATTACCTAAATGTTACTGTTCCATCCCCATGTGACCTTGATTTTTGACAAGAAGTTAATCTGATAAGCAGTAGTTTTTGAATTATGCCGTGCACAGACAGAATGACAGACCGACAGATTTAAGAAAACATGTTCTTCGGTAATCTAGCGACCATGAATTCTGAAGACCTGCAAAAATCTCGGAGGGTGATTTTTCACGATTACAATACTTCTTGAAAAATATGGATTCTAATTTTGAAGTTGAACCCTAATTTTTTAGACACCCTGTAAGGTAAAAGATAGGAACATATTCTAAAAAATGTGGCATAGAAAGCTGCACAACTTGAATTTTATCCGCAGACCAGAGCAAAGGGATAAAAAGCTTAATACATTAAAGGTAACAAAAGAATAATTAAGTCATGAAAGTGAAAGAAAAGTAGGAAAGAATACCTACATTTTTAAAAATTGTATATTGGGTTTTTTCTATAACCCGTAATCTACAAGGGCAGTTCGTCATTTATTGTCCCTAAGATAGTAGAGCGTGTACTGATAAATGAATAGCTGTTTCGGATGAATTTAAAATTTCATTTTAACGATAATAATTGATTTGTTGAGTAGGGTTAAAAATATCTAAAAATAGATGTCTGAATCCAAAGCTATGGTAAAATACCTGGATAGATGGGCTTAGGAAAAGAGGGAAAATTGGCCAGGGACGAACTATTGTAGACAGGCAAAAAACCGAGCCGTTAACTGATTAGTTAGTCCGTCAGAATTTTTATTAAAAAAATCCTTGTTTTAATATATTTTCGGAATTATGTTGGCGCGCCGTCGTCATTGCATCGCTTTCTTTACTACAAACCTAAACCGCATTTGTTTATAATTGTTATAAATTTTGTTAAAGAAAAAACTAAAAAAAATCATCGCTCAAACCAGGATTGGAACTCGAGACCTTTGCATTGCTAATCCGACACCCTACCCTGAGCTAACCGATGTCTCATGAAAACATTAACGAACTTTGTTTATACTTTTTTGGCCGAAATAAACAAAAAAAAATAACTAATCATTCATATTTTCAAAAGAAATGATATCCAACCATTGGGATCGAAAGCAGCTTGGGTGATGTCACAGGTGGTTGGACCTAATTGGCATTCTAACAGGTCACTGTAAACTTAACAGACGCATGTATCGGCTGGGATTAGCTCTCTGACCCTAATTGTGGGACAGAGGAGGAAAGTCGCTACTAATTTGCTAAAACGCGCGAAAGGTGGGCAAGAATGCGTTGGAATCCCTTCGCTATCGAATTCTTTTCCAAGGAAGAATTGCAGCACTTCAACTGGGGCAAGACACTCTCCTTCATAAGAAGGACTAGTCTGATTGGAAAAGGGATTAGCGAAAGGGCCTTTTAGACCTAGTTGATAAGCTTACCCCCACCCCCATCTTATTGCTACTACTGTTCCTTCATATCGAGTAATAAAAATTGGTATCGAGAATTTAAGCTAAGGATACGATGCATCTGGTGCAGGACCACCAAAAAATAGTAATTCTTGGGGAAACTCAATGATTTTATACTAAATTGCAGAAACATTACTGGCAAATATATACAAGGAAATGTAGAATTTCTATAATAAATGGTGAAAGCAAGCGTCTTAAAAGGGTGAGTAATCGAGGCGGTAAATACGTGACCTGAAGAGCGTTTTGGTATTTGAGTACCATTATATTAAGTGTATTAATATGTTGAAAAATAAAATCATTTTAAATCTAAAGTTGTTTTTTTCTATGTTAGGGACAATATATAATAAATGGCCCTTGATTTTTTTTGTATTATATTTTAAGAATATCAAAAATTTGTAAAAATCATCAAATGTTTAATATTCTTATCTTTAAAGATAAAAGATAAAATTGACAAAAACTGTGTAATAGGATAAGATACTGATTAAATCAGTATCGTATCTTATTATATACAGTATTTTATATGTTGGAAGAGAGTAGGCATTGTCTCATATGGCAGGGTTTTTGTCTTTAACGATCAAGGAATATAACCTGGTATATTAACAAAAAAAAAAGATATAGGATTTTTTTTTCTCTATAATTTTTAAACATTTTTGATACTCCTAAAAAATAATACAAGAAAAACTCTTAAATCTGTACTTGCCTGACTGGCAAACAAATATTAATCAATGTGCCTATAATGGATCTAGTTAACTCTTACGGCCTTAAGCTGCTAGGACTATACTGTCGAGATGTTATACATGGGAAGTCCGGATGGCGAGCTCTAAACTACCGGTACACCCCGTTTATTTAAAATATCTTTTTAAAGTATTTATTCTTTTTGAAATCTCTATATTTCTGTAGCTCTTGGCTTCCACTAGCTGCCTCTTGAGAGTACTACTGGTATCAATTGATGACCTTTTCTTTCATGCTATCCCTTTACCCCTCCTACTCCCGCTACATAGAGGCTATTATGCTAATATTATATGAAGAACTGGACTGACGAACAGGATAAAATGCAGGAACATCTAGGCCCCATATGTTTACAGCGTCTGCTCCCTTTCTAGCGGGATCGTTAGTTTCTATACACTGAGCGTTTGAGTCTCCCGCCTCCTCCCACCGAAGCAAGTTAGCTAAATCAAACACGTGGAACCACTTATGTCAAAAACACAGGGTCTAGCTTCCGCGAGGCGGTTCCAAAGACTGATCAAAAAGCCTAATAAAAATATGGTTAAATATACCCAATACTGTCCCATGCGTATCTTGATTAGAAGACATTTCTTGTGTTTTTTCTTCCAGTAAATCTCAAAGTAATTTCTATTAGTTCTCAATTTATGTGAGAATAAATTTTGGCACTCATTTTCACTATTTTGTACGTTTTTTCTTGTGGTAATAAGTTAAAGGAACATATTGGAGCTTCGTGACGGCTGGGTATATTGTCACTATTATCAACCAACGATTTTCAGTCTTTCCTTTTCAACGGTCAACATTGTTTTCTTGTTACGTAATATAGCTTTTCACAAAATTATTTTTGACAAAAAAGAAAAAAAAATTCACCTTGTAGAAAAAACTCGACATCCTGTGAATTTTAGAGACTTATTTCTTTTTAAGCCGACGAAGGATTGTATGTACTTAATACAATACTTAATATGTAAAAATATTGTTTTAAGTAGCAGTGTGCACCTTTTTTTAAAGTTTGACCAAGTAAATATACGACGTTTGTTCCAATTATTAAATTCACCTTTGACTTTGCATAAGTGTACTGAGGATTTTTTACAATGAATATTTTTACCATTTCGGCTCCAAATAAAATTATTCCTTTCACTTTAATTGCTTGTCTAGACATTTTCCACCATAACTTGCTTTTTAATGTCATCGATTAGTAATAATTATTCTCGAAATTATCTGAAAAAGTTTTGTGTTGAGAACAACCAAGCGGTCTCATTATAATAGAAATATAAAGTAATCTGCTCTGGTTAGCTTCAGTTTGATTTGGGAACGTTCATATTTCACAAAATCTCTAAATATAACGGGCAGAAGTAATTAATATAAATATGAATTTACTAAATATGCTCCCTTATTCGAACTATTGGCCAAAACTGTTTTACTGAAAAAGTCTTGAGCATGTCAATTTCATCTCGCCTAAGCAATAATACAGTGTTTAACCTGTAAGTCTTAAAACGAGAAGTGGTTAGTATTAATTTTTTCCATATGCTTCCTTAAAAACTTTCCACGTAATTTTACGTACTATGAGGTATTTTAGTATTCCTAATATTTAAAGTTTAAATAGGTGCTAATTTAGTAGATACGTATATTAGGCTATATTTTCTGATGGAAATTAATAACGACCTAGTCCAATAATTATAAATATACGATATCATCCTATAGTAATTAGTTTATTTTCTATTTGAACAGATGTCGAAAGTAAATATGAAAGATGCATTAGTCAAAAGTGTTAAAGTAAATAAACTGAAGGAACAAGACTGGCATGTATCTTTCGAGCAAAAATACTGTCATTTTTATGTAAACATTAATCAGAAATTAATATTTGCTTTCAAAAATGTTTAAGAAGTGAATAATGAGCTATCCGCGTATTTTAAGGCTATTGATAAACCTAACTCATAAAATTATCAGGCATTTACATTGGATTAGTTTTAACAAAGCCCTATCATAGTAATTAGCAGTGGCGGCTCGCGGGTGAAAGAGTAAGTGAAGTGCAAATGAAGCAAGAAAATATCGCAATATTTTTTTTCCAGAATTTTTATATGTGGAGGGGGTAGAATATTTTTTTACGACTTACCTAAATTTTATATACTAAATCAATTCTCCTATCCTTCATAGCAGCAAATTTATTTATAACATCCTTATAAAATGGATGAATTGCCCTAATCTCCTCCAGAAATTCCTTTTGAACTGAAATATTGGCAAGAGAAGTAAGTCTTTCTTGAGATATTGTATTTCTTAAATAAGTTTTTACACATTTGAAGCAATAAAAACTTCTTTCCTGTGAAGCACTTGTCGACGGTATTGTCAAAATAAGGGAAAACAATTTATATGCTTCAGTAAAAATATATTTATTTTTATTAATTTTTTTCACTTGCAATTGACAAGTGAAATTCGTTTCCGATTTAACCAGAAGTAACCCTAACTTCGTTATTTTAAATGAATCATTCTAGATATTTTGCTTTTTTTGGACTTACTACTTTCTGAAGAATTCAAAGTAAATTTCATGTCATTCTATACATCTATGTATGTTTACTAAATCCAACCAGATTAAAGTACCAAATTCCATCTATCTGTCGTTAACAGTTCTAAAATGCCGCTTTGGTCAGTAGTTTTGCCATCACCCGGTATTATTATATGGGTATTGTTTTCGGTTTACAAAACTACAGAACATGAGACACAAATTTAATCAATAAACAGTAACACAAAAATAGGAAAACCAGGAGTAACAAAAATAAATAAATAAATCACTGCAACTCTAAAAATGTTATTATGGTTTACATCGCATTTCAGATTGATTTAAGTAGAGAAGAAAAATTAAATTTCTGGTGTGAAGGGTAAAGCAAAATATTTATTTACTTTTTTGTCTAAGTCTATACCTTGTGCCCGTATATTTTATATAGAAATTAATGCTAATGAATGTTGATTTTGCAAAACTTTTTACTAATTTCAGTTTTAAATATGTTCTTTCTGGTTGAGCCGATGTAACAGGCAATTATACATGAAACAATTGAAATTCGGTGCAAATCTCAGGTACGCTACTAATCAAAAAATGATTTTTTTCAAAAATTAAATCAGAAAATTCCTTACTACTAGATTTTTCAGGTTTACATACAGGTTTTTTATTTGATTTTGGAAAATTATGGGGTATAAGCAAATTATGTAAGAATCTCGCTTGAGGTCGAGGGGCCTCCCGCAACGCAGGCCCTTTTGGCACGCCACTATGCCTGAACCTGTGTTTATTGAATCAATTTTTTTCCTTTTCTTTATAGAAATGGCTGGTAAGATTTATCAGCTTTCTTTCAACTTCTGCTTTTTCGATGCCTAAAATTGTTGAAATACTAAGTAACGAGTCATTTTTTTATTTCTAGTTTTATACTTTTCATCTCTCGGATCCCACAAATTCCTTTCTTTGCTATATCTGTCCATTCCATACGAGCTTCGCATTGGCTTTCCATTACAAAACACTACCCCTTCAGTGCGACATTCGAAACACAAAAATAAATGCGAACTATCCATACAGCCCGCGAAATTTCTGTTGATCTTTACCGACAATTGGCCGCAAACGAAAACCAGCCGGCGGCAGGCCGCCGGTTTTGCTCGACGGATTTCGTTAAATGTTTCTTCGATATAACCCGGCGGCACTGGACGACGAGATAGCCCACTTTGGTGAAGCGCCGCCTTACTGGTCGCTTGGTTGTGGAAGTGGCAGAGGTCCCTTTTAATTTGAAATAAAAAGTTATCCTTCCAACACCGAAATTGGTCCCAAGAGAAAAGCTGAAACCTAATACATTTCAAAAGATATAAAGTTTGGGTTAAGACCTTATTTATTGCATCTATAGGAATCCCAAAAAGTTCGTACTGGTCTATCCCCGTAATGAACTGGCAGATTACCTGCGAATAGCGCCAACAAAACTCTTGAAGGAACATGTTGTTTTTGAACGACGTTCAAGAATTAACGGGTAATGTTTTTTTAACACTGAGCTTGTACAAAATACAGAGTTGAAGTAAAGACAAATACAAAGATTTTTTAAGTGTAGTAAAGCACTTTTAGTACAATCACTGGCCGACAAAAAAAAATGTTTTTGTTGTAACACAAATCAGAATAGCATAATCTAATAGAATGGACCTATCCAAATACGAAAATGACAAATAGAAAGTTGTAGCACCTAAGGCTTTCTTGTTAGAGTTGTATGTAGAACCATATCGAATGTTACGATACTTAATATCTATAGAAAAAATGATTTCAGAAAATTCTTAACCCTGTTTATTGACTATGTTTACAGTTTTCGCCTATTGAACATACCATACATCTAAGAGAAAAGCAAACGAGAAAAATATTAACTTAAAACACTAATTAAACTTTATTTTTTCCGTATATGAGGGTGTCCATCATGACTGGATCCCATCGTCCTTGGTACCGAATTTCCATTGTTCTGATATCTTGGTGAAACCTTTCACCCTGCTCGTCACTAACAGCTCCCAAATTTTTAGGAAAAAATGACAGATGGGAATGGAGGAAGTGAATTTTTAATGACATTCTAGCACCAAGCGCTTTATAGGCATCTAAGAGTTCATTAACTAATTGTTCATAATTTTCATCCATATTGTTGCCTAAAAATCCTCTTACTACATTAACAAATGAATTCCATGCTCTGAGTTCCTGCCTGGTAAGCCTTTCCGTAAAATTGACATCGTCCAACAATTTTCTGATTTGTGGCCCAATAAAAATGCCTTCTTTTAATTTGGCATCACTTAACTGGGGAAAGACTTGTCTTAAGTATTTAAATCCATCCCCATCTTTATTCAAAGCCTTCACAAAGTTTTTCATCAGCCCAAGTTTAATGTGAAGAGGAGACAAAAGGACATTTTTGGGATCAACAAGAGGTATAAATTTAACATTTTGAGATCCCGGTTGAAATTCGCTTCTTTCTGGCCAAATTGTTGTTACATAATGCTGATTTTTTGCACGACTGTCCCATAAACGAAGAAAACAGCAATATTTTGTAAATCCCGGAATATGGCCTGGCTTGTGATTTCACCAGAAATTCTCCACAAATATAACAAAATTTGTCAGGAGAAATTTTGCAACTTCGGCGCGTTTGACTCGACATTCTCGTCTTCACATACACTTGCTTATCGATACACAGAGAACCACTCAATTAAGAGTGATGTTTAACGTTTACTTTATGTCTAATTTTGCAAACAACCTAGTCTAGTTCCGTTGTAAAATGGACCCATTTTAGCCGCCCCACAATAAAATTGTTTACCTGCCAATATAAAAGGTTCTAATTAGGCTATTAAAAAATGGTACGTATTAGGGCTTTCCAAATATTTTTTTTTATTATTGGGAGGGTATTTCCATTGGGAAAATAATGAGCTTGTCGGCCACTGAATTAGTACTTCCTGCACTTAAGTATTTAACTTTAGTTATAATAAAAATGAGAACTAAAAGTTAAAATATTCAACAAAGTCGCCCGTCGTTACTTGATGGAAATCATTTTGAGTAAATGAAAACAGTTTTTAAATTTCCAAAGAATATATTTTATGTTTATAAAAAATATATTCAGTAGATGTAAACAAATGTTTTCCTTTATTTCATTAAAAAGTTTTTCGAAACGCAATATGATTCTATAGCTTGGTGCGTGTAACAACATTTAGTTTCATGTTAAGAACTCGCCGTTTTATTAGCTATTTTAATCATCCGACTCGTTAAAAAATCGAAAAACTTAATCTTAAAATAAATACTAATACTAAAATTTGTTGAATGAACCATTAAACGAAATAAAAATGGCCTTTACTTCAACTCTATATAGCGATTTTGCATCATTGTTGATTTTTTTTTAAATACGTTTGTCTGGCTAAAAAGGAAAAATTCAAAACGGAGATCGAACGTATTGAAGGGAATCTTAATTGCAAACATATTTTAGTTCGTTGTATTCTTTTTTTTTGACAATATCAATTACTAAACAATTCAACATTCAATATTTTACCAGTGGCGGCTATTCAGATGAAGTATATTCACCAGGAAAAATAAACAAGCAAACATCTAACTATGTTTATTATATATCTCTTAGAATTTTAGTTTTTACATTCATTTATTCACCTAATTGGTAAATAATAATCTGTACATCTCGAATAAATATTTTACTTGACCGTTGGCGGCATGTCTTTTTAAAACTTTCACTCGAACTTTATTATAACAACTATAACAGTGGCGCAAACCGCTTCGACTTTGCTAGAGGTGCTGTTTAGTTTACGATTTCCCTACTATGTTGCCATGACAACGCGTACGCGATGACATCAAGCGCATGGAAGAATAGTGTTAGCCAGCGCCATACAACGCTCTCGGTGAACTACAGCCGCAGTACACTACAACCATGTGTCGTTTAGTTTGCGGTGGTTTTTTTATTTTCGCGGATTTCGCTGCAACCGGTGAGTTCCTTTGCAGTTTGCTTGACTGTTTTGTGTTATAATATTTATTTATGGTGGGTGTTGTTACAACTTCAAATCCGAAATTAGTAAATGTGATTGTTCAAGGATGGAATACATTAAAAGACGTCTTTGAATTTATTTTAAACTATGACAAATCTGATGAAAAATCAATCCGCTTTGCGAAAGAATTTTTAGGTGAGATGAACGATTTTGAATTCATGTTTCTGGCATTAGTGTTTAATGACATTTTCTCAATCACGGACATACTATTTGACGTTCTTCAAAAAAAACGCTTGACATTCATTTTTGCATATCCAATATAAAACGCTGTCGTGAAGCGCTCTGTAAAAAAAGAAATGAACATTTTTTTAATACCATGTTTGATAAAGCAAATTCTATTACAGAAATAATTCATTACAAACGTGAGCTTGCTAAGCTTTCACCTGAAGAAATTAGGGCTAAGTATAGAACCCTTTTTTATGAAATATTGGATCATATTTTAATGGAAATGACACTAAGATTTCAAGACTGTGAAAAACATACATTTTCATGATTGGCAGGTTCTGCTAAGTTTTCCGAATATAGTTTAAATTTTCCGACTGGCCCGTTTGAAAATTTGTTACAGTTATATGGTGAAATATTTTCAAAAAGTCAACGACTTAAAAATGAGCTTGGTCTTATTTTTGCCAATGAGAGTAATTGGAATATATCGCAGCAAAAGCAAGTGAAAAAAATTAATGAAAATAAAGATATTTTTACCGAAGCATATAAATTGTTTTCCCTTATTTTGACAATACCGTCGATGAGTGCTTCAGTGGAAAGAAGTTTTTCTTGCTTCAAAATTCAAAAACTTATTTAAGAAATACAATACCTCAAGAAAGACTTACTTCTCTTGGCAATATTTCAATTCAAAAGGAATTTCTCGACGAAATTAGGGCAACTCATCCATTTTATGAAGATGTTATAAATAAATTTGCTGCTATAAAGGATAGAATTGATTTAGTGTACAAAATTTAGGTAAGTCGTAAAAAATATTCTAACCCCTCCACATACAAAAAAATTCTGGAAAAAAATTATTAATTAAATTATATTTTCTTGCTTCATTTGCATTTCACTTAATGTTTCACCCGCGAGCCGCCACTGTAATTTTACCATTTTTTTTCTTTTCTATGCCACTTGACTTTTGGGCATAATTTAAAATAAATTCCCTAAGTAGTTTTTACGTTGACACATACCGCCATTTTGTCACGTCTTGTTGAATATTTGTACAAAATTTAAATTCAGTTGAACAAGATTTTTTACGTTGATTTTTTAAAAATTTAATTTGGCCGCCATTTTGTTTCGCCATCTTTAATTCGTACCCCATCTTTACCAATTTATCCTTATATCATACTTAAGTCTTGCACAAAAATTGAAATAAATTTAATACATATTTTCAGACTGATTTTTTAAATATTTTAGTAGGCCGCTATTTTGTTTTACTATCTTGGATTCATATCAAATTGTGATCAGTTCATTCCTATGTAACACTTGATATTTGTGCAAAATTAGAGGTAAATTGGATAATTAGTTTTTTAGTAATAATTTTTTTAACTTTCTAAATGGTTGAGTTTCATGCAAGACATAAAAATCTATATGTGTCCTGAGGATGCAATAATAAAGTTGCGAAACGTCTGCAGTAAAAAAAATACTTTTGTTTTCTTACTGGATCATAACCCCAAATAACTACTCTACATAACAATGTATCCTATATCCCAACCTCAAATAATACAATACTCTAACATAAAAACAAGAAAATCGTTAACGAAAACCGTTTAGGAGCGTAATATCTGGGAAATATCTGCGGACCAACGTAGTACGTGAAGACTGATAATAAGGGTTTCATGCAGGATATAGAATCTATATGTGTCCTGACGATGCAACGTCGACAATTTGAAAAAAAGGATTTTTTTCTACTGAATCCTAACCCGAAATAATACACCACTCTAATATAACAAGAGGATTGTTAACGAAAACTATTTAGAGATTTAATGTCTGGAAAATATCTGCGGATCAACGGAGTAGGTAAAGACTGATAATATGGGTTTCACGTATAAACGTTTCACGCAGCATGAGGATGCAACAATAAAGTTGAGAAACGTCAACAATTTAAAAATACTTTTATTTTTTTTACTGCATCTTACCCCAATAATACACCACTCTAACAAAATTGTTGCGCCATATTGAATTTTTACCAAAATATTAGCAGGTCATCCCCATATTACCCTTAATTTTTGGACAAAATTTGAAGTCAATCCGATAAGTAGTATTTAAGCTATCCCGCGAACTGACAGACCGACAAAAGAAATTGATAAAACGTTTTTTGGTTTAGAGACGCTAACACGTGAAGATATGTAAAACCTCAGAGGGTGATTTTTCACGATTACAAAAATTTTGTTTAGCCGCTATTTTGTTCCGCCGTCTCGAATTAGTAATAAGGTTTTACTAGTGGATCTCTATACCACAATTAGTTATGTATTAGGTAGTTTCTTCAGGATGAATATTTTATTATACCGCCATTTTGTTCCGCCATCTTGGATTTGTACCAAAATGTAACCAGTTGATCCTAACATAATATATGAGGTTTTTGCAAAATTTGAGATAAATTGGATAATTAGTTTCTAATAATTTTTTTAACATTTCACTAGGGCGCCGTTTTTTTTCGCCATAATGGATTTTTACCAAAATGTTACAAGGCCATCCCCATCTGACCCTTAATTTTTGACCAAAATGTGAGGTCAATCGGGTACGTAGCGAACCGACAAACAGACGGAATTGAGAAAACAAGTTTTTCGTCATCTAGAGACCCTGAAACGAAGATCTAAAAAAATCTCGGAGGATGATTTTTTCACGATTACAATACTTCCCTTTTACGAGGGAAGTAAAAAGAACTCGATAATAAATACATAAATTGATCATTCTGTAAAACATATTTATTGAAAAAATTACACAAATTACAAATGGCAGTGTTTTAAACCTAAAGTTGTGTATACCTATTGATGCGATGCTCGTAAATAAGTTACGAAAGCTACCTTTAAATTAACAAATAAACGAATAGAATATGGACTTTTATTTAAACATAATACTTTCAACTTATCGGAATATACAGGTATGAATACCTACCACTGGAATGCTCCAACTAAAACACTGTTTATTTAGTTAATTAAACTGCTCTCAAAAACAACAGATCAAATATAATATTTTTATCAAAATATCAAATACAAATTAAAAAACGTCCTATGGCTGCCAAACAAATCACAAACAACTAGTTACAATAAGGAATGTAATTTAACAAATGAAAAATAAAGTTTATAAAAATTTACAAATCACTAACCTAGTCATAATTACTATTATAATTTAATCTTATCGTATAGTGTAACGCATCTAATTAAAATGCTACGGCATTTTTCATTCAATTCGCTTGTCGTTGATTCAGTGTGAAAAGGCTTAGGCCAGTCTCAAAAACCTATTTATCTAACTAACGATAAGCACTTTTACAAAACTATATTTGCTTTATCCATACCATCATCTTTGAGCTTAAAAAATAGAAAAATAGTTTACCTACATTCTAAACTAGGTAATTCCTTACAATACTAATTCATTTATTTGCACGCATTAATGGGCAATTTTCACAAGTTGTTTCAGCTATTGAAAGTAACTTTGTTCAACTTATGCTTCGTATTTGTGCATATTTCTTTTAATTATAAAACATCTACATGACAAATTCGAAGTTGCTAAAAACTCAGGAATTTGTAAAAATTACCCATTTAAAAATATTAAGCAATTGATAATAAATCACAATGTCGACAAGGATATATTACACACACACACATACGCGTTTTTGCTAAAGCCGCAATGTTCGCAGATATTTTCACCTATTATAAACATTAATTCAAGACAACAAGAAACTTCAAACAGGAAAGTCCTTTTTTTTTTCATTGCCAGCATTACCTTAAAATAAATATTCAAATATCACACATACATCACTTTATTTGAATTTGCTATATTGAGATATGTAGAATAATATTTTGTAAGAAAAGATATGATAGGTTTTTTAACACTCGAGGATATATGTATTCATTATTCTAAGGTTTAAAGTTGTGGTTTATTTTAGTTTTTGAAAAATAAATTAATCAAATTATTTTCTACATTTAATGTTATTGACTGTAATAAATAGTTTATAATAGAGTGTAAATATCGAACATAATAGTCTCCCAGCATATAATTTTTTAAGTTGCCATTTTCAAAGAGCGCCACCAAACAAGAAAATTACATCCGTCTAATGATAAAAATGTAAAGGTTTCGAAAAGCCTATAAAAATATTTTTATATGCCTAAATTTAGACTATTGTTAATACTCCTAAGACATATTAGTTCATTCAACAGAAGTTATCAGTTCTTGTATGAACTATAGTAAATACGCTTAGTAATGTTTTCACAGCCACTAGTGTAAGTTACCCTACTTTTGATTTAGTTCTTTTTTTTTTGGTCATGTGTTTCGTCAAATTTTGAGCGCTTGATTACCTAAGTAGCCGAGTATTATAATACAGAATATATATTATTATAATTATTATGTTAGTTGTTTTAATCGAATCTAGTATATTTCATAAAAATATCTTAATGTTTAATATTATTTAGATAGTAATGTGGACGGTATGGTATGTTCAAATATCGGACCACGCTAACAAAATGACCAAAAATGTATGCTTTTAACAGCAATAGATAATAATATTAAATTTATAGCGGTAATAATGTAAAGATAGTGACTACGTTTATCTCAAATCACACAAACGCAAAATATCCTTGCTAAGAATCGAAAATTGAGCTGCGTTTAAAATTATAATATATATATATATATATATATATATATATATATATATATATATATATATATACCAATTTTTTTAGATTGGCCGGCCAGTAAATTTTAATATTTCGTCTTTAATATTCCAGAGAATTTCGCTGAAGAAATATTGATGATATTCGCAATTACATACAGGTACATTTGAGAAAATATCTTTTTTATAAGTCAATTTTCTATATCTAAATTATACAAAGTTAATGTAAAAAAATACTTTTATGTTTAAAAAGGAAACAACATATCAAATTTTTAATTTAATTTGGTCCCCAGTAGAACATTCTACAATTTTGATAATTTATATTGTTGACGAAAAATCCTTGCGCCAAAGTTCTAGGTCTCCTGGTGTTTCCAGTGCAAATATTTCTCTCAAATAAAATCAATACTTTTATTTGCCTGGTATCACAAACACTCTTGAGAAAAGACGTGTAAGTAAAGTAAGCTGAGATTGCAAAGTGTATTCATTACGTAATCTAATTACGTTTGTTCAAAATGTCATTTTAACAGCATTACCTCACAAGAAAATATGTAATTGTAATATGTAACTTCCTATTTCTCGCCAAAAATTTGGGTTAGGTCTGGATTTTGTGACTTCTTATTACGGGGTTCGAAAAGGTGATACAGCATGACAGAGAGCAGGAGTCAAAAATGTGTGAATTCTGTGAGACGTATTTTAGGACAGCCCCTTGCCATTACATTCAACAAATTTGATAGTTACTGTTATTATTTAATTATATATTAACTATTACTTTACTATACTATTATAAATGTATGTTTTATTTTATTTTTATTACAAGTTTTTATAAGTTATGTAAGAGTAAAATGTGTATGTATTTAGTGGCGTGCTCAGCCCCGTGCTAGGGGTTCGCAATATCGCATCTTATACCCTTGCCTTTATTTGTTATTAATGAAGCGTCCCTTAAAGACTAAAATAACGCCTTGTATAATAGACGTTAGATAAACAAACATAATTAGAAACACAGTTAAAAAAGAAATTGAATATTTATTTTTTTCCTTTTTCCATGTACCTAATTACATAATTTAGTTACTTTTTAAAAGTAATTTGTAATTTAACAATTACTTTTAAAAGTAATTGTGCCCAGCTCTGGTTAGAATAAGGGTATGTGTTTTTTTTTCGTTCTTACGCTTATCTAAAATGTTGCTTGTCATTTGGCTAGATATTGTTAAGGCAAGCATTTTACCAGTGTACATGTGTTTTATTTAACATAAAATCACATACCTCTCTACAGATTACGAGCCCAGAATACTCGAAAAGTATTAATAAGCTCGATTTCGCAAGTCTAATTTATATAAACAAATTATTTTATTATTGTTAACTTTGCCGAGTACCTACGACAGAGTAATAATTAGCTTAGAAACTCACGGTAATAATAATTTAATTAGTGCATTTGTAAAATCAGACTTCTGGATCATGAAGTAAGCTTACAGAATAAGAAAGTGCAACTGTAAAAAATACTTATTACTGACAACATTTCGTTATAATAGCAGCAAAGCCCTTAAAAGGTTTAATTTACATTATCCTTTTTATAAATTTTGCAATAACATATAGAAAATATATTATGCTAGGGAGACCCTAATCAATTGCAAGAGAAAAACCAAAACATCAATAAATTTGACGTCTTGTAAAATGTTTAGATAAATTTAACAATGCATTTTTATATTTGGTAATAATTAACAAATCATCTACATATAAGTCGATTTATACTGTGTGTCTATAAAAGGTTTGTTCGTCTTCCGATTTTAAGAACATTATTTTTTTCAACAACAGGGTGTTCAAAATCTTATCTTTAAGGCATAGTGTTACCATCTTTTCTTTGCTCAAGGCTTAGGAAACTACTTTTTTTTATTAGCAACACTATTTAAGCAAAATTCGTTAGAGGAACATGTGCCGTAGGTTAGAAAAAACTGCTGCATGTGCAAAAATACTCCAGAAAAACCGAGCGATAAAACGGTGAATTGGTACAAGCAACAAAGATTCTATTAATATTTGTTTCCACAAGAATTATGATAATCTTGCTAAATACAACTAAAAACAAATTGTTTTTAGTTGTATTTCACATTTAATTCAATGGATTATTTGAATAGAAAAAATAAACAGTACATAAGGGGATTAATTTGACCGCATTTTTAATTGAAATTTGGTACAGAAATAAGGAACTGCTTAATCTAATGAAGTGCTTAGATTTTTTTGTAGCTTTGTGCTAATATGTTGTCCAAAATATAGTCATAGTAGGTCTTGGTTTGTACAAAAAAAAATAGTGACAAATAATTTAAATTTAGGTTATATAGATTCAGACTGAGGTGGTAGTGAGACTGTCAGAAAAAAACATTTTCAGTTATCTTTTTAAGCGTTTCAGTCGGTTGAAAACTAAAATTCCACACCCAGTTGTTGCAATCCCAACTGAGGACAAATACATGACTCTCTGAAAATATTAGCGAAGGTAAATGGTTAAGATCTCTTCTTTTAGTAGCATACATTTAAAATTCACCAACCCCGTTATAACGTACGCTCATTTAAAGACCGTATCAAATTGGAATTACTATCCGATGTTTCGCCTTTGAATGCTCTAAACACTGAATTTAGTATCCGACAGTAATCCCAATTTGACACGGTTTAGTTATAAAATCATATTACCAAGAGCGAGTTTAGCAAAAGGTAATCTTTCAAATATATTTTGACAGATCAACAAGCAAACGCCTTTACAAAGGCACTCCCAGCACCGAAGTTTAGTGACATAGAACTGAAATAATATTCAAATTATTTGTGTGTATATTAAATAGTTAAAAAGGTTGTTATAGTTCTACAATGTTTTCGTTATATTTTTCAAAGGGAATAGAGGTATATATACAAAATTTCTCAACAAATAAAATCAAGTTTATATTAGATGACATTTTTAAATGTGTTCAGATTATTTGTTGCGTATAGATTGACAAAAATCTTTTTTGGCTTTTTCGCAACTGAATAAAAATATTTGCTTCAATTAATTTAAAGTTAAATATTTTTATTCAGTTGCGAAAAAGCCAAAAAAGATTTTTGTCATTAGATGACATCATAAACGGTTTGGAGAAAAAACATGTCGTTGAGGCTAGGCGGATCAATTTTCATTCTTAGGCTAAGGAAAAAGGTTTGGCATTGTTGTCGTAAGGACCAAATAAATCAATGGCCAGTACACTTGTGTTTTGTTTTTTTTTTATTTAATAAATTATCATACCCAAAAGTTAGTCACTAATGTAAATTTTTTAAAAATATTCGAAATTTGGTAAATTTGTCCGAATTTTTAGGTACACCATGTCTTTAAAACTAAACTGAAAATCTTACACTCGGTAGAGCTGGATCCTTGGCGCAATAGCAAAAAAGTTGCCTTTTCATGAGGGCTACGACATATTAAAGAATTATAACTTCCTAGTTACTACCAAAATGGGTTAAAATTCTGCCACGCCCTTTGCTATCCAAAGCTGACAAAAATTGCGAAGAACACCGATTACTATGCCCTTGACTAATATTTAAAACACACCTCATTTTAAAAGTAAAAAATAATTTAATATTACGCAGAACCTGTATAACAACTTTTCTTCTCGAGAGGTAATATTAATGAAAAAAATTTTACATAGCTTTTTTTAATTCGCTGAAATATTAGACAAGATGGGAGGATTTCATATTATGGGATTGGTAATAAAGAAACTATTTTTGTAGGCAAAAAAAACCGTAAACATTGCTGGGTAAATATATGAAAAATTGAAAACTTAAAAACTAATTACACGCACAACACTCACGGGAAACACTGGTGGGTAAATATATGAAAAATTGGATAAACTAATTACACACTAGCGCATAACACTCATTGGAAACATGTATAATTTTTGGATTACATTTAAAATTGAATATACCAATATATTTATTCTTTGCCATATTTATACAGCGAATGGTAAACATACTGCACAAATTGTATTTATTAAGTCATATGATTTTTTCTCACGAAAAAAATTATCGAACTCGTCGATTTTTAATTTGAAATGTGCAGTTTTTTTACTAAACATCCATGTATGTAATGTACGCAACATTCCTAGCTGGGAGTGCCGCATCCTTATAACTTTTTTCTTGTTTGAATTCGGATTTTCTGCTACAAATTTAGCATTTTTAAATGGGACACCCTATATATTATTATGATTTTAAATTCTAAACACGTTTTATGTTACATGTTGACCGCTGGAAGTGTCAGATTTTGACATTTCCGGTTAACCGAAAGTTTAACCGTTTGGTCGATAGATTGTTTCAAAATTAACAATTCTGAGAAGCCATATTTTCGAAAACAGTTGAACTTAATGTTTTGAACTTAGAGAATTTAAAAACGTACGCAGAGGTGCGCGATCATGATATAGTAATCAAATCATTCGATTATAAAGTTCTCTCGAGATATCTCGCTTATTTCACCACCCCACTACTAATTTGTCGTTCGGCGATTGCGAATGCTGCAATCCCGGAAAATCAATCGTAAACAAACGCTTGTATCTTCACCACTGATACTGAAGGAGGGAGGAATCATGCTTGGTGTTGACTTCGACTTACGTCGCCCCGTTTCTGTTCTCGAAGCATGTATGAATTCCAGAGAGAGGGAGAGAGAGAGAGAGAGAGAGAGAGAGAGAGAGAGAGAGAGAGAGAGAGAGAGAGAGAGAGAGAGAGAGAGAGAAAGATGTAGGTGCGGTGCGAGAGATATTGATTCGATTTAACGAAATGAGATATACTAAAGTCATTACTATTACTAATGTCTCGGTTGTTTTGGTGTGGTCAGTCGCAACGATAAAAGACAATTTTTAGAAGAAATTATATCGGGTAAATAATTTCTTTCTTCTTCCATTTTGCCTATACTATATATTGAAAATTAAAATGATTAACGATATTCTAATATAGCAACAATAAATCTAAAACTGATTGAGTTTTTTCAGAACTTATTTTTTTATTTATATTCAAAATGTGAGTAAATCTAACCACCTAAGTAATAAGTATACCTGCCTTTTTACAAAATTAAAATAAAGTTAATTTCTTTATATTAAGTAGAGGCAGGTATGGGTATTGGGTATATTATTGTTTTCACAAAAATGAAAAATTAGTAATTACTAATTAGTAGTGATCATTCAATTATGTAGATCTCTAGACTACTAATTTCATAATCGATTGTAAATATTAGTAGTTAAATGATATTTCGATTATACAGATCTCCCGTAATCGCGCATCACTAAACGTACGTAATACATAGTGTTCCATTTAAAAACCCAGTTTTACACGTACACCATTTTGTGGCAATCCTATATCATATACCAGTCTATTGCTTTCAAAATGACAGTACGGAAAAATCCGAATTTTAAAAACATTTAACACAGATGACACAGAATCAAAGTTATAGAAAAGCTTATAAATTAAATTTATATCTGGATTTTCACGATCGATCCAAGGCAAACTTCCTGTTAGTTCTGCCATATTTTTCTTTAACTAATGACACTGTATTTTTGGAATATTCTGGATGTCTTAAGATTTGAGTCATTAAGCTACTAGGGCATCAATTAAAGAAAGCATGCGCACATTACAAATTAGAAACCGAAAGAAACAAAATGGTATTTACAAAAGTCTTTCTGTAAATGAAAGGAATGAACTTTAACACAATTTGCGTACAACGTTTATCATATAATTCTACCTTGCGTCAGTTTCTACATACTAATACTCATCACTTTCCAAGTTATTCAGTTTTAAAATTTTCAAAAAAAAACTATGTTAAACTTACAGAATGTTTCGAAAAACATAAAAATAAGGCGAAAAGTTCATATGAAGGTGGGTCGGATTACTGCGCTACTGAGACACAGGGTGTAAAACTGTTACTCTCTTTTTCGTTTTTTTTTACGTACCTTGTATTACTTTTTCCGGGTTATGACGCCATCAGCACTCCTAAACTTTTCACTACGACGACGTGACTGGCCATTTGTTCAGCAAAGTGAAACTCGTTATTCTGCTTTTTAACTTCCTAGATTTTTTGAATATTTTGTTCTACGTGCAAGCATACGCCGATGATGGGCTTGTCCTAGTGACAGGCAAATTCGTCGGAGTGGTGTGCGATCGCATGCAGGTTGCTTGTAGCATAATAGAATGGTGCTTGGAAACAGAGCTCATACTTTTTACGAAAACAAGGAATGAGAGTTCAAATCACCCATATTGTATCAGAAGTCACTTTTATTAAAAAAGGAGGTTAAGTACTTGGGCGTGACAATAGACAATAAATTGACGTGGAACACTCACATCAATAAAGCCAGTGCAATAATGTGGCAACCTAGGCGAGTAGTAGGAAGGAAATAGAATTTACAGCCCCATGTACTCCACTGGCTGTATACAGTCGGTGATCCGAATAAGAGCTACTTATGGATCCTTGATGTAGTGGACCGCTGTTGAAAAAGCACAAACGCCCAGAAATTAGCTAGACTAAAAAGACTGGTCTGTCTGGAAATAACTGGTCCAACACCAGGAATAGTCTTAAAGGGCCTCCTGTGGATGCCAGAGCTCTCAATGTAGAGGCCAGGGCGTCCTATAGGATGGAGGACCACACCTGGAGCAGGAAACAGCAAAGGGTCATATGTCCATAGCCAGGCTCATGACAGAGGAGATTCCTATCCTATCTTCTAGAGCCAACAAGGCGGATGGACGTTTAAGGTTACACAAGTCGTTTGAAGTAATGATCCCAACCAGGGACCAATGGGCAGCAGGAACCATGGTGCCACCCGGAAATACCCAGATCTGGTACACCGACGGCTCTAGGCAGACCAATAGTCTATATGATATGACAGGAATTTAGGCGAATACTTCCCGCTGGGAAGTTGTGCTGCAATTCTCCAGGCGGAGGTCTTCGATATTCTTGAGGTCACCACCAAGCAAGAGATAAAAGAACCGAAAGAAGAGATCTACATCTGCTCCGATAGTCAAGCTACCCTTAAGGCAATTCAAAAACCTATGATAAGATCTAAGCTGGTTCAGGAATGTAGGGATGCTCTGGAGGAACTAGCAAGAAGGAAAGTAGACAAACTGCGTTGGGTGCCCGGACACATTTGGGACGCCGCTCTTGAGTACGGAACCCTACCATGGACTAGATAAAAGACAAACTTCCCAGCCCCTAAACATGTGGGTTTGGGATAAAACAAAAGCTAATTGGAGAAATACAGAAGGCTGCAGGCAGTCCAAGGATCTGCTTCCAAAACCGTAACAGACCAAGGCGACCTGGTTACTGTCAAAGAAAGGGCCGCCAGACCATCGCGGATATGGTCGGAATACTGACTGCTGACACTGCAGACTAAATAGGCACCTATATTTCTCAGGAATAAAGGATAGCCCACTCTGTCCTAATTGTAGAACAGTGGAGGAAACTTTATACTACTTAATAGGGACCTATAATAGATGGGGCAGACTCAAAAGAAAAACCTTCGGATCTATCTCCCTACCTATGGACCGTTAATTGGGATAAGCTGCAAGCCTTCATAAAAAAGACGGGCCGACTTGAATCTGGGGCAGAAGGTTATCCAGGGTAAGAGTGGGTGGACAGGGGATGGCGACAGGGGTCTTTTAGGCCTATCCACCAGGCTTCACCCCACCCTTACTACTACCACTATTAACATTTAAGGAATTTTCTAAAAGAGGAAGAAATTTCTAATAAAAAAGTCCTGACTCCCGGAACTCTATCACTATTATTAATAATTTTAATCTAATGTTGAAAATAAGAGTTCCTCGCGGCGAGTGCTAAGCTGTTACGATGCCAAAAAACAAGCCGTAACAAGTAAAAAAAATGTATAAATATTAATTTAAAAATTAAAAAAAAATTGTTCATCGATTTTTCATTGTCAATTAACTATTTTTTTTACACTTTTCGTTTATATTTCAAATTAGATAATCGTAAAAGCGACTAAAATTATTTCACTTTGTGGAGAAATTTGAACTTGTAAAAATGGGCAGTAACGTCAAAGTAAAAAGTTCGGAAGGATAAAGGGGTCAAACCTTGAAAACTATGTAGATTTACCTAAAACTTATTTAGTCGTTTTATTGACATTAGCCATAGTATACCGTGTACCAAATTTAATTGAAATGTGCGAGTTGTATTAAAAAAAACGAAAACATTAACATTTTAACACCTTTTATCTTAGTACGAAGACTCTATCCAACACATGTTCATAACAAATTTTCACCTTATTTTTTGAAGATATACAATTCCCCCGAACGTTGCCGCATGTTTTTGAAGCATCCATATAAATAACAAGATATAGAAAATTTTTGAAAACTTACTGAACTTTAGGGATTAAATTCCTGCAAGATCTGTCAAAAATAAAGATCCGTATTTTTGTATATAACAGAACGATACTTTGAAGGACAAGAAAACTACTACATATTGCATTGTCATTATAGAATTATTATGTACGGGGTCTTTTCTCATAACTCGCCACCCCTACTATTGGTTTAATTTTAAGAGACAGAAAAAAGAAATGTTAAATATAAAAGCTGTAGGAATTAATACGTTATTTATAAAAAATATTATTTATGGATACAGAATGTCTGAAAAATGTGTAGCAGAGACATTTTTTTAAATGGAAAACCTTGTTAGATAAATTTATCAAATAGAACTCTACTTGGTGATCTTAAATATTGTATTTATGATCATTCGAGAAATTTGACAAAAACCCTGCCATAAGAATCAATGTATTCCCATTGTGTCCACTTTCTAGTAGATTATTTTCCGTCTCTAACACATTCTCGGATTTATTTGAAGACAAACGTATCAAACCTGGTATATTTATAATCAGCAAGAAGAGACCCATTTTACGAACATATGATATACAGGGTGTTCCATTTAAGAAAATGTTTGTTGATTCAACTACACATATTTGAGAAATCCTGTTTACATAAATAACAAGTTTGTATAAACTACATAATAAACCCTACAACTTTTGTGTTTAATATGTTTTCTGTCTCATAAAATTAAACCAATAGTGGAAGTAGCGAATTACGGTAAAAGACTCCGTACATTTTTACAGCTGAATGAATTAATACGTTTTAGCTTTAAATTACAATTTTTTTTAGGTAAAACATAAAAAATTCACTTGTTCTGAAGTCAAATCTAACTCTTTAATTTTGACAAGTCTCACCGGAAAGTAATATTATTATTTGGGAGACACTACAGAGAGTATTAAACTTTGTCTAAGTTTGCTAGGTCACTCAGACAGCAAAAGTATATCCTCACTTCGTTCCTAACGAATTGTATATCTTTTATTAATACTTTAAACTCTAAATATGCTAACAATGTAAACAATCACTCTCTGTAGATTAGTAAGGCCAGCTAAAAGATATATCTATCTGTTAAGGATACTTATAGCACCAAGTAATATTTCTCACGGGATTTTTGATTAGTAAATAATTTAAATAGCTTAAGTCATATCAGGTAAAATTTTGTTAGATAATGAAATCTGGAATCGAAATAACATGGAATAAATTATTAAATTAATTTAATCCAACAGCAGTCTTTTAATGATTTATTTACTCATTATTTCTGAAAAAACGCCGAATAATAATGAGCAAAACGTGGTGGACAACAATGGAATGTCTTACCATTTGATTTCAATTATTTACACTAAGAGGATTGCAAAGATATGGGTTATAGTATCATACTTCAATGGTACATTCTGCATTTAAATTTTTAAATTTGGCACACAGAAAAATAATCCTAATATGTAAAAGATGAATACGCAAATCTGCAAATCTCTTAAGCGAAGTTTTATCAGTCATCATATAAGTAAGAACAGTGTATTTACAAAAGACGACCGTCGCTTAGTTCCACCCAAAAAATCTTTGGTTAGACACAGTAAATTAAGTACAAAACATTTTAAATTATTACTAAACCTAGCACCAAGCTTCGTCGCCGCCATTTTGTGTGTCGTCATCGCTACCATCATAGTCATACATGTCAGCTAACTTACTAAATCGTTTGCCAAAACTAGACAAATAGTTAAAATCTAGATCACCATCATCAGTACATGACCCCAGTGAAGAAAGAGAGCCTGTACTATTTCCATCGCCTTCATAAGCATAATGTCTGACGTCATCGTAGGGAAGGTTTTCAGGATCTTTATCACAAGTATCTTTTTTGTTGTCAAGGAAAATGCTAATGTCAGGTTCCGTAGCATTGATATCGGGATTTTCCTTCCTTTGTAGAGCCTCTTTGGTAGGTGTCATAGGAAAGACTGACAAATTAAAATGAGCATCACATTCGCCACCACCTTCATCCTCATAATTAATTATGTTCTCGGTAGTGTCATCGATGTCTTTCTCATTCAAGTTGTCATGCTGTCGTCTATGTACTACAACAGCTAACAACAGGACTGAAAAAAAAGAAACATTTAAAATGTATGCTGCTTTATTATAAAATGCCACCATTAACATTAACAATTAAGCATTCCATCATTTTAGCAGTCATTGACTAAAAAATATAAGTTTGGGAGAAATTGTCAACTGATTGAATTAATTATCAGTAGTGATGCCGTCGTGACGAGAGATTCTCGCCTCTCGTCACGACGAGACGAGAGAACAATATTATCTCGCAGCACGAGGCGAGACAAGGGAATGGTCTTCACTCGCCGACAATTTCTCTCGAGCTCTCCCGTGTCCCTCGAGCATAAAAAAAAATCGGTATTTTTTATATTTTTAACATAACCGAAATTTCAATGTCAATGTATCTTTCTTAAAACACAACTTCTTTTAATCTGTTTATACTGAGGAGGGCTTTATACTGAGGAAATGACAATATAGAGGGTCTGTGAAAATGTCTGTATACAAATTTGTAACAAGATTGATTTATATTTTTGCAAAAATTAGAAAAAAAAAGTTCAATTTAGATCTGATATTTATCAGGTTAAACGTTACTTTTGGTAAATATATACAGGATGTATATAATAAAATACAAAAATTTGAAATAAAAAAAAATTCCGCTTTATACCATTACACAGCCACTCCTGCATGCATAAACTTCTTGTACATATCCATCGTTTACTCTAGTATTCCGAGGCGTTCACAGACTCGCGCCGATCTTATGTCAATTAATAGCCCAATCCGGCTCTCATCAGAATATCACAGTAGAATTCCATTCTACTCCCCAGTTAAGCCAATACTTTAAAGATTTTTTTATATATTTATTACTACAGACACCCTGCATAATAAAGTAACAAAGTAGCATTCAACATTTTAAACATAAGATTAAATAGAGCTCAGTAATAAAATCCAATTTTTCGAAAAAAACTTAAATGTTTCATTTCTGTTAAAGACTCTTTTCCTTTTAGCTACATAAAAGCGAAATGGATATTACGAAACAATAAAAGCAAATTTTATTATTTTCCAATTTTTACAAAAACACAAGATAATTAGTTTTGTTATATGTGCAGAGACATTTTCACACACCCTGTATATTGAGATTTGGTCAATCTAAACCCTTTGTAGATTGATTATCATAAAAGACAAAGCAACGCCATTTTTATTCCCGTATTGTAGATTAAAATATATTTTGTTTTAAGAAAGCTACAACATGGAATTTTCGGGTTCGTTATAGATATGCTTTATAAGTTTTTGGGATTAGTATATTTCAGGCCCCCTGTAGGTACAGTATATATACAGTTAGCGAGATTTTTGATCTATTGACCGTCATGATGAAGATGGATAAAAAATTGCAAATGTCTTTCTCTTCACGAACAGGTGTATACCAGGAATGAAAATACATTTTTCTATACCTAGAAGATTTATTAGGTGTGGTTCTAGCACCGTAAAAATATTAAAAATATATAATTAATTATATTCTTCTTATATATTAATATAGCTAAACCAAGGTTTATGTTCATATTTTGAACTATATCCAAATATATACTTACAGAAAAGTACAGCAATGCACACTAAGATAGCCACTAGGAAGTTCGAGTCAATACCAAATGTAACAGCTTGCTGCATAGCATAACTGCAATCGGGGAAAGCTTCATGAAAATCTGAGGGTTGTCCTAGATTATAGTAAATATTATTGAAGGTAAAATTTTTAACGCATCCTTGAAAGCCGACATCTGTTGGGCCAGTGGTATTCCATTCCAATTTTCTGTATTCATCTTCTGTAAATTTTTTACTTAAGCCACCAACCTGTAAGGGACCATTAATTCGCAGTAACTCTGGTGCCAAGTTTCGAACTTGTAGGCAGTTGCTTTTGCAATCGTCTATTTCCATTTCAACGGTCTAAAATATTTCGAAAATTAAATCGATATTTTGTAAAATTAAAAACTCACATTTGAATCACATCCTTTATCAGAGATTTCCTTAGTCATATCTGTTATGACAAAGGTCAATATTTTTTCAACTAAATCGCTGGACAGACAAACTTAAATATGCATTTTTTTGGACAAAATTAAAGCTTTATATATATTTCCAATATGAATTTCAGATATTGGGGTTTTCGGCATCATCTAGCACTATAGATTTTATGGTCTAGATCTGTTATTCAGAGTATACATTATAAAAATGGGAAACTATGTATATTATACATCCATCAAATGAGTCTGTTTGCTGATTATAAATATACTAGGTATGATACCTTTTATCGGTTAGGGTACGATTTAATACATCTCCATTTTTGAGTTTTGTTAGGAAGCTTACCTCAAAATTACTACATTTAAGCAAAAAAAAGCGTGACAATTGATTTGTCAAGTCGCGCTACGGCACTTTTAACACATTTTATTTGAAATTCCGTTACATTTTCTGCATGTGACTATTTTTGTTAATATATGCGCATTTTGAGAGATTTGTTTATTTCTAGTATATATTTGTTAAATTAGAATTGATTTTTTTTTAATTAGGAATATGTATAATTCTCTAACAGAATATCGAACAAATGAAGTTTGTTTTGTATCTAAACGCTGCTAACTTAACTGCATGTCATTTAGTGAGACGGTAAACGCTGTTCCCAAAGTAAATTTTGTTATATTCTTTGATATGCCATTAATATTTTTTTTATATAGATGGGTTGGTGCAAGTCACAGTGGAAAGGAATTAGGTGGAGTGGTACCGGGTTAGCACCAGGTTAGGCACCGGAGCGCGATAGCGCGGAGGCCCCATCATTAAAGCAAAAATATTTAGGGTCAGTTTCACATTAATTAGGCAACCAGTTGTACACATATTGTATCGGAAGGGAAATTGGGCATATATTTAGTTTTATTATCGTTAGTAATTTAAGTATTTTTTGACTTATAATTTTAAAAAATGCGGTTTAAGTTAGGTTAGGATTGGTTAGGACCGCTGTTAAGAAAATGCACCAACAAAAATCGAGGTCTGCATTAAAACACTGTTTTTTTTAAAGGTTTATTAATAAAACTATGGTTTAAATTTAGCAATACTATTTGTTGTATATTTGAAGAAAACCAAGTAAGTTTGGCAACAGTGCATATAATTTAGAATCTGTATTTTGTCAAAAACTTCATAATTGACAGTTTAGCATTGGAAAAACAGTGACATTTCTGAAGTTTCTTGGTTATTTATGAAAAGTTTTGTGATTTTTCTAATAAAAAAAAACGCTGCATCCACGCTTTTTTTTTGCTTAAATACAGTAAATTTAGGGTAAGCTTCCTAACAAAACCAAAAAAAGGTAAAAAATCGAGATGTATTAAATCGTACCAGATCCCCTTTTATCTTTCAATACTAGTAATACCGGGAGACGAGACGAGTCAAGGTTAAGGCTGCATCTCGTCTCTTCTCGACTTTGGCTAATTTTGTCTCGTCCCGAAAAATCTCGTTCACTGAAGATGAAATTTTAGCTATAAACACTTGTCAGTATCATCATCAGTAAACCACGCGCGTTTACAAAGTGTTACTCTATCGCACCTGCCTGGATGCTAGTCCCTTAAAAATGTCTTAAATATTTTAATATTTAAAAAATGGCATTTATAAACTGATCCCAACTTGCCTCGAGGTGTATAGGTAATCTTGATCAAAATAAACTGATACCAAAGAGTAGGTATGTAGGTACTCATACATCAAGAATAATTTATCTTTTTGTACTGATGTCTTTAATTGCGTGACAAATATAATAATGCAATAAATGACCCTTTTGCAACGATTATTAGTTTATGTTTGTTACATGTTATTACGTTCTTATATGTTCTCGAAAGTTGTGAAAAGAATAAATAGTTAGTTGAATATAGATTTCTGTTTTGAAAGGTTCTTCGATTAAATTATGCCCGCCAGGTTGTCCAACCAGTAAAGCAAAAATTATATATTTCTTTTTAAATCGTTATATAAAATATACAAGATTTCATTCATTTCCACGCATAAAATATCTTTTTATGAAAAGTGTGAAAAAAATACATCATTAAATAAAATAAGGGGGACACAATGAACTAAAAATACTATTTAGTTCATTGGCGGGTTATTATTTACGATTCGCCACTGTTGAAAAACAGGCTTTAGATTTGTATATTTTTTTACCAAGCATCCAAAAGTCAAATCCGATTCGTTTATTTTCACCTATTGTGGCTAGCTAATGGTTTTTGCGTTTTATTTTATCAAGTCATTATTTATATGAAAATTTATTAAAATTATTAGATAGCTAAAATTATTTAAGTTCAAAAACCACTATCCAGTAGGTTGCATCGCGTAAATATCATGACTCTGAGCGTGGTTGATAAAAATTTCGTCAATTTGTCATAATTCCGCGTGGAATTAATTTCTCTTGAAGACTTAAATTCGCGTGTTCTAGCTGCTTACCAAACGGGAGCTCTTCAACAGATCGTCAATCAGATATTGTTAGGCAGTTTAAAATGGGAAGGTCTGCTGTATACACGATTATTAAAAGATATCGAGAACGCGGGGATGTCTCAATTTATTGTCTCAAACAAATTTAGAAGAATGATCAAACAAATTTCTTGTCAAAATCGCTTTATATCGTCAAATGAAATAAAGACAAAAATTGAGGAACTTGGAACGTCATCGATCAGAAGACCTGCGAAAAAACCTCCACTTTCTAAGAAGAACGTAAAAGACCGAATAAAATTTGCCATAGATCACCATTACTGGACATTTGCAGAATGGAAACGTGTATGCTTTAGTGACGAATCCAAATTTAATTTGGTTTCTTCCGACGGAATTGGATATGTACGACGTCCTCCAAACACTACATTGCAGCAAAAGTACACTCGTCCAACTGTAAAGCATGGTGGAGGATCTGTCATGGAATGGGGTTGCATTTCAGGATACGGTATGGATCCTATGTTTAAAGCATAATGAACGGGTTTATTTACAAGGGTATAAACCAAATGCTTCCGTATGTATAACAGAAAATGCCACTTTTATTTCATTTTCAACATGATAACGACTCAAAACATGCCTCTATAGGTTGGTCAAAAATTTTCTGAGTGAAGAAATAGATCCTGTCATGAAGTGGCCGTCCCAATCCCCAGTCCTAAATTTCATCGAAAACCTTTGAGAAATATTAGAACAGAAAGAAAAATCTTTAAAAATCGGGACAAGTTCTTCAAAACTTTGGTGGAAACATGGATGAATACGGATTTGTCAGTTATTGATAGGCTTCTGCAAACAATGCTACGAAGATGTACAGACGTCATCAAAAACAAGGGACACACCTACTATACACCTAATACTAGGTCTTAATTTTCAATAAAAAATATTCAGTAATTGGACTTGTAAATTCCGTTTCTTATCAATTTTTTGTTCTGTTCATCCACTTCTCTCCAGAGAAAAAATTTAATTTTTGCACCTATAAATCATATAAAATAATAGAAATCTGGTGGCACTACTAAGTACCCTTCCCAGAAGTAAAAAACTATTACTATTGTTTATCGGTGAAACATTAGTTGTTAAAAAATAAAATATATACTTTTAAATTGTTGTTCATCCACTTATGGCCAATACTGTATGTATTTATATCTATAAAGTGAAGGTGTTTTTTACTAAAAGTCGAGATGAGACGAGAATCTCGGGTGTCGAGATTGGATGGTGTCGACACAAAGCGAGATTAGGTCGAAACGAGACGAGAGTACAAATTTTGTCTCTCGCCATCACTATTAAATACACCCGAGAAATTTGAGAAAACCCTGCCATAACAAGGAATTTATTCCGATTGACTCCACTATGTAATAGAACATTTTCCATCTTCCTCTAAAACATTGCCTTTTATAGAAAGTTTTAGTCAAACTTCTGGGGTGTCTTTAAAGATACCAATATCAATCTCGATATATATTTATAATCAGCAAGCCGCAACCCATTTGATGGGCATATAATATACAGGGTATACCACTTAGAAATCTTCTAAATATAAACCCTACAACTTTTATATTTATCATTTTTTCCTAATCTGTTAAGATTAAAACCAATACTGGGGATTGCGAACATATTAAGAAAGGCCCCGTACATGGTAAAATCAAAATATCATTTGAGAGTTTAATTAAGGCAATTATAAATGTTAAAAACTATTACAGCAAAAAGTTCTATTGATATTTAAATTTATATAAAAATTAATGAATTCTAATTGTTTGGAGTTCGATGTAACATGAAACTTAGTTTAAAGTACAAAATATGCAAAACAGATGTTTTTTAATAGAATGGTGGGGTTCAATTTTTGACCAGCCTCTATAAACAATAGTCATGTTAAAACATTTAGATCTTGTTCATAACTGAGGTAAGGAAACAATTGTTTAATGCATACAAACAACATATTCAAGAAAATTTACAATTTGGTAAAAACTCCATGTATGCCTAGAACCGAAAGAAACTTTTAAAAGCGCTTAAAATTATGTTTTGATATTTAGATTATCTTCTCTAGAAAATAACAAAATATCCCATTTTATAACGGTTATCAATTAAGGACAAAACCTATAGTAATCAAATTTCATGTGATCATTTTTTAATTCATTTAGAATATGTAACAGTATTTTATAAGAGGTCAGAAATCTGAATTTTTAAAGCACATATTTATAAAATAATTAATATCATTCCAGAAAATTATGGATGCCAAGATACAAGAAATGTTTTTCATTTCACCTTAAAATGCAAAACAACAAAAATGGGCAATTCCAAGCAGCTTTAAAACTTTCATCGACAGTAGAGTGTGCAAAGATAAGCACACACACATAAAGAAACAGAAAAAGAGATCTGTGTAAACCTTTAGTCAGTTATCTCAGTATATACAATAAGATTTATTTACAATCTGGCTATAAGGTTATACACTCTGCATATACCTAAGCCTACTCCACACCAATGTAACTTAGCAACATATAGTAAATTCGAATCTGCTCTCCAGAAGGGACGTTGTAATAGTAAAAGGAGAAAGAGGAAGTAAAAGTCCAGTCAGCCTTCTTGTATCAAAATTTACTAAATCCCTACGGGTTTCGATCCTAGGGGATCATCATCAGGGTACAACTGATTGTCTGCAAGTATAAAAAAAATCGAAACAGTGTAGAAAATTCCGAAGTTGGATTGAAAAGAAAAAAAATAAATAAGTTAAAATTAAAAGTACTTACAGGAAACAGGACAAAAAACTTTTCACATTAGAAAAAGTTTCGCATAAAACAGTTATGTACACAAATAAGTTTAACTATAACAAAGGAACGTAATAATGTCGAAATTCATTGCACTAATTATTATTCATTTACAGAAACACATGTTAAAATCGACTGTCATCCGAGGAAACGAAATTTGCTACCAATCTGAAAAGGACGAAAGGTTCAAATAATTAATGAAAACGTAGTTTGTCTTTTAAAAAAAATTGGCAACAGTGTTTACTGGTTTGTAGCAGATGAAAATATGGTTACCAAGTTAATTTAGAGATCTTCCTATAATTGTTGAGATCTTGCCTAAAAATGGTATGGAAAATGGAATGGTTTTTTCCAAACTGAAATTCTCTCTATCTAATGTGAAAAGTTTTTTGTCCTATTTCCTGTACTTTTAATTTTCACTTATTTATTTATTTTGTTTCTTTTCTATCCAACTTCGGAATTTTATACACTATTTCGATTTTTTTATACTTGCAGACAATCAGTTGTACCCTGATGATGATCCCCTTGGATCGAAACGCGTAGGAATTTAATAAATTTTGATTCAAGAAGACTGACTGGACTTTTAATTCCTCTTTCTCCTTTTACTATTAGCAACATATAATAGTTCTTAACAACTATGTAATGCCATCAAAACTTTACAATAAATATTCGAAAACAATAATTTATAAGTCTACACTTACAGTTTCAACTTTGCTGTAGGTAAAAGTAATTCGAATTTTGTGTGTGGCCCCATCATTCAAACTTTTGACTTGGCTGTATCCTTTGTTATTGTCTTTTGATGAAACTTGAATTGGCCCTAGTCCATTGTTAATTTTGAGCACAGGTATTCCCTCTCGAAGTTCCAGTGATATAAAATCTACAATAAAAAAAAAGATATATCATGATAGTTGTTAAATAATCTTAAAATGGCTTATTGCAAAAATATATTATTAGACAGTACCTCCTGAAAATTGCGCATGTCGAAACGTCAAAGGCCCAGCATAGAAAATTAATCCATTATCATTTTGGGGAGCTACTGATAAGGTAATATCTGATGTATTGCACGCTTCCAATCCAGGATACATTGCCCAGCCGTTTCCATTAAATGCTACAGATAGTATTTCACAGTATGGCCCTTCAAACCCTGATGGGCAAACGCAGACTCCATTGTCATCTAATGTACCTTCATTTAGGCACTGTAATGGTGTTTGTTCTAAACAATCACATTTAGCTTCCACAATTGATTTTACGCCGACAAAAGATGTCCTGTTGGTATAAACTACTGCAGGTTCGTCGTCGCTGATCTTAAGTCTGTTTGAACATGAATTTCCAATTCCACATGCGTCATCAGTAAGACATTCGTTAATGCTTATCATTAGGAAGTGAAGCCCAAGTTCTCTTTCAAGCTAGAAATTAAAAAAGAAAAAAACATGATTTTACCATCGACCGGAAACTTCAAGTAGAATTAATCTGAGGCCTCTGTTATTTTGACTAGCAAACCTTTTGAGCTCGAGGTTCCGAATTTAATTGGTCAGGAATGAATGGATTTATACATTTAAGACTCAATGAGGCTGAAAAACAAACTATAACATGGCTGAAAAACTAAATAAAAATCTATTTACCTAGGTTTCAATGCATATAGCATCGAAAACAAGAATTTCAGCCAGTATGCTAAAGTCAGTTAGAACGTATACTGTGCTTGTTTTTCAGAAGAAATTATCGCAATTTAATTGCATAGCAGTGAGTATAACTTTTTCTTTTACAAATAATAATCAAGGTATGTAGCAACGATTACCGAAAGCTTAGCGTACCCATACCGCAATATTTTTTTTTTATTTCTTCAGCATGGCTCCTTTAAATTTAAATAATTCAACTTAGTTAATAATACAAACGGTATATGCTTTTAGACTTAAAAAACAAGAGACTCGTACAGATTTTGAGAAAAATGGTAGTTAAAATAAGATATTTTCTTTTTTGTTATTGAAGTATGGCATAAAATTAAAAGATTCAATTTTAAAGGTTGTGAGAAAGTTTATATTTAAAAAAAATGTTATAAGAGGGATATTGTTTAAATTTTAGGTAAAAATAGTATGGGAATGTGTATAAGAAAGCAAAACTTTATAAACAATCATTTATATAATTAATTATTCTTAATCGTTATTATCATTATTGTTACTATTGTTAGTAAAAAATTTTGATTGATCTAAAAATGAAATATAAGAGTAAATTGAACTTAAATTTTCGATATGTATTTTTTTATTCATTGCCAAAGTTTCTTTTTTAATTTCTGTCATTTCTAAAAACGTTCTTTTGGTTCTTTCTACATGTAATATTTTAGTTTCTTGAAAAGTATCACTTATATGTCCTGATAGCGCGCGAGATATTTTGTTTAATCTTGCGTCACTTTTATGTAATGCATTTCTTTTGGTAACTTTTCGTGAAGTTTGACCAATATATTTTGTATTACAATTATTGCAAGTAGTACACAACTAAATTTTTCTGGAACTGGATCTTGATCTTTTTATTTATTATAAAGTATTCCAATAGTTACCAATTTTTGAGATATTTTAATATTTTCATTTTTCAACATTTCAATAACTTTTGGACTTAAGTTTTGAATATAAGGAACCGATCCAAAGAAAAAATTAGTTTCAGGATTTAAATTTTCTAGATTTTGAAGAATATTTGTATTATTTATTGACTGTGTGGATGTATTTTTCTTATAATATTTACAGGATAAGAATTATCTATAACTATTTGTTTTAAAATGTTAAAATTCTTTTGTTGTAAAGTTGAATGGGAAAGTTTTTCTGTCCTGTTTTTTAGGCGTAAATTTAAATTTATTTTCATTTTGTTAGAATCCTATGACGTATAGTTTATATATCTTCTTGAACTAGTAAGTTTTACATACTAGTCAATGATAAGTGTATAATTATTAAGTATAATAACTCTTGTATCGAGATAAAGCAGGAACTTCATTTTATTTTTCACTAGAAAATTTTAAATTATGATAATAGTTATTATTGAAAAAGTAAATGACAGTAACCTGCTTTATCTCGGTATGTTCAGGAAGATACATAAACTATATCCATCCAACTTAAAAACAAAATAATTTTAATATTTTAAAACAAATACTTATAGATAATTCTTATCCTGTAAATATTATATGAAAAGTACTTCACATAGTCAATAATACGATATTCATCAAAATATAGAAAATTTAAATCCTGAAACTAGTTTTTTTTTAGATAGGTTCCTTATATTATTAATTAAAAGTCAAAAAATTATTAAAATTTTTAAAAATGAAAATATTAAAATATCTCAAAAAAAAAACGTTAAAATTATCGGAACACTTCATAGTAAATTAAAAGATCAAGATCCAATATATTGGCCAAACTTCACAAAAAATTACCAAAAGAAATGCATTACATAAAAGTGACGCAAGATTAAACAAAAGATCTTGCCCACTATCAGAACATATAATTGATACTGGTCAAACCCGCAATTTTCAAAAAACTAAAATATTACACGAATAAAATAATACCACCAAAAAAAGAACGTTTTCAGAAATGGCAGAGAAATGTCAATGGATACAAAAACAGATATAAAATTTAAATTCAATTTATTTTTAGTTTAAACAGAATTTTCCACAACAATAATACTAACGATAATAATTAATTCTATGAATGTTTGTTTCTAAAGATTGCTTTCCTATACATACTCTTGATATTTTTACCTAAAATTTAAACAATATCCTTCTTATGACATAATTTTTCAAATTTGCCATACTTCAATAACAAAAAAAAGCAAATTATTTATTGTCATTTGACATTCGACAGCAAATTTTTTTGTAGAAATATGTAATTTTAACTACCCACTATTTTTCTCAAAATCCATACAAGCCTTTTTCGTTTTTACTTCCCTCGTAAAAGGGAAGTATTGTAATCGTGAAAAAATCACTCTCCGAGATTTTTTCGGACCTTTACGTTTCAGTTTTATAATATTTTGTAGTACAAAATATTATAAAATTTTAATATACATTACAAACGAAATATGTTCGTTCATATAGGTGCCGCATGGAATAGGAACAAGAAAATAAAGTCTCTAACTAGATTACATCTGATAAAGCGAAATTTTAAGACAATAACTAATTAACTGAAAAATATATACAAGATTGTTCACGGCGAGTGTTGCACATACAAAAATTGGATTTTCTTAGCCTGCAATAACAGACCGCATTCAAAAAAGCTATTCATACTACTTTACTCACTATAAAAGTAGTCTCCTGTCCATTATGTATATGAAAAAATCAATGGCCAATTGTTTTACTTATAAACGTAAGTCGAAAACTCTAGACATGCTTTAGTGAGCTGCGTATAAGTTGTATGTTATCTTACCTTCTCTTGATGATCGGTAACTTTGTTATTCAATTTCTCGGGGGCATAATAGGGTGACCCGTGCGCAGAAAATCGTACGTCTATTAGGGAGTGGTTGTTAGGGGTTGTCAAAACTGTAAAGACATCAACGTTGGCTAAAGAAGTATTCACAATTTCAGAGATGCGTTCTTGTAACAGATCCTTTTTGCTTTTGCCACCCTAAAATGCAATATATGCGTTATTGCTAGGAAATATGATCTTAGTAGACCAACTCACCAATGGTTTTTCAACAAATTCTTCAATGGTAGGACCGAGGATACGAAG
Source organism: Kuschelorhynchus macadamiae (assembly GCA_030620095.1). Taxonomy (NCBI): domain Eukaryota; kingdom Metazoa; phylum Arthropoda; class Insecta; order Coleoptera; family Curculionidae; genus Kuschelorhynchus; species Kuschelorhynchus macadamiae. The sequence goes on from JAUTXW010000450.1 coordinate 1,484,891, forward strand.
AGATCCAGATTTAACCACTGCTTCATTCGGTATTTGCTTGACGGTTACACTCACGTCCGCAAAAACTGTATGACGTGGTATTAATGGAAGATTTTCTTCGGTAACGTTAAAACGCAAGAAATACGACCCTTCTGAAGTATCACTGTTCATTATTATCATTCCTGGATCAACTCTAGATAATTCAAAATATTCAAAATTATCAAGTTGCACAAAAACTTTATCCGGCAAATCCCAATCGTCTGGATCCTCTACAAATACTCTTCCAATTGTAATAGCTGTATTCCAGTTCTCATACTTATAGACAAAAATTTCGCTAGAACCATCTTCTGCTTTATTATCATTTCTATCGCCTATTATGACTCTCAAAATGCTTACTTTAGAAAGTGGAGGGTTACCACTGTCAGTTACTAGAATTGGAATGTCATAGTATTTCTGTTGCTCTCTATCGAACATAACTAGAGCGTGAAGAGTTGCACCAACAATCTGAAATTTCTCTCTGATATCTTGAGAGACTTCAGGAGCCAGTTCAAATGTAAATGGTGGACCATTATCAGGACCATCGTAATCATCTGCACTTAATACAGTAATTTCGTCACCATCCCTAGGATCTTGATTTTCATACCAAACCACTTCAGTAACATTTAAGAATGGGGCATTGTCATTAATATCTTCTAAGTTGATCATAATCTCAGAAAAAGTATTCATAGAATTAGGACCTCCATCGTTATCGTAAGCATAAATAAATGCTTGTCTAGAGGGGCTTCCAAATGGCCTATCCCTATCTAACTTTTTGGTAAGCATAACGCACCCGTCAGAAGTCACTTTAAGGAATCCTGCTTCAACATTATAGAGGATATGCTGATTTGCAGTTCTGTCTTTTATGTCTGGATCGTATGCTTTTACGTTAATAATGCAACCGTCCGGAATCTTCTCTTCTTGTATAACTATATTTTTGTCGTGCGGATCAAATATAGGGATTTCGTCATTTACGTTAGCTATAAAAATTTGTACTATAGCAAAGTCTTCATAAATTCCGTCAAAAGCACGGACCTTAAGCCTATACTGTTCTACTTTCTCAAAATCGAGTTTGCTGTTAACTCTTATCCGACCAGTAGTATTTTCGATATAAAAAGCATTGCCTTCGTTGCCTTCAACGATACTATATCTTATAAGCGCGGCACTATCCTTATCTACTGCTTTTACTTCACCAACATCTTTTCCTATATCAGTATTTTCTAATATATCTGTACAGTTATAGACAGACTGAGTAAACTTAGGCGGATTGTCGTTACGATCTTCAATACTAATTTGAAATGTCTGCACGGCCTCATTAGGTTCTCCAGTATTTTTCAAGGCACTAGGTGAGTTGTCATAGGCACGAACTTTAACATGGTATACACTTATGTCTTCTCTGTCAAAAAGTTGCAAAGATTTAATTACTCCAGACTGTCTATCGATAGAAAATGAATCGGAATGAGATAAAAGTTCGTAACTGACTATGTTATTTTCAGAAGTCCCATCTTTATCAATGGCTCTGACTACCATAGCTTGAGCACCAGGAACGTCGTTTTCAACAACACTTCCCTTAATTAATTCGATGAAATTAGGCAGCTCATCATTTACGTCAAGAATTTTAATAGAAATGTCAACAGAAGTGTCCATTAGGTCCTTATTTTTAATACGGACACTCAATGTGTATTCAGTAACAGTTTCATAATCTAAGGCACGTGCTAACATAATATAAGCAGTATAAGAATTCTCTGAACTGGGTGTAAGTACAAACGTTTGTTCCCTGTTAGTTTGTAATGTTTTTCCTTGAATAAGTTCAAATGCTATTTCTTTGTCGGCTATATTTGATCTGAAAAAGAACAAAGTAATAAAAATTGTGGGCACTAGATAATTCTTCAAATAATTGTTTAAATAATATTGGTACTAATAATCCGAAATGATGTTTGTTTCCACTTCAAATCGACAGAAGTGCTGGGATTATAATAATTTAGGATGACAGAAATAACTAGGTTTTAAATAAGGTAATAAGACCGATTTTCCTTGTTTTTTATTAAAATGATAACGGAATAAAATTATATACATAAACTGCTCAAAAAATTAGTCGGCTTACATTTTTTCGTCATTTTTAGGAGACTGTATCTCAGAAACGCCTCATCCGATTTTTAAAAATAAAAAGATTCTAAAGGGCCATTATTTGTTTAATCAATAGCCTGGAGTGGCCTTTGAAAAAATAATGTTTTTGTGTTACACAAGGTCTGAAAAAATATAATGTAAAAACTTTCATAGTAATCACATTTAGAAGCTTTGTTCAATATCTCGGTCGTATTTGGCAAGTTACAGCGTATTTTTTAAATTACAAATTTCTATTCTTTTTATTAATGTGGAACTTTTAGGACTTCATTATCCCAATTTCTCTGTTCACAAAAGTATGGTGGTTTTGTATTTTTTGGTTTACGTAAAAAGTTAAGTACAGTATAAACCTCTAACCCATTTAACTAAACAGACTTTGCGAGAATACCCTGTAACTGTAAAGCGCAAAACCGCTATACTTCTGTGTACAGAAAACTGGGATAATAAAGTTTCGAAAGTTTCATATTAATTGTAAGATTCATAGAAATTTGTAATTTTTTAATATAAAAATACAGACTTTTTGAAAATACCCTGTAACTTTCTCTTCTAAACAAAAAAATGCAAAACCGCTTTACTTCTAGATAAAGAGAAACTGCGATAATGAAGTCTCGGAATTTCCATAATAAATACAAGAACTGCTGTGCCGACTAATTTTTTGACCAGTTTATATGTACAGGGTGGTCCAAAATAATAGACGTCGGCTGTAGCTCGGGAACCGTTACTGACTTAAATGACTTAAGAAAAAATATATTTAGGTAAATCGGCCAAGAGAAATTGCTCTAAATTATTTTAAGTTCGAAAGTTGGCCGCTAGGGGGCGTAACAGCAACACAAAAGTGTAAATGCCAATTTTCTCTTAAATTTCCATAATTCAGGTATGTATAAAATATAAACATTGTATACCGTAACCAATTATGTACTTTTGCTTAAGACCATTTTTGTCTATTTCTAAAGCAGTGGAGAAGGTCAAACATTTTTAATTTCAAATGTAGTACTCGTGGGGCCATAAACCGTATCGTAATGACTTTGTTAGTGGTCACCAGATAGCGTTCTCTCGAAATTCCCCAAATAATACCGATTTTCTCAAAAAAATCAAATAATACGCTTTGACTTTTATATCACAATTTATTTGGTAGTTATGAAAGGCATTGAATAGTGAAAAAAAATCCAGGTCCGCATTTAAATTAAGATAGTTGATGATGGTCTCTCGAATCCGAAACGTCGGATTGGAAAAATAACCTTGCCGTTTTGTAGAGGAGAAAAAGTGAAAATAACAAAGTGGAAACTATTTTCATTTCTCATTTCAATTAATCCTAAAATTTTAGGGAAACCAAAAAACTGGAAAAAACAAGGCTCCAACTCTAGTTTTCCGAAAATTGTAGGATTAATTGAAATGAGAGAAGAAAATAATTTCCACTTTGTCATCACTTTTTCTCCTCTACATAACGGTAAAGTTAATTTTCCAATCCGACCTTTCGGATTCGAGAGACTATCAACAATTTTCTCAATTTAAATGCGAACCTGGATTTTTTATTTCACTATTCAGTGCCCTTCATAGCTACCAAATAAATTATGATATAAAAGTCATAGCGCACCATTTGATTTATTTGGACAATTCCGAAACAACGCCTTCTAATGACCACTAACAAAGGCATTGCAGTACAGTTTATGGCTCCATGGGTAAAGAAAAAAAAGCACTTTTTTTCGACACCAAGTTGAGTAAAATCGGTTGATCCAATCAGAGATATCTACATTTGAAACTAAATATGTTTGACCTGCCCCCACCATTTTATTTTTGAAAATAGACAAACATTTTCTCAAGAAAAAAAGTGCGTAATTGGTTGAAGAATATAATGCTTATATTTTCAACATACCTCAATTATGTAAATTTAAGAGGAAATTGGTATTTGCATGTAAGATGCTGTTACGCACTCTAACGGCCAACTTTCGACTTTGAAAACAATTTACAGCGATTTCACTTGGACGATTTACCTATAAATATTTTTTTCCTTAAGTTCTGTCATTATCGTCAATATCACGAAGTGGCGTAACTCGAAAAAATCTAAAATGGAGTTAAGACCATTTTATATTACAACATTGCAAATCATACCATTTCCCGAAAAGGCTTATCTCAATTCCTTTTAGTTTCTAAGTTATATAGTATGAATTGAGCGGAGTATCTACGAAGGGGCTTAACTCTAATTACGCCCCTTTGTGAAATTGATATCTAGTGTTTTTACTGGTCATTCTAAGGCGTATCTTAGTTAAGTCTCTTTGTGAAATTGATTAACTGTCGATATTGTCGAAATCTATATTATGGATTACTTCAATATTTTCTTGTCAGGGTTATTAGAGTCATATACAAGAAGTATGGAGTATGTAAAATATTCTTTTTGAATGCCTTGGGATATCCAAAAAAGAAATGAAAATTACCCTGAGAAAGTTAATTTTAAGCGGAATTCTACCAGACGAAAAAATGGTGGTAGACAGTCAGTCAACGAGACAGAAGCCTATATATATCTGCACCCCGAGTTAACGATATCAAAGATGTATTATATGTTTCTTAAGGAATTAGGATCAAACGAAGAGAAAGGTTCAAATGATTTGTATACTAAGGTGTTTTGGCCTTTGAACTTATCTTTACATTGGGCAAAATGGAGCCAGTGCTCACTATGTTTATCTCTACGACAAGGAGATGAAGCTTTTAAAGAAACGATACAGGAAAAGTACAACAAACATGATCTTCAACAAGTAATACTATCCGCAACAATCGAAAGAAAATGCATTATTTTATAAACGGCATTACAAAATGTTCTACGATATTGCTTCAAAGGAAAGCCATTGTTTCACTTGGAGTGAGCTGTCTAGCCAAGAGGAGTCTCGGAAATAAGTTCGTGTTTATATAAAGCTCTACGAAAAAAAAAATGTGCTAAAAATCACCTAGTTTTCAGATGGTTGCAGCGGTCAAAATAAAAATTCGGCTTTTCTATTCAATATCAGCTGCTCTCTCAGGTGCAACATAATGATTTTTTAAATTTTAAAAATTATCCAAACAACTGATAATTTTGACTGTAAGAACTTCTGAAACACGAGAATCAATTAAATGACATGCCGCTATGGAAATAAAAGTAAATAAAAAGGAACCGTTAATAATATTTTTTAAAACGAGTCCTCTCCATGAAAATTACAAAAAGTTTAAATTAAAAAGACAACGAAAAATATTGATCTAAAAAATTATAGTATTGAAAGTTTAAATAAGGAGCCAAAAAAAACCATTAAAGAAAAGTATTCAGATTTAAAATCATAAAATCAGGACACACCTGTAATTCGTACGGAAGAATATAAAAAGTTTTATTTGGATATTCCCCATGATGAGTAGATGCGAGATCCGTTATTAATAAATATTTGTGTTTTTTGTATTTTTTATAAAAGCATTTAGCAACTGATGTTCTCGGTAAACCGGTTTATAATGTTTTTGCATCTTTAGTCTGTAATATTATTATGTATTTGGACAAAACCGTACCTCATTTTTATTAAGATGGTATTAGAATTTGTTAAAACTAAATGATTATATTCTTTTTTGTCATTTTTTGGGTATTTAAATAAACATATTATTAAAATAAACTTTTTGTCTCACATTATTTCATTTGATGTTTTTGTGTTATAATAATATTATAATAATCCAGGGGCGTACCTCATTATACCATACTTAATTTCATTTAAAAATTTCACAAACTGGCCTATGTACTTTTCTCCCAACTTATTTAAAATGTAAAACATAATATACACTTTAGTCAACATAATTAAATAATACCAATACCTGTATATATAATATGTCCAAAACGGGAAGCAGTGACTGTAATAGATTTTAGTTAGCATTAAAGTGAAAATCATGAAATACTTTAAAGGCTTCTCCTGAAAAATTAGCAAAAAAGCAGTTACCCCACTTCGTCATATTGACGCCGATTGGGCAATTCATCGACAATGAAAATAATTTTGGCAAAACGTTAGGCTGTGTACTCACTTAGCGAACGAATACGGCCACACTTTAAAAAACTCTTAGTGTGGATATAAAGAATAAGGTCGACGAATTCGTTTGCTTGCAGACACGTTAGAAAGGTTAGCGGAACTTCAAAGCGTTGCACACTGTAAGTTATGTCCAAACTTACGCACACCATACGCATACGTTCACTAAATGTAGACGTCAAAACGAATATTGAAACAAACGTAAGCACATTTTTCCGTATACGTGCGATGTTGTTCGTTCGTTCGTATTCGCTGAGTACGTGCCGTAACAAGCAATGCAATTAATTCACTAGGATACAGTAATTTCAGGCTTAAGTAATGAAGACTAGAAATTTGTGAAATAATTTAAATACACCCCACATTAACCTAGGGATATTTATTAAAAATAGTAAAAACATTTTTTTATGTCAGAATTTACAATTTTGTTATCAACCCGAAACATTCAAACAGTTAATTCAAATTTATAAACACATTCCGAAAACTACTTTTTGTATAAAGTTTTGTGCTGCAGATTTTTGATTGAGGTTCTTTAAACGAAGGCTCATCATCAACACATTGTCTCTTATGAGAAAATCTTAAATATGAGCGAATGCATTGTTAGTTTTGAGGTCAAATGCTTGTTAAAAACGGAATTAAAAATGCAGGTGCGTATCCAAAAAAACAAAATTGATAATGGGCACTCCTCGCTTACAAACGTTGTAAACAAACCTTAATAGCTAGAATCTGTCCGCAGAGGCTATTAAGCTTGTAACAAAGTTGTCTAAAACTTTTCTCATTTAACCGTTTCTCTATCTCTCATAATAAGCGAGGTTCCCATATAGAGCCTCGAACTCCGGAACACCCTATATTAAATATTTTTTTAAGTAATTATCTAGAGAATGAATGGATAAACCTTTTCAAGCGGGGGGGGGTTAACTTTAATCGACGTTATCATTTAAATCCATGAAAATCTTCAAGTTATAAGAAAAAAAAATAGTTTGTGTTTTCTCATTTTCAGATACATTCAATTTGCCATCTCCTTCTATAGCACTCCAGAAGTGTGGTTTATTTCCAATTAATTTATACTAATAAAATGATAGTTAAGTACTTTTTGCAAATAACCTATATCACTTAAACTGTTCGAGTAGTTAAAAATATGAAGAATACACTTACTCTGCAATAATGGTAACGAGATGGGCAGTGAAATTATTGTAGTTTTCTTTAAGTTCCAAACCATTATCTGCAGTATTCTCGATAACCCGTGGAGGTTTTTTATCAGAACCTACGACTACTATTGATATTGGGGCTTCTGTTGCTCTAGGATCCGCTCCATTATCTCTCACATAAACTTGACTAGTAAATTTTAAATTTTTATTCTGAAAGATAAAAATCACTGTCAAAATATACTAAAGAACAAAATAGTCATATAAAAAAATCAGATTTTCTAATAAAATAGACAATATCATAATTTGAATATTTATGAAAATGGATTTCATATAATTAGAAATATATCTACTATACTTACTCCTGCTAATGATTCTTGAAGGTAGACCACACCAGTATCAGATTCTATTCGAAAATATTTCGAAAATTCTGGGCTGGTATTCTGGAAAGAATATGTGAGCCTAGAATTTTCACCATCGTCTATATCGTATGCAAAAATTCTCACGACTTCACTGCCCACTTTCAAATCTTCAGCTACTTGAGCATTATAATCTTGTTGATCCAGTTGAGGAGAATTATCGTTAATGTCGGTTATCGTTACTTTAAAAGTGCAAATATCAGATAATGGAGGTCTGCCATTATCTGTCGCTTGAACCGTTACGTACATTTCCTTTTGTCTAAACGGTTCATCACGATCAAAAGGGCTGTTAGTCCGTACTTCTCCAGTTGAGTTGTCAATGGTGAAATAATCCTTACCGCCATCTCTTTTAACTATCTTGTAAGTTACTGTCCCACCTGCATTAGGTGGATCGTCATCGACTGCATTTACCTTAAAGGTGAATATAAAAATAATAATAATAATAATAATAATAAATTCTTTACTTGCGTATCAACTGCTACAAAATAAATTTGCACAATGTTTTTGCATCGTCATATGTTTAAATATAAATAAAAGAAAATTGAGGACTCTGGTTATATAAGCCTAGGTTCCTAAAAGTACTATGAAATACACTGTTTAAAGTAACATTAATTACCAACATTTAATACACTAATGAGATCAGACACAATACAATTTCTAATACAGATTAGAAGCTAACATTGTGGGACCTATGCAAATCTTACAAATTTATTTATCTTATATTATTTCTTCACATACAATTTGTATCAATACTTTTCTAGATTATAGAGACTTAAAGAGAATAAACATTTCTTAGTTTCCATTTTGAATTGATTTATGGACATTTTAGTAATCCTCTGAGAGCGGTGATTAAAAAATTTACAGCAGAGATTGCATGGCCTCTCTGAGTGATGGAAAGTCTGTGATAAGGAACCACTAACAGATTCCTCCATCCGTGTTATGGTCATGAATGGACTCATGTTTGATAAAAGTGTTTAGGTTGCTTCGTGCAAGTAATATGCTGCAAAGTAGTTGGCTTTGAAAGAGACCCATATATTTCAGTATTTCAAGTGAAGGATATACTTTGATCTTGCGAAGTAGTAAATAACATTTGATAGCTTGGAGCAAAAGTTGTGTATATAATATTTAAATGTCAGTGCTGAGTCTATACAGGGTGTCCCACGACGAACTGCGGCGATCGATTTCTCAGAAAATAGGCTTTGGAAAATTTTCAAAATTTGACAGTTAACCAAAGTCGAGGGAGGACTTTAATTAACTGTCAAATTTTCAAAATTTCCAAAGTCTATTTTTTGAGAAATCGATTGCCGCAGTTCGTCGTGGAACACCCTGTATATACTCCAAAAATTTTACTGCTTTATTTCTGAGTATTTTTTAAGGCAAAGTGTAACGTGTCAGTGTTTTTTTTAATTAAATTGCAATGAGTTAGCTTCAAACTAGATGCTAGATTTATTGATGCTTAATTACATCATTCGAAACCTCTTTAATTTTCTGAACCTTACACAAAGTTGTAACGCCCGCGTAGTGGTCTCAATATTAAACCCTAAGGCACGCCCGTTGAGACTGGCAAATTTGAAGAGCAAGCAAGACGAGGATAGTTGACAAAACATCGTAAACGAATTGTTAAAAATCAGGATTTTTAATCAAAATATTGCTTACGATAATCTACATATAATTGCAAAATATTTTTAGTTTATTCGAATACAATATCAATAGCCCCAGGTATATCATAAGCACCAATGTGTTACTGACAGATAATCGTACACGCCGTCGATTACGATATTCTTTCTGGGGCTAAGCATCATTTTTAACTCCCTATTGACGAAACAAGGCTAAATGTTTTTAAAATATTTTCACTGCAGAAGCGTGTTTGCGGCGAATTTTGCAGGTGAAAACGGATATTAAAAAAGTGTGTTGCAGATTGTTTTAAACGAACATATTCTTTATTATTGGGTTTCACATTTTTTCACTGTTCATTTTCTAGATACAGAGTAACTACAGTAAAATTTAATTAACTAATTGAAACATATTCAGAAATAGCGTTTTTATATTATATATTATAAATTACAAGAGAAAAATATTTTTAATGACAAAAGCATCTAGTATAAAAAAAACTTCGTTTTTCTATACTATTCTTACTTTTTCTTATATCTACAAATATAAAAGGGTGGGGGGAAATAAATATGATTCGAAGTATTCATTTTCATTAGTATCGGCGTCTTAATCCTTGTAGTGACTGTTCTTGTTTCGTTATAAATATATATTTTACCCTTTTTTCTTAATCAAAATTCAAGTCAACTATACCATAACTTTGACTAAAACTGCATTAAGAAGGCTACTATTTATTTTTGTTTAAATTATTGTATGTGTATTATAAGCGACATAACCAAAAACAAGTTTTTCAAAAACACTATCCACATAAAATTGTATAATGTAGGATTTCAACTACTAGTATTTTCTTAAACGCTTTTAAAACAAAACCACAATATTCCTATAATTTTTAAAAGTTCTAGGTTAAAAAATGCAGTTGCTAAAAAAATCGTTTCCTCAAAAAATTTATTTTTGCCGCTTAATATGTTTTGTTAAAAACCTATCGACATTTCATTTATGCTTGTCAAATTTAAAAACAAATAATGCAGGTAAATTATTACGCTATACGGATCACAGGAAGCATATGCCCCCCCTAGAGCCAATAACCCAGAGCAATTTTTTTTTTAAACCAAAAAGACAAATGGATTTTGCATTACCACATATTTATTTTTTAGTCGTTGATATTCATGAAGGTGTTATGCTTATGCAATACATTACATTAGGGCGAAGACCTTTTTTTAGTCGCCGAATGTGAATGATATTGCATGTTTGCTTTGCCCCCCCCCCCTTCCCCGGTAAGACATTCTAAATACGCCTATGCAGGGTAGTAACTGGATTTTACCTGGATAACGAATGTTTTAGCATCTTGTTCTTCCTTAACTTGAGCCTTATTATAACTATCACATTCTTCAAACATTGGCTTCTTGTTACTGTCGGTGGTGTTCTGTTGATATTGCGTTCTGACTGGTAATACTGCAGGTATGTTGTCTAAAGCTAGGAAGTCACTATCTACTGCAAAAAATATATATGTTAAAATATTTTATTTAGTAGATATAGATTTAAAGATTAGAGAGAGAGTACTATTATAATGCATTTAGACCATTAGTAACACAGCGAACACCTTCTGTGCATCACGGACCCTATTAGCGGTGAGCAAGGTAAACTTGAACCCAGAACAGCAATGTGTGATGACGCCAAGCTAATTCTTAGAATAATAATTGGGTAAGTACTAAAAAATTAAAAGTAAAGCGATTTTTTGTTTTAGTTGTTTATAAAAAATAAGAGTAATGAAATAATGGCATCTTTATTACAGAACTTAAAAAAATATAATTTACAATATATTCCTTTTTGTTATAGTCATCGCGTCGCAGGTCAATGAATAAAAAAAAACGTTAAAAAGTATTTTTTTCAGTGGCTTAAAACTGACGGATTAGAAAGGCATTCATTTAATCATATTTAGCGTAGGTTATTAAACCATGATGTAAAGCAGTGTGCAAATTTCGTTGTAAATCTATAGTATCTCGGTTATCAGTAAAGATAGAAAGACAGTTTACACATCACTGTGCTATTTTTTTGTGTAATAAACCGCTTTTTGGCAACAGCATAACTTTACGTCTTTAATAAAAATAACTATCGAGTATTACATATTTTTGAAAAGCCCATAAAAATCAGAATCACATTCTGTAAAAATATACATGGTGTTCCATAAAAAAACTATATATCTCAAAAGCGAAAGTAACTAGAAAAAATATGACTGCGTCACTGGATTCTCGGAAAAAAATCTACTAAAATCCGTATTTAAGTTTTTGATATTATACAGGATCACCGAGCTGCAGTATGTGGCTAAAAATACAAACTCTTCAATTTCACCTTGCATATTCAAAACTAAGGTGACTATGGAATTTTTTTGCTTTACATACAAAAATAGCACAGTGATGTGGAAACCGCATCTTTCTATCTTTACTGATAACCGAGATGCTCCGTATTTACAACCAAATATGGACACCCTCTACAGAGATTGTAAAAACAAAACAAAGTCTTTTTGAGTAGGGAGATTGTTGCTACTTGAAGATAGTATCCCTTGGAACAGTTTGATTATATTTGACACGTAAAATGTTGGCGGCAATATATACAGCACAGTTTGGCAACGGTGCCCAAAATGCCCAGCTCTGAATAATAGACGCTCGGCACACAAGGATGCCAGATTTCACGATTATTCGTAAGATTACACGATTTTGGTTCCGATTTCACGATCTCACAAATAAGATAGCAATTTTTACGATTTCTGTACAAATTACTAGGAAATAAAATATCGCATTTGAATTAAAACAAATTAGTAAAGCACTGTCAATTTGTTAATAAAATATAATCCGAAAATTCACTCCGTCCTCAAGTGTTTTTTTAGCGAAAAGACATGGGATTCGCCGTTGAATGCTGGTGGTTTGTGGTTTATGTTTTATTCGTCTGTATTTTTAGGAAGTCGTAGGTTTTTTTGTAAAGATTAATTTGTGATGTTTCCGCTGCTTCATCGTTGTTTAATATAATTGTTAATAATGGCGGAAAGTGAAAGTGATGCCGAGTTTCAAGGAACATACTAAAAAACAAAAACTACAATAGAATAGACAAAAGAATTCAAATGAGTTTAGTCTAGTCGAAAAGGTCCTTTTTATGCTTGGGACGTTAATTATTTTTATTAAATTATTTTAACTTTTTTTTTAGGTGTAAATATTGTAGTTGTGAGATACTAATTTCAGCGAAATTCAAGACCTTGATAGTGACTGGAGAATGTTAAGATCATTTCCTTTGGAAGATAATGATGATATAGGATTATTTTGGGCAAAAATGCCCATATTAAAATTGGGGATGATTCTTTAAAATTTCCCAATCTTGTCAAATTTGTTTTCCAAATTCTTTGTTTGCCACACTCAAGTGCAGCAATAGAGAGAATATTCTCTAAAATTAACTTGGTGAAATCCCTATTAGGTAATAAACTTAAAGTGGAAACTATTGAAAGTATTTTATATACAAAAAGTTTAATTGGCCTCAAAAAATGTTGTGATTTTTCTATCAATAACAATATGATAAGAAAGTTGGGTAGTAGTGACATATTATAAGGCAATAAAAATGATAATACTGACTTAAGCGATTCTGATGACTGAGTATTTTTAAATTTATTTTACCTTTTCATTTAGATTTTAGTTTTTTAAAAATGGGTTTAATGTAAAATTAATTTTAGGTTAATACATTTATTCAACAGTATTACTGTGTTCTTTTTTTAAGAATATTTTTAAGTAATTTCTCTTCTTAAGTAAAGTCTCCTCACGATTTTACTTTAATGATTTCCACGATTTCTGCTTTATCTCATCTGGCAACACTGTCGGTGTTCAATGTTACACGAATTTTATTTCCGGCGAGAAATGACACTATACAAGGAATTTCCTCCTCCTCACCACATTCAGTGTATGTCGAGTCTTCTTCTATGTCTAACAGGGACATTCCGTCTACTTCCTGCGAGCAGGCAGACGTTTTGGCTTTATCAGGTCCCAAGACAAAGTCCTTAATCTGCCTTCCTTTAACATAGCGCAACGGCTGGAAAGTCCATTCCTTGAAAGCCGTCTTTATTTGATGTCTTCTTCATGAAATTGATTCTGATCCTATGGCTCCAAGCTTAGCTAGCTCATCCGCCGTCTCATTGCCCTCTATTCCACAGGACTGGGGGACCCATCCCGCTATCCTCGACCCATCTGTACCACACACTAGTTTTTCACCTTCAAAAATAACTACCCCACTCAACCAATTATCTATATCTGGAATTATGATGGGGTACTAGTGAGAGCTACTTTGTATATTGACAAGGGGGTAGTTCTCTGCTTCCTATCGCTGAAATACGGCAATGACCGCAATATCACCACTCTTCCACCAAACACCTGCATCACTTATTTGGAAGTTGGATTTTTTTTAGAAAGCCATTGACGAAGGAATTCTCCTAAAATCTCAAAAAACTAAAGAGATATCCACACAGTTCACCCTCTGATAGGAGAAATTTCGAAAAACTCGGAAACAGATTTTTAAATACTAATCTTTAATTAAACAATTATATTTGAAAGCCACTGTAAAAGAAGTTTCCCAATTTTTCCCCTTTTCACCCCTTAAGGGTGGAATTTTAAAAATCTAGAAATATATTTGTAGAACATTATTTTCGAAAACCATGAACGAAATAACCCTTCTAAATTCTCATTTAGCTGCAGTCTATTGGAAAGAAGTAAAAACAAATTTCAACCTTTTTTAGCATCCTAGGGGGCGGGTTTTAATTTGTTTTATCCTACACAGCAAAAAAAAGGTCCATGCCAAATTTGAACATCTTATGGTACACATTTTACCCTTTTGCAACCCCTTAAGGGTGAAATTTGGAAACATTCATTTCATTCATTCAAATCTCATTCAATTGAAGACATATTGTAAAAACCTAAAATACATGTTAGCCCCTTTCAAATTCTTAGCCACGAATTTTAAAAAAAATCTTTTATCTGGCCCTACTTCACATGCCAAAACGCTTTATTTTTAACGGTACACATTCATTTGAGAAATGCCAAAATATATTTTTAGATTACTATTTTTGAAAGGTATGAACGAAAGAAGCGTTTTAAAACCTCATTTAGTAAATAAGTATAAACAAATTTGATACTTTTTCGCCAATTTAACGGTAAAATTTAGAACGATTGATAAATTGATTTTAAGGTAATTATTTTTGAAAACCCTTGAGGAAAGAATTGTCTTAAAATCTCATTTAGTTGAAAACATATTGTAAAAACGCCGATTTTCACCCTCTACGAGGGTTTCAAAAAAATATTCTCTTCTCTTGCATTTAGTCACAAAACGATATGCCAAATTTTCGTTTTATCTTTGGCACTCTCACAGATATAGTGGTCGATGTTAAATAATATGTATAGATTCGACTGAAATTGGTTTAAATATTCTCCAAAAATTAATAAAAAATATAATACTTCTCATAAAAGAAGTAAGTGTTTACGCTAATGATTTAACAATTTTATGGCATCAAGATATCTACATACCTATATTTTTTTCTCAATTTAATTGACATTTTCGCGTAAGTGTTCCTAAAATGACCTTTAATCGATTTCCCTATTTTTCCGAATGTTATTATTTATAATAATTTTCTTTCAGAAAATATTTTTAAAAAATGTAGATTTTTTTTTGTAAGTATTTAAATGTAATTTTTAGGGAGATAGCAAATAATATACATTAAACCAGCACCTTTGTTTTAAGAGAGATCTAAATCAGAAAATGCTAATTGTTATTTAACTTTAACTGTATTTTTTAGCTTAGTTTACTACATACTTCCTTATACTTTTATGTGTTTGTGGCATAAAACATTTTTTGTGTGAATACATATTTATTTTAGGTATTACACGTATGGGAAACGTCCGCATGGGCTTTCCTAAATAAGTTGCTCTTTTTTTTCTTAAAAAAATTTATATAAACTAATTTTTTCATGGTTTCAACCGAGGTATTACCGTTTAATATAAAACGCAACAGTATTAGTAAGTTGGTGTTAATACCATCTATTTTTGATACATGTATATTTAATTTATAATTATTGACAAATATAATCCAATTGACAAAAAAAAACAATTATAATAATCTATTACTTTAGAAGTATACCCTGCAAAGAAAACAACTTCCCTCTGTATGCCTAACAGTATTCCAAGATTAGGGTACTCTTTGATCTCCTAGAAAAAACAAGTGCATTCTGCACGTGGTTCCGAAGAGACAAAAATCGTACCAAGGATATTTAAAGGAACTAAAAATATATTGAAAACAATTAAACGTATTGAAAAGTTTTTGAAATGTATTGAAAAGTATTAAAAATATATTGATAGATAATAAAATGTATTGAAAGGTATTAAAAATATACTGAAAGGTATTTAAAGAAAATAAAGCATATTTAAAAGACTAAATAAATATTTAATAGAATTTAAAAGGTATTTAAGAGAGAGGTGAACACCATATTGAAAGATTTGCGCGCCCCTCGCGCGTGGCCCTTTTATCGTCAGAGTCTAGCTAAATCGTCTCTTACAAAATATGTGAATGGCATATTTATTGAGAACTAATCAGCAAACCAGGATAATGTGTCATTTTTCATACCAATAATGTTAACTAATTAAAGGCAGTACTAAATTTAATCTAGCCAAATAAAACTGGTTTAATCTAAAAGACGGATTTCTGTTTTTTAATATGCTGCATAAATTGCAATAATTTTTGCACTCGCTCGTCCCTGGAAATGAGGTAACATCTATGTAGACGAATTTATTCGGAAGTATAGAACACTATTAGAACTTAAGCATAAACTAAATAATAATTCTTATGTAAAACTTGATTTTTGTGCAAAATTTGTGGTAAATTGGATAATTAGTTTTTTTAGTAATAATTTTTTAACCTTAAATATTACCAGGTGATCCCCATATGACCCTTTTGTATAACATGAGAGGGTGATTTTTTTTCAGATTACAAAAATTTTATTTGGCCGCCATTTTGCTGCCATATTAATTTTTACCAAGATGTTACCAGGTCATCCCATATAACCCTTAATTTATGACCAAAATTTGAAGTCAATCGGGTAAATAGTTTTTTAGCTATGCCGTGAGCAGACAACTGACGGAATCCAGAAAACATGTTTTTTTTTTCCTTTTACGAGGGAAGTAATAACTGTGTATGATAAATTCAACACTCTCGGCCCTTTTATCGTTAGAGTCTAGCTACAGTCCTGAGTAAATCGTCTCTTACAAAATATGTTAATGGCATATTTATTGAAAACTAATCAGCCAACCGAAGATAATACAGTATCATTTTTCAGACCAAGAATGATAACCTAGCCAAATAAAACTAGTTTAATTTAAAAAACGAATTTCTGTTATGCTGCATAAATTGCAATAATTTTTGGCGTCGCGCGTCGCTTGAAATGAGGAACATCTATGTAGAAGAATTTATTCCGAAGTATAGAACATTATATTAGAAGACAATCACAAACTAAATAATTAATATTGAACTGAACTAGCCGTTAATTGATGGAAATCCATTTTAACTTAATAAACAAAAAACGCTTGTTTAAAATTTCCACTTAATTTATTTTACAAAAATAAAAAACATCACAATTGTTTCGCCAACACTGTGGCTTCATCAGATCTTTTGATCTTAAATGACAAATAATATTGTTTGTGTTGCATTGTCATTTAAGATCAAACATCTGATGAAGCCACAGTGTTGGCGAAACAATTGTCATGTTTTTTATTTTTGTAAAATAAATTAAGTGGAAATGTTAAACAAGCGTTTTTTGTTTATTGAGTTAAATAATTAAGCTGAATTACTCCGGTAATAACCCTTAAGAAAAACTTAGAAATAGGCTGTAAAACAAATATTATAAAATGCTGACAAAACGCCCTTGTTAGGGACGAACTCGACCAAAAAAAAAAAAAAGATCTCTAAAACTGAGAACCAACTTGAATACGAAGTTGCAAACTGTAGAGGGGTGATTAGTAACGGCTTTTTGAGTTACTAAATTTAAAGTATTATAAGATGAATCATAAGATATATAGCGGTCTATTAAAATTCTGGGAAGACATTTACAAGGCCTCAGACTACAAGGAAATACGATGTGGTTAAGTGGACCACCATGGAAACAAAGTTCTACGTTTCAAGAGTTTGGTATGTATAAAGCTACAGGGTGCTCCATATGTATGAAATTAACTTTACTCAATTTATCATACACATATTGAATTGAAATTATACAATGAACATGATGACGTTAATAGTCAATTTGTTTTAACTGTAATTTTCAAGAAATTATGTGATCTTAAAAAACGTTTAATGGATCACATTATAAATTATAGTTTCATATAATAGGTCTGCCTAATTATTTAAAATTACTTAGCAACCAATCCGTAGTATATGCAATTGTAAATACACAGTTTTACAAAGTGAATTAGGGGTTATAGTTCAACATAAAACAGATTTGTGTAAATTATAGCCACATTATTGGTATAAAGGATGTGGTGTGGTGATATATTAAAATGTAACCGCTTAAAAATACCAAAAACTAAAAGCATTATCTTGAATCAGATAGATTCCTGTTAAGCTGTAAAACTAAAATAAAATAACCAAAAATGAAAGGAACCTGCAGTGTCCGCGTTGCGGGCCCTAAAACATTAAAAAGGTGCAAGGGCCCCTGCGTAAATGAGTAATTACTTAAGAACTCATGGTTCTTGGGATTAGACCGTGTTAAATTGGAATTACTATTCGAAGTTTCGCCTTCGATTGCACGAGGAATCTTCAGGGATGTTTACTCCACGAGATCTGACAGGTCTAATCCCAAGAACCGTGATTTCTTAATTGACCAAAGCCGTGAGAGCTTCCGTTCTGAGTAATTACTTATTTAATAATATTCCAAATAAAAATATTTTAACCTAACTAATTTAATTTAAAATAAATAAAAAAATTAAAAATGTATTTTTACTTTTTACAATACTTATTTAACTAAATGAGATTTTAAGACGATTCTTTGGTCAATGGAATAATCATCTCAATAATCAATTTCTGGGCTTCGAAATTCTACCCTTAAGGGGTAAAAAAAGTGAAATATTATTTTACCTTTTTAATATATCTCTTTAACTAAATGATATTTTAAGGCGATTCTTTCGTCAATGGCTTTCAAAAGTAATTATTTAAAAACCAAATTCTATATTTTTCGAAATTACTCCCTAAAAGAGGAAAAAGCGTAAAATGTGTTTTGGCTTTATCAGGTCCCACAATATCTCTGCCACTGTATGTGACTTTAAGACAATTCTTTCGTTACCTTTCAAAAATTATCATCTAATTTTTAATTTTTTACAATATATCTTCAACTAAATGAGATTTTACGACGACTCTTTCGTCGATGGCTTTCATAAATAATTATCAAAAAGTGAAATGGAATGGACTTTTTAAAATTCCATCCTTCAGGGAGTAAAAAGGAAGTAAAATGTGTTTTCACGTTTTTTTAAATTTGTTTTTGTGGTAAAAACTTTGATTATTATTTAAAATTGTATCTATGAAATTGAAATTTCTTTGACAAATACGTAACGACGGAATATATTATAATGGGCGAAGCGCCGATGAAGTATTGAATAAGATTTTTTTTTAATTTTAGCCGCCATTTTGTTCCGCCATCTTGAATTGGTACAACAACTTTACCAGTTTATCTCTATACAACACTTAATGTTTGCATAAAACTTGAAATTAATCTAATACGTATTTTTTTCAGGCTCATTTTTTAAATATTTTATTAGGACGCCATTTCGTTTTGCTACCTTATATTCATACCAAAATGTTACCAGTTCATTCCTATGTAACACTTGAGTTCTGTACGAAATTTGAGGTACATATGATACGTTTTTTTAGTAAAATTTTTTTTACGTTTCACTACGCTTGTTCCGGCATATTGGATTTTTACTAAAATAATACCAGGTCACCCCCATATGACCCTTAATTTTTGGTCAAAATGTGTCAATCGGGTAAGTAGTATTTAAGCTATGTGACAGACAAACAGACAAACCGATAGACGGACCGACGGAGTTAATAATTACATGAAGACATGTAAAACCTGAGAGGGTGATTTTTTCACGATTACAAACATTTTATTTGGTCGCCATTTTGTTATTAGTGCCACAATTTTACTAGTGTTCATTTCCATACCATAATTAGTTATAGCACACTATTTGAAATAAGTCCATTCAGTAGTTTTTTCAGGCTAAATTTTTAAATATTTTATTAAGCCGCCATTTTATTCCGCCATCATAGATTTATACCAAAATTTTGCCAGTTGATTCCTACATAATACTTGATTTTTGTGCAAAATTTGAGATAAATTGCATACATAGTTTTTTAGTAACAATTTCTTTAACATTTCACTAGTCCGCCATTTTCTATGGTCATATTGGATTTTTACCAAAATGTTACTAGGTCATCCCCATATGACCCTTAATTTTTGACCAATATTTGAAGTCAATCTGGTAAGCAGTTTTTTAGGTTGCGAAAAGAGAGACCGACGAAATTGAGAACAGATGTTTTTCGGCATTTAGGGACCCTGAGGGTGATTTTTTCACGATTACAATACTTCCTTTTTATGAGGGAAGTAAAAAGGAACAACAAAACATGATCTAACATTAGTTTTATGTTAATGGCATTATTTCATTTAGTAAATTAACCATTGATCAATAGAATAATTATTGTTTAAGTCTAAAACATCGAACGTACTATCCTGAAATTCCACAAGCTAGTTTATTATTACTGTAACGTTAAAGTTACGCCTCTTAAGATTATATGACGTATTTTGAAGGAACGAAAATACTTAGTGAAAATGTATCATCTGTTTGTTTGTTGACGTTAAACATCTGGGACCTATAAACATGTATAAGGGCTTGACGACGAACTTAATCCTTTTTGCAAGGTAACGCGCGTGCCACCGGCTGACAGAGTGTTTCAAAATAGTATTCGACAAGGTCTTTTTGGGGCACGGAATAGTGCACATTTAACCTAAAAATAATGAGGCTTGGAAGATATTACTTCCCCGCTCAGTGGAGTATATAGACATTGCTTCTGGGGGAGTTTTAAACTTGCGTAATCTAGGAAGAAGGAGACGATAAAAATGTTTAATAACCAAAAAAAAAGTACTCGGTTTCTCTTTCCCACATAAGTGGACGTTCTGAACTTTTAAGCGAAAATAAACAACCAAAAGGCCCTGATAACATTTTACCTCGAAATGCTTGATTATAGAATATACATCTTATTCCTGTTCCTCAAAGAATAAGTAAAATTAAGTATGACTCACTAATGGCCACAATACAAAATAATACCATTTATAAATGCAACGTTCTTGGTCACCTAAGGATGTGACCTAAATTTCTAGTGAAAATATATCAACTGTTTATTTGTTGACGTTTGGGACTTCTAAACATTTATAAGGGCTTGACGACGGATTTAATCTTAGGATTCAAAGCTTGCAAGTTTTTGGAAAGTAAAGCACGTGTTATCGGCAATATTTCAATTTTCCAGGGGAGAGTGGGGGGCAAGTGCACCTGTGCCCTTCTCTGCGGGCGGCTTTATATATATTTTGTTCTGCGTAAGATACCTGACAACACCACCATTTCCAAATCAAAACAATTCCATCTCCCAGGTATGATATTAATACTCATTTTTTTTAGAACTAGTCACGTAAGGGCCAATCCAGATGTTCTGGCTTTTTACAGAACTTTAGATCAGACCAGACTAATTTCTCTGGGACCAAAAACAAGAAAAGACAGCAAGGAAAAAGCTTCTTTTAAATCTAAACTAATGATGGAAAAACCACTTGTAAGTATTTATTAGAAAAAAATAGACTGGATGGCGATTTGACCTTTCCCTGTCCAAAAGGAATTTTTATGAAGATTAATGTTGTGCTATGTTAATATGTAGGGCAGTGTATTCAAATTCAAGATAAGTTTTATTGTCGCAGAAACATATTTTCAAAAATAATTTAAATAATAAGTTAAAAATACTATATTAATAATCACACATAGAAACAACAATATAAAGATAATACATATGGTCAAGTTACAGAAACGTATAAAAAAAAGTTCCAGGACAAGGAAAAAGAAACGAATAAGAACATAGTGTAAAAAAATCGGTAAATTTCCTTTAACCGGGACTTCCCTCGTTATCAATCTTTCCTTTAATTAGGAATAGTGAAGTGTGAACCAATTTAGTTCAGTACATAGTTATTTAGGAACACATACCGTCATTTCAAACATTTATATTGGACGTCATTTTGTTCCAACATATTAGATCCCTAACAATATGTTACCAGTTTCTACCTATGCTACACTTTATTTTTGGGCATAATTTAAAATAAATTCATTAAGTAGTTTTAACATTGTCACACACCGCGATTTTGTTACGTCATGTTGAATTCGTACCAGTTTATCCTTATATCATATTTAATTATTCTCTAAAATCTACAGTCAATTGAATAAGAAGATGTTTTATGTTGATTTGTTAAACATTTTATCTCTATATCACACTCAATGCTTGCACAAAATTTGAAATTAATCTAATAAGTAGTTTTTCAGACCGAATTTTTAAATATTTTATTAGGCCGCCATTTTGTTTTGCTATCTTATATTCATACCAAAATGTTACCAGTTTATTCTTATGTAACACCTGATTGTTGTGCAAATTTTAAGGTAAATTGGACAATTAGTTTTTTTAGTCATAATTTTTTCACGTATCAGTAAGCCGCCATCTTGTTCAGGCATATTGGATTTTTACCAAAATATTATCAGGCCGTTCCCATCATTTTTAACTAAAATTTGAGGTTAATCTGATAAGTAGTTTTTAAACTATGCCGCAAACTGACAGGCAAAGAGACAAACCGACAGACGGACTGACGGAATTGATAAAACATATTTTTTGGCATCTAGGAACGCTAAAACGCCAATTTTACTAGTTCATTTCTATTCCACAATTTGTTATAACACACAGTTTGAAATAAGTTCATTAATTAGTTTTTTCGGGCTGAATTTCTAATTATTATATTAAGCCGCCATCTTGTTCCGTAATCTTGAATTCGTACCAAAATTTTACTAGTTGATTCGTACATAATACTTGATTTTTGTACAAAATTAGAGATAAAATGGATAACTGGTTTTTCTAGTAAAGTGTATCTAAAGTAAATTGAGACAGCGGAAAATCTTGTATTCGCTTAATTTACTACACCACGTATATCAAATAAATTTATTTTTATTCACTTAATCGGTTTACATAAGTAAGTTTAAATTTCTATCACGCTGCCGATGCTTCACAAAGAAATCGTTGACTGTTTACGCAGGTTTGGTTTTTATGTTGTCTCAATTTACTTTAGATACACTTTAATAATTTCTTTAACTTTCCACTAGGCCGCCATCTTGTACGTCTGACAGACAGACAGGAAAACCGACAAAGGGGCCGACGGACTTGATAAAACACATTTTTTGGCATCTAGGGACGCTAAAACGCGAAGATATGTAGCACCTGAGAGGGTGATTTTTTCAGATTACAAAAATTGTATTTGACCGCCATTTTGTATCGCCATCTTCAATAAGTACCAAAATGTTACCAGTTGATTGCTACGTAATACTTGATTTTTGTGTAAAATTTGAGATAAATTGGATAATCAGTTTTTTTAGTTCTAATTTTTTTAACTTTTCACCAGGCGGCCATCTTGTTCCGGCATATTAGATTTTTACGGAAATATTACCAGGTCATTCCTATATGAGCCTTAATTTTTGACTAAAATTTGAAGTCAATCTGATGAGTAGATTTTAAGCAATGCCGCGAACTGACAGACAGACTCGATAAAATATCTTTTTTGGCATCTAGCGACCCTAAAACGAGGAGATATGTAAAACCTGAGAGGGTGAGTTTTTCAGATAACAAAAATTTTACTTGGCTGCCAGTTTCAGTTAGTACCATACTTTACTAGTTCATCTATTTACAATTAGTAATAGCACACAATTTGAAATCAGTTCATTAAGTAGTTTTTTCATAATGAATTTTTGAATATTTTATTAAGCCGCCATTTTGTTACGCCATATTACATTCATACCAAAATTTTACCAGTTGATTCCTACATTATGCTTGATTTTTGTCCAAAATTTGAGATAAAATTGGAAAAGCACTTTCTTAGTAATAATTTTGTTAACATTTCACTAGGTCGCCATTTTGTTTTGCCATATTGGGTTTTTACCAAAATGTTACCAGGTCATCCCCATAAGACCCTCAATTTTTGATCAAAATTAGAAGTCAATCGGGTAAGCAGTTTTTTAGCTATGCCGCGAACTGACAAGCCGACAGACAGACAGGCTTATTTTTAAAATATTTTCTTAGATCGCCATTTTGTTTTGGTATCTTCGATTCATACCAAAATGCAAAATGCTACCAGTTCATTCCTATGTAACACTTGATTTTTTGTGCTAAATTTGAGATAAATTGAATAATTAGTTTTTAGTAATAATTTTCTGACTTTTCACTATATCTCTATAAACAGAAGGTTTCATGCTTGCCATCCAGGATAAATGCATAGCAACCATAAACTACCAAAAGCACAAGGACACAACCATTAAAGACGACAGGTGCAGAAGATGTCACCAGCAGAGAGAAACAATCGATCTTGTTCCGCCATATTAGATTTTTACCAAAATACTACCATACGACCCTTAATTTTTGACCAAAATTTGAAGTCAATCGGGTAAGTAGCTTTTAAGTTATATGTCGCGAACTGACAGATAAACAGACACACAGACAGACAGATAGACTGACAAACAGACAGACCGACGGAATCGAGAGAAACATATTTTTCGTCATCTAGGGACCCTGAAACGTAAAGATCTGAAAAAATCTCGGAGAGTGTTTTTTTCACGATTACAATACTTTCCTCTTACGAGGGAAGTAAAATCAGAAAACATAAAAAATAATAATAAAAATTTAAACAATAAGTTAATAAATAAGTAATTTCAGTAATAAGTATTAAAAAATTAATTAAAAAGCTCTCTTCAACAGTAATTTTAATTACTCCTTTAAAAGGCCCCAATGTGGAGCAAGCTATAACAATTCAGGAAGATGGTTGTACAGGGTATCCCATTTTCAGCACTTAGCGGGCTGCTGCATCTCCCTTATTTTTAGAGGGTTGCAGTTTTCGCGACAGGTGCTACTTTTTTGTGAAATTAAAGATGGCGCCAGTTCTTTTGTTTTTCAGATACAGGGCGTTTTTGAAAATTTTGCATTTTCGGGCACCCTTCGTATCCAAGCTATTTGATAACTTATCGAAAATGCGTGGTTTCAGAATAAATATACGGGGTTTGTTTGAAAAATAGTATGGGATTAGAGATCTTTGCACTGAAAACAATGAGGCATTAAAGAGATTACTTCCGCGCTAACTTTTTACCTTAAAATATTTGATTATAAAAAATAAAGCTTTTGGCTTGTCTATATCCCTGTTCCTCCAAAATAATATTAAGTAGGTATGACTCAGTAATGGCCACAATAAAAAATAAATACCATTTATAAATGCGACGTTCTTGGGCACCTAAGGACATGACCTTTTAAGACTGCACACTGCAGCTTTTTTATTTTATTCTTTATTGCATACTCGTTGAACTTAGTTTTATCTTAATAATAAATACCACTAAATATGCAGTTTTATTCATACGAAAATAAGTAAACTTAATTTGTTTAAGTCGTCCTTTTTTTTAGCAGCCCGGTGTTCAATTGCGTGGAAGATGATTGTCAATGTTAAGCAAAGTCAAGCGCGACCAGTACATGGACGGGTTCCCACCTGGGAGCAATGTGCTGTCGCTGTCGGGTTGCTAAAAATAGTTAGTATTTGTTGGGAACATAAATTTCCAAACGTATAATAAACATTGGCGTGCATACAATATAAGCAAAAAAGCATTTCCCACCCTATGAAAATTATTGGTTGATACAATTTTTCCATTATCAGAATTCTGTAAATTATGTGTAATTGTTATATCTATATTTTCTATAAAGTCAACCATAAAATGCACGATCTAACACCAAAAACTTAAAAAGTGTCCAGCCACCTAAAATTATTCCACCACAGAAGTAAGACCCAAGAGATATGCAAAATACGATGGTTGTTATAAATCGTACGAGAACCAAAAGCAGTGCTAGATGCCGAAAAATTCGGTAAATTTCCTTTACTCGAAACTTCCCTCGTTATTTATTAGGAATAGTGAAGAATGACCCAATTTAGTTCGGTGCACAGTTATTTAGAAACACATAATACACTACCTTTTCAAACATTTTTATTGTGCGCCATTTTGTTTCACCATATTGGGTTCCTACTTATATTTTACCAGTTTCTATCCATGCCACACTTAATTTTTGGATATAAGTTAAATTAATTTTTGGATGTAAGTTAAAATGAATCGAATATGTAGTTTTTACATTGACACGTCATTTTATTCCGTTATGTTGAATTCGTACCAGTTTATCCCTATATTACATTTAATTTTCATGCAAAATTTAAAGATTTTTTTACGCTGATTTTTTACATTTTATTTGGCCGCCACTTTGTTTAGCCATCTTTGATTCATACCATAACTTTACCAGTTTATCTCTATATGGCACTTAATGTTTACACAAAATCTGAAGTTAATCTAACAAGTAGTTTTTTCACGCTGATTTTTAAAATATTTTCTTACGTCGCCATTTTGTTTTAGTATCTTCGATTCATACCACAATGCAAAATGTTACCAGTTCATTCCTTTATAACACTTTTTTGTACAAAATTTGAGATAAATTGAATAATTAGTGTTTTCGTAATAATTTTTTTAACTTTTCACTAGGCCTCCATCTTATTCCACCATATTAGATGTTTACCAAAATACTACCAGGTCATCCCATACGACCTATAATTTTGGACCAAAATTTGAAGTCATTTTGTTCCACCATATTGAATTCGTACCACAGTTTTAACAGTTCATCCCTATACCACAATTAATTATTGTACAAAATTTGAAATTAATCCAGTAGTTTTTCAGACTGAATTTTTAAATATTTTACTATTGTTTTACCATCTTGGATTAGTACCAAAATTGTACCAGTTGATTCCTACATAACACTTGAGTCCTGAGCAAAATTTGAGGTAAATTAGATCAGTAGTTGTTTAGTAATAAGTTTTTTAACATTTCACTAGGCCACCATTTTGTTCCGCCATTTTCGATTTTTACCAAAATGTTACCAGGTCATCCCCATATGAGCCTTAGTTTTTGATTTTTTCACGATACCAATACTATAAAAACATGTTTTCTCAATTCCATCGGTCTGTCTGTTTCTTTGTTCGCGGCATAGCTTAAAATCTACTTACCCGATCGACTTCAAATTTTGTTCAAACACTAAGGGATGATCTACTAACATTTTAGTAAAAATCTAATACGACGAAACAGAATGGCGGCCTAGTGAAATGTTAAAAAAAATTATCACTAGAAAACTACTTATCCAATTTACCTCAAATTTTGCACAAAAGTTACGTAGGAACCAACTAGTAAAATTTTAGTACGAATCCCAAGATCGCGAAACAAAATGGTGGCTTAATAAAATTTTTAAAAAATCAGTCAGAAAAACTACTTATTAGATTGATTTCAAATTTTGTGTAAGAATTAAGTGTGATATAGAGATGAACTAGTAAAATTGTGGTAGAGTTCAAAGTGGAGGAACAAAATGGCAGCCAAATGTTTGTAATCATGAAAAAAATCACTCTCCCAGGTTTTACATGTTTTAGTGTTCCTAGACGTTTTCTCAGTTCGCAGCATAGCAAGAAAACTGCTTACCCGATTGACTTCAAATTTTAGGAAAAATGAAGGGTCATATGGAGATGATCTGGTCACATCATAATATAAAATCCAATATGGCGGAACAAAATATCATCCTGGTGAAATTTTTAAAAAAATTATTACTAAAAAAGTAAAAACTAATACTCCAATTTACTTCAAATTTTGCACAAAGATTAAGTGATTTGGCTTTTTCGCAACTGAATAAAAATATTTAACTTTAAATTAATTGAAGATTTTATATGAAGATATATATATATATATATATATATATATATATATATATATATATATATATATATATATATATATATATATATATATATATATATATATATATATATATATATATATATATATATATATATATATATATATATATATATATATATATATATATATATATATATATATATATATATATATATATATATATATATATATATATATATATATATATATATATATATATATATATATATACATATATATATATATCATATATATATATATATATATATATATATATATATATATATATATATATATATATATATATATATGTTTCCTTTTTATTTAGTACCGATTAAATCGATTATTTAAATAATTTGTAGACAGTGAACGAGGTGACATAATAAAAAATATAATACTAATTTACTTTATAACAGATATTTGCCAACTAACTGAGTGAAAATAGTGTCCTATTCTTTATAATTACATGAAAGGTGTGGGCGTTAATTCTAAAAAAAATGTACCAACGAAAATTCGTTAAATTTTAAATAATTCAGTTCCAAGAACTGGGTTATAATATTATTTCAAATTAACTCGCACAATGTCTAGTAGATTTTTTAAAGCGATAGACAACAACTTTATACAAGGATATTACTTTAGTAAAATATTCTTGTAATTGTCGTTCCGTATTGTTGTGATTGGATCGAAAATTTAAAAAATCTGCAAATTCACCTTTACCTACAACTTCCCTCGTACATAATTCCACTACTTACAATAAACAGTCAATATACGCATATAATTATTTGGTATTAACTTTATACAAATCCATACAATCCCAGCATTTTGTTACGCCGCCATTTTGTTTTAACAGAAGATTCACCCCAAAAGGTCCCCAGTCTATCCCTGTTTATCACATGATTTTGGTGCAAGTCCATTTGATAAGCAGTTTTTAAGTACTATTTTTTTTGTGAGGACGACCTTTTGTTCCGCCATATTGGATTTTTACCAAGATCTAACCATTTCATCCCCATATGACCCTTGATTTTGACCAAAGTTTAATGTTAAAATAAGAAAACATGTTTATAGGCATCTAGGGGCCATTTTATAACTAAAATTATCAGATATTACATATTTGCTAAATCACGACTTCTCAATACAAAGGGGGTTCAGACAAAAGCTTAAGTAATTGCATACTTTTGGCATTTTAAAATTATTCAAAAAAATGTATGCTATAAATACTAGACCGTTTATTTAGTATCAAAGACCCAGAGAAAGTTACCGTTGGCCAAGGTAGAACATTTCTTTTATGTTTCGAAACACACGAAGAGACAACAGCAATAAAATGTTTATAAACAAGTGCAAATAGGGAGCGTACTTAGAGTCATAAAACACGTCATTAAGACCATATTATCTGAGATTAATGGGCATCATTTAAATTATTATTACCCTAAAGAATAAAATGTGTTTAGAATAAAAACGTTGACGGAGTAAATGATTAGTAACAGCAAAATTTTACGGAATTTAATAAACACGTGTTTGAAGTTTATTTACAAGATAACAAGTATTTATATAAAGAGAGCTAAAAATAAAGAAATTAAACGAACAAAAGTAGGAAAAGATTAACTCGGCAAAAAACTATAAAAGTAGAAAAATATTTTTTTTTGGTAAGACAGCTAAAGCACCATGAAAATTGGCCATCGGCAGACAAGTGTTTCTGACTTAAGGTTTTCATCAGTTGAGAAACGAGCGCCAAACTTAATACACAAAATCAGACCAGAGTCACCAACAAGAGCAAAACCGACATGTTTTTTTTAGGTTGTGGGCTCGCAAACTACAACATTTACCCATATTCTAATTACTTTATTTGGTGGATGCTGGTCGAGCAACGTTGACCCGTCCCAGCATCCTATTGGTCAGACGTAACATATAGAGGATTAGGAATTTGCGTCTGGGAAATGTTAGCTAGACATACAATTTATCGAGGAGTCCGAACCTCGGCCATCCCATCCACCTGAGAGGGTATGTGACGGCGGGGAGGAGAATTCCCCCCATACTACCACGGGAACATCCGGTGCCCCTCGGCCTGGTTACCGGCGTGAATAGTAGCATGAAAGGTGAAATTCACTTTACACTCCTTGTTAGATTTTTGCCACTAACAACGGCCGCAGACTTAACGAAGTATATATGCACCCACCAGGATTGGAACTTGGGCGTACCGGGACCAACGTCAGATGACCAGCACGTAAACGCACTAAATCACCTATTTTTAATTTTTTTCATGTCTATTATTTTGGTTGTATTTTTGTATCTTATTTATTTGTTGACTGTAAATTTTTCATGTACGAAAATGTATGATTTTCTGGTAATCTATCCTATTCTATTTTATTCTATATGGTATTTAAAAATAAAATACCTTATTTGATAAACATAACTACACTTGAAGTCAAAAGGTTCAAACAATAATGAAATGTTTTTTTTTTGAATTTAAGGAATTTGGGAAATTTATTGGGCAGACAAGACAATTTTAGTCAATTTTGCCAGAATTTGAGGATTTTTTCGAGAATATTTGTTAATTTTCATGATTTAGAAAACACAATAACTGCATTTTGTACGTCTTTAGCGTGTGTTACTCAAGTAAAAAATCAATAAACAAGAAATACGAATAAAATGTCTAATGATCAAAAATACAATGCACTGGTGCAGAGCACGCCAGTCCAAAATAGCATAAGATTAAAGCAAAAATTACATCCAAACTTCTTGTTTATTTTATAAGAATGAAAGATATTGTGACAAATAATAAAAAATAACTTGTAATTTTATTAGTTTTCACGGAGGTTTATCATTTAATTTTGTGTCCTGTAAAATATCATTTTGCGCGGGAAACCGATTTTAGGAAATTCGTCCCCCAGACTATCGTCTCGCAGAAAATTCGTCCCCGTTAAGTACATACATCAAATACCTTCGTATAGAACATTTTAATATCAACAAATTAAAGAAGATAATCAATCAAACTATTAAAATAACCTTAACAAAGTAATGCTAACATGTACTACATGGGGTTTGGACTGAATATTTTTTAAGAAATAAATTGGCACGCCATTGATTTTTCTGAAAACAAAAACTATTTTTAAAATCCCCATTTAATCTGGAGTAAATTTGGTCCCTAGACTTACTTTCGTACGACGCACGGCTTTCGCGTAAAAAAAAACATTTTCATGTGTCTACTGAAATCCCAATGCAATTTTCCAATGGTGATTTTATGTAAAATCCGCTTCTGTTTATTTCTATGAAACATGGTTATTCGAAAGTTGGCAAGTGTAATGCTCTGACTCCATACATAGAAATAATTAAAATTTGGAAGTGAGAACCTTTTTAAAAATATCAACAAATTAAAGCCTCAAGCCGAGGAAAAAATATGTGATAAGAAATATTGCCCGGGAAACGAATTATCTGGAGGACGAACTTTCCGGGGAACAACTCTTGTAAACCGGGAGCTAACAATAAACTTTTTATAATAAAGTATTTTCAAAAACCTTTCTAATAAGAGGTAATGAAGTAGGGAGACAAAAAAATCCCCTTACATTTCTTGGCTCCAATTCAGATGTATCGAAAGATTTATATAACCCAATGGTTATGTGGAGGTAGAGGGTCAGGTCGAGTTATGATATCTAATGCATAAAAGGTAGCCCAGAAAATGACATAATGCCTTACCGCGACGATTTGGTTTGGTTTTTTAGTTTTTCTAAAAATCTCCTACCTAAACAAAAAAAACGCTTGGCGTCTTATTTGTAATTCTAACTTATACAGCATCTTGAATGCCGTGAAAATCGTATCCTATCCGAGATCCTAACTATGTTAATCAGGCTGATTCTCTACAAAACCAACAAATACGGGACACCCTTGTAACGAGCCCTGTGCATGTTTGGAAAGTAAATTTTTTACCTCGATTTTTACTTTCTGATGGTATAAACAACGTATTACGTAACTTGTCATTTGGTTAAATCATTTGGTTCATTCACCGATGCTTCGCTGTGCTTTGTGTGTACTTTCAAATTTTAATGGATTTATCATTAGGTTTTGTCTTTATTATAAGTTTATTACTATTTAATTTAGTACAGTTATATCTCGAGCATTATATATAACCTCGGTTATACTAGAGATGATATTTTCTGTTTGTTGACATTAGATAGGTGTAGGTATAAACAATTTGGTTCATTCACTGGTGATTCCCTGTGCCTTGTTTGTACTTTCAAGTTTTAATCGATTTATCATTAGGTTTTGTCTTTATTGTAAGTTAATTGCTATTTAATTTAATACGTTTATCTGTAACCCATTAAAGGGCGTTTTTTAGCGCAAAGTTTTTTTTTAATTTCTACCCGTGCCGTCCGTATAGGGTTTGGACTGAATATTTTTTAAGAAATAAAATGGTACGCCACTGCTTTTTCAGAAAACAAAAACTATTTTTGAAATCCCCATTTAATTTGGAGTAAATTTGGTTTTTAGACTTTCGTACGACGCCGAAGCACGGTTTTCGCGTTAAAAAAAACATTTTCATGCGTGTACTGCAATCCCAATGCAATTTTGCAATGGTGATTTTATGTAAAATCCGCTTCTGTTTATTTTTATGAAACATGCTTATTCGAAAGTTGGCAAGTGTAATGCTGTGACTCCACACATAGAAATAATTAAAATTTGGAAGCGAGTGATTCTTTTTTCAGGGTCATGTCGTCCTTTTATCCACCGAATTTGTTTTGCGACGACACATATAATTTCCAATACCATTCACGGGGTCCTTCTTAGCCTATCTTTTAATTTAATAAACTTTACTAATACACTATCATTTCTAAATGTACTACTTTCTAATTGAACTAACAATCTGGCAGTAGACGAAACGTCGCATTAATAATTTGGGCTCACCATTTGCAGAGAAGAAGCAATTAAGAAACTCTGATGATGATTTTTTTCTAAAGTCAATTGTTTTTTAGTTATTTAAGGAATTAATTTTGGGCGTTTTTCACATTTTTTCCCAAATAACCCTAAAACTAAAACAATTAGGAAACCCGGTAAACGAATTCTTAAGCCTCTTAAAAACGCACATTTTATTTAATTTAATTTGTAACTCTTACCGTTTAATAGACACGTCGAAAAACACCAATAGTGGTCAATCAAATTGTTGCCAACCTGTATAAAATGTTTCCTAATAAGAAATTCGGGAATTCGCAAATTAAAAAAAAAAATGGAATTTATTGGAGAATTTGGGAATTCATTGAAGAATTCGAGAATTTATTGCAGAATACGGGATACGAGAAATCGGGAGTGGCCTTGGAAATTAAGGATTTTCAACAAGAATTCGAGAATTTTAGATATTTTATTGCATTTCGGGAACAGGTGTACAAAATATTACTCAGTGGGATACACCACGGTCATCTGTGGGTGAAGGAAATCGTTACGAGGATTGTTCCGGGTAAAAAATCAATTTAACGATTTTTAAATATATATATATATATATATATATATATATATATATATATATATATATATATATATATATATATATAAGAATTTGTGACAACACATCTGTTTTATTCACATATCTCATAATTCAGATTGAAACAAATATACATTTTTCATCTCGACATCTTGTCCAGATCTAACATACATACATATATACTTACGTACGTAAATACAAACATTATTATTATATTTTATTTTTTAAATATAAAAAAAATCAATTGACATTTGTTATTTTCCTAAATAAAAAGGTTTTTATTCTAGGAAATGGGATTTTATCGACTTTTAAACATTTTTTTCCGCCATAATGCCTCCTGACCAAAATATTACCAGTGTGTCCCTATATCACACTGGATCTTAAGACAAAATTTAAAATCATTTGAATAAGTAGTTTTTCGGACCGATTTTTTGAATATTTAATTAAACCGCCATTTTGTTCCGCCATCTTGGATTTGTAGCAAAATTTTTACCAGTTCTTCCGTATAAAACACTCAATCCTTGTGCAAAAATGAAGAAAATCTATAAAGAAGTTTTTTACACTGAATTTTTTAACATTTTATTAGATCGCGATTTTGGATTTGCAACAAAATTTTACCAGTTCATCCCCATATCACACCTAACAGATGTAGAAAAAATTGAAGTCAGCTGGAAAAGAAGTTTTTTAATAATAGTTTGTTGTCTTTTAACATTTTGTTTCCCATATTGGATTTTTACCAAAATGTTACCATACCATGTTAACCCCATATCACCCTTAATTTCTGAACAAAATTTGAAGAAATTCGGATAAGTAGTTTTTCAGCTATGCCACGAACAGAGAGACCAACGTAAAGATCTAAAAAAATCTCGAAGGGTGATTTCTTTACGATTAAAACAAAAAAGCTTAGAGGTTAAGGCTCAGCGCCGATAAAACTGGTCTCCTAAGGGTTGGCGCGCGTCGAAACGGTATTCTACTATGTAAACCACCCTTAAATTCAAATGTTACCAAAAAGTTAAGGCAATGAATCGGCCAAAACAATACTCATTGAAATACGTGTAACAAATAGGTACTAAATTAATTTGTGTTCTGAAGGCACACCTATAAAAATATTAAAATATAAGTGGACTAATATTATTTGACGTATATAAAGTGAGGTGAACTATTTTATATAATATACTGCTTTGCCCTCTTTAAAAAGAAACCAATTTAATCGCTGATTAGATAACATTCAGTTGGTGGGTATTTGAATAGTACTGATGCAGATAACATATTTACTTATCCCGATACCAAATATATTTCTAGATATTACCTGTCTGAAAAAAGCAACAAAATGCGTGACAAAACAGATTTAAAATTTAAACGCTTGAATTCCCCAATATGCCCACTAGGAAAGAATAATCAACAACAAAAAAAATTTACTGTTCTAATGAAAATTTCATAGCCAATCAGACACATTCATTTAACCTGTTATCATGATAGCTGGAAAAACTTCCGGAAATTTTCTTCCTCCTGCGGAACCCTGGAGAGAGTTATACTGGAAATTTTTTGACATTTCAAGTCAAAACAGCACAGTCATGTAGAAACTGCCATTATGGTTCGTGCGCTCAAACTTCGACTCAATCTACCACCTTTAGTAAAATAAGTATGCAATCAATAGATAAGATAGACCAACTGACTTTTAATCACTTAGTGTTACTAAAGTTGGTAGTTTGTATTATATTTGAGTTTTATTGGTCATTCTTCGAAAATACAATCTGCCACCTTTGGTGAAAGAAAATTGTATGCGATCGATACCGATTTTTCATAACTTAGTCTAACTAAAGCAAGTAATTGTATCGTATTAAAAATAATGTAGGATAAATTATCTAACTAACTTTTGGTGTGAAATTTTCTTACCGAATACCACACGAGCATAAATTATTCCTGGAATTTTTTGGTCACAAATATTTTAAGAAAATTACCCCTCGTCTTCGACTGGGGATGATTTTCAAAATATTCGTACCTCAAAAAAATGTCCGGAAATAATTTAAGCTCTTGTGACATTACAAGTGAAAATTTGCATCTATATTTTATAACCAATCAAATGTTGTCATTTCTAATCGTTACTATGACAACCGGGAAGTATTTCCCGAAATTTTCCCACCTTGTGCGGAATAACAAC
>JAUTXW010000450.1:1525000-1652500 GCA_030620095.1 Kuschelorhynchus macadamiae
TTTTTACACTTGTTTCTCTCCTCTTAGGGTTAAAAAATTGTACAATTCTAGAAATTCTTTATACTTTTCAATTATTAATACCGTTAATTTGAAAATCCCATATTATAGTTATTAATAAACCGATTTCAATTTTTTTTAATAACTGGACCATTACATGTGGCAAAAATTACATTAAATACATGCGCTCTGAATCCAATCGAATCAAGATGTTTACCTCCTAAGAAAGAAGGAACCCTGGCCCTCGAGGTTTATTAAGCAATGGCATCACCCCCTTTCTGTCGGCTACACAGAGGTCATGCTTTAGAGCGCTTCGCAATATTGCACAGACCAACCTTCCACCACGAAAAGATGGTGTGAAATATGCCCAAAGGTTTCATAAGTGCGCAATCCAAAAACAGGGTCGCAAAGAGGAGGGGAACCCCGTGAATTCCATTTGGATTAACTGACCAGCAACCCTGTCCTGGTTTGTTGACGGCTTCACGGACAATAAAACTGCCACTGTTGGGGACCAAAATAATTCTGATGAGGTTTTTCCCTTTCTCTAGGAGAGGGACCCGCGGCGGTGCCCGAATCCAGAGAAGCCGTCTTTAAACGTCATCCCTGAATTGACTATATTTTCATCTAAAATACGTTATAAGGCCTTCGTCTGGACGCTATGGGTTGTAAAATACCCCAGGTACTCTGGAACCACGTTGGTGACAAGCGCCGTCAGGTTCCAAACCACAACGCTAACTAAATCCTAAACTTAACTACATGTAGCTATGTCCGAGTGAATAAAGAACCTCTCAGCATGAAAAAGTTACAAGATGGAGGCCTCAATAAATGTCTAAAATATCAGTATCAAAAAATTACTTATAATTTGCACAAAAATCAGACGTGAAACAGGGATGTACCGGCAAAATTTTGTCAATCATATATGGCAAAACAAAATGGCGGCGTAATTAAATGTTTAAAAAGTCGATAAAATTTAATTGCCTAGCATAAAAACCTTTTTATAGAGGAAAATGCTAAATGTCATAAATGATTATTCTCTAGATTATTTAAATAAAGTTATAAAAAATAATTATTAAAATAATAATAATAATAATACACTAAAACAAAAACTAAAAACTAAAGCGAAACGTCTGCAGATATACAACAAATGCTCCAAGAGAAAACGACAGAACTGGCTTTTCAACACCAACCAAGGACAGTTCTATCGGGATTTCAATAGCACCAATCAATACTAGATCAAACCAATACTGAGAAGCTGCTGCCGAGCAAAGAGCATTTGACCGAGTATTGGTCGAAGATCTAGGAAAAACCAAAAGAGCATAATCGAATTGCTACATGGATACAATCTCAACGAGATCAAATTCATCATAAATGGAATTTGACTCTATCACCAAGGAGAAAGTTAGCAGCTTTATTAAGAGAACGAGCAACTGGAAGTTACCAGAAGTTGACCATATTCACAATTTCTAGTATAAGAACTTTGAAGTATTCCATGAAGTTATGGCCCGTGATTTTACCAAAAATCCGGAGACAACCCCCGCATTTCTCATACTGGACACTACAACCATGCTACCCAAAAGCAATAGGACAGAAGACCCGTCTCAGTACAGACTCATCACCTGATTGCCTCCCATGTACAAGATCTTAACAGGATGCATTACAAATCGTATCTATCACCATATTGACAGTCATAACCTATTAGCCGAGGAACACCAAGACCATCAAGAATGCAAATAACAACGTATCATCGAGTCTGTAGTACTTAAGCAGGCACAGAAAAAACAACGCAACATACATTACAGAAATTAACATCTATGATGTGCCCGTGATGACCTACATGTTCGGAATCTTGAAATGGACTAACACGAAGCTAGAAGGACAACAACAAACTACTCGCCTAATGATGACCAAGTAGTTGTTGACTTGACCAATTCGCACTACGGACAGCTGCAAAACTTGAGATATTTCTTCATCAACAAGGCACAAACATCAAGTCTCTATCGCATAGTGACCCTAAGTAACAACTCGTGCTCTCAATTCAATCTCGCAAGTGACAACATCATTCTAAAGTCACTTTCAGACCCCTACAAACAAGAACAGTGGGCTCAAATGGCACCGCTCGACCGACATCAAAATGACTTGAATCAGCCACACATAGATTCAGGTGACTGAAGGGTGGGCAACTATTCCCCGAGACAGAAGGATTTGTGATGCCAATACAGGACCAAGCTATTAACACACGAAATTCATCATCGAAGACCAGTCCGTTGAATCAGGTAAGTGTCGAAAATGTAGCTAGAGATCAGACTGTACAGCATATAACATCTGGCTGCACTTACCTAGCAAACACGGACTACCCCCAGCGACTTAACTAGGTGTGTAACATCATATATCAGAAGCTTGCCAATAAATAGAGGCTCCTGAAAACCTTTGTGTCCTATTACAAATACCAACCAAGATCAGTGCTTGAAAATAATGCCTTTGACACACGGGTGATGAATAATCGGCCTGATGTGGTACTGTTAAATAAGGAAACAAAGACAGCTTATTTGGTAGATGTCGCTGTACCCAACAGTGACAACGTGAGAGGCCAAATATGCGAAGCTGGCCATAGAGATACAGCAGAAGTGGCGAGTGAATAAGGTTCATGTGATACCGATCATCGTATCATCAACTGGACTGGTTCCAAAAACACCTTCATCGACATCCAGAAGGCAGTCCTACTCCGTACTTTCCACAGTAAGAAAATTCTTAAAGGACAACACATAGAACTAAAAGAAACCAGCCCACTCCTAAATTATCAAATAAAATCGTGGTTTCATTTAAGCAGGTATAGCAAGTGCATGAATGTTAAATATGAAGGTATGTGTGTATCTTAGATATGGACAAAAAACTGTGGAGATGAAAAATATATTTTTGTTTCAATTTGATTAGATATGTAGATAACAGATGTACTGCCGTAGGTTGTATTTGCAATAAATGTCAATTGTTATAAATAATTATTCAAGAGAACGGCTGCTTTCGGCTTTACAAACACAACATAAAACATCCCTTTAAACGAATTCCACTACACAAATATAACCCAATTTTCATATACAGGTGTTTATTTGGTAATATTGTATAAATTGTGCACACTTTTCGTTTTTTTTAAATATATTTTGATGTATTTTCCTCTTTTCTCATATTTGAGCATACACTCTTATCAGCCCAAAGCTAATATTGCAGTGTAAGAGTGTACAAACATTATTTGTACAAGCACTTACGAAATCCGTTTTCCAAAGATATATACGTCTGATTCATTATCAGGTACAGTATGAAGTCACCACTTGAAGGAGGGGCTAAAATATTAATTAATCAGAAACTAATAGCAAGCAGATATGCAATCTGCACACGCACTTGGCTGTTTTCTGTTTTATTCAACATACAGGGGTGAGTTTAGACCCTGACTGTTTTATGATATTTTGCTAATAATTTTAAGCAGCTGACTTTTACAAGTCACAAGAAAAAACCAGCAAGTTCAAAGCTTATCAACTAGCAAGCCAAGTGATTATACAAACCGCTAAGGACGAAATGAACACTCACTTGTTTGTCTCCACTGATAATACACCTGTAAATCGATGTGTTCTTTACAAAACATCCTAAGCACTATAATTGCTGAAAATCAAGTTTTTAACCAAAATGTTTCTTTTAATAATCTACACATAATTGCAAAATATTTTACGCCCATTTTATCGTTAGTTGTCGAAACATATTCTTTTATTATCGTAAACGACAGTTTATTCCGAGATTTATTCCAATATAATAACAATAGCGTCCCATTCAGTTAATCTGAATCGCTTACGACATTCTTTCTGAAGCTTAAGATCATTTTTTACTCCTAATGACGAAACAAGGACTAAAATAAAAGATGTCATTGTCTCCTGATGATTCATTTTCTAGACATTGAGAAATAAAATTAAATTAATTAAAACACACTGGAATTGAGCGTTTTTTTTTAAATTTATATATTGTAAGTATAAATTTAAAATTATACAATTGGGTATCTTAGTTGATAGATAAACAGTAAATTGTTTATTTTTTGTCAATATCAAAATTTCAGATATATATATATATATATATATATATATATATATATATATATATATATATATATATATATATATATATATATATATATATATATATATATATATATATATATATATATATATATATATATATATATATATATATATATATATATATATATATATATATATATATATATATATATATATATATATATATATATATATATATATATATATATATATATATATATATATATATATATATATATATATATATATATATATATATATATATATATATATATATATATATATATATATATATATATATATATATATATATATATATATATATATATATATATATATATATATATATATATATATATATATATATATATATATATATATATATATATATATATATATATATATATATATATATATATATATATATATTTGGCGTTTCTTTAAAACATTTTACTTGACTTAAGTCTTTTTCAAAAACTGATGTTCAATGTGGATTGTGTTTAAAAATGTTTGTTACAAATAAAAAAGTGAAATGGTGTTCTTATTTATATATTGATAATTATTGATTGGACTAAGACTATAAAATGTACGTTCTATGGTGAGTTTTAAAGAATATATTGTCTAATTGTTTCTAATGATTAAGGTTTTTTTTTGCAAAAAAAATCGGTTTTTGAGAAAGACTTAAGTCAAGTAGAAACGTCAAATAAAATGTTTTAAAGAAGTTCGTTTTATACTATAACCAAAAACCAAGAATATTTACTGTAAAAAAAACAAATAATTATATATATATATATATATATATATATATATATATATATATATATATATTTATATGGTGACCCATTCAAAAGCCGAACACCCTTATATCACAGGAATTAACTACCAGGTTAGTTTGAAATTTCCATTTCTTTGCGATACTCAGTTTTACTTGTATTCAGAAAATAGCTACTCCAACATTTTTTTTTGAAAAATGTTTTGCACTTTCAAAAAAAATTCTTTCTGCTCGACACTTTTTTCAATTTAATTTTTCTTCCAAAATGGCGTCGCCTTGAAAATTTTAATCACTAAACATACACTAGGAAGGAAATTTAGTCTGGTATTGAAGTGTACCAAAATTTAATCTGACTGGTTCAAAGAAAAAAGGGGAAGGGGCACATTAAAGAGTATTACTGTAATAAAAATAAAAGCAGCATCATATTAGTATTGTATAAAGGAAAAAACACCTTTGGTAGAATCAAATTAAACGCTATTTAAAATATTATTTGTAGTATCATTTACGAAAATTATTTACTTGAAGCAACATGGAAAAAATTTCCAGAAAAATTAGTATTTTAATCGTCTTTAAAAATAAAAACAAAAAAATAGCAAATTTAAACTAACATGCTAGTTTTTCCAGTTTAATTACAATTTCATCTATTTTATAGTTGCAGCAAACTTAGATTAACGAGCTAGTTTTTGCCAAATTATTTATAATTCCATCTCGATAAAATTTCCTCAAAAAAAATGTTTTCATATTCATGGCAATTAAATAATATAAGACATTCAGATCGAAAAGAAATCTTAAATGTTTTATTTGTCCTTGAGTGAGAATTACGAATATTGCGATTTTGAATTCTGATCCAGATTTGGCCCCAGAGTCTCTGGACCCGTAATCCATCGGACCAATCCAACCCTGCTAATGATTGCAGAAATATGACACAATACATGCAAATAAGGCGAATTTAGCAGAACTTGCAACTTCCTACTCTAATTATTTTTTGATAGCGTATTTGTTTAATCATTTGTTGTTCCTTTGGATTAAACCGAAGGCAAATCGAAAGGTAAATACATAGAAAGACTGGTGAGTTCTGACTGTTCCATTGGGTTTTAGACCTCAAGAAGGCATCAGAACAGATTTTTTCACAAAACTCCTAGAAAGTTCTGTTATAAAACTAAGCAAGTTTCATCCAATTTGACTTTGCCATCGTGTTTTAAGAAAAAAAAAACTAAAGAAATATTATTACATGCATAACACAAACAGCTAAAATGGGGGACCCAATAAAGAAGATAGCAGAACAAACTCACCAAATAACAGTAGAGCAGGATATCCCAGTGAAGAGGTCAGCCGAGCAAGAATCTAAGAGAAAAAAGGAAGAGAAGAAACTAAAACGCAAGAAAGAGAAGCTGAAGAGATTAAAAGACAAAGATCAGGGAATATTACAATATCTGCAAGATTTGGAGGGCAAAAGACAAAAAAAACAAGAATAAGAAGCTAAAAGATAAAAAGAAAAACACGAAGAAGCTAAAAGACAAAAAGAAAACAAGAAGAACGGGATCGGCTCTAGAAGATTTTAAATGGCCAAGAGGCCAAAAGACAAAAAGAAACACAACATCAGCTCGAGGAGATTTTAAATGGCCACGAAGCCAAAAAAAAGAACACAGCAAAAGGCAAAGAGAATAGGCAGGCTTAAGAAAATTCTAATAGAACCAAAGAATAGGAGGCAAAAGGAACTACATCAAGTGCAGGACTGGATTCAGAGTGCAATTTAAAAAAAAACAATGTCGCTTGCAAGAAGTCATTGATAATGTCAAGGGATTAATAGATCATGTCAAGGAACAAGGGGAAGAGAGCATAAACAAAGTAAGAGATTATCTTGGAGTAGAAGCAAAACAAGTTAAAGTGGAAT
Source organism: Kuschelorhynchus macadamiae (assembly GCA_030620095.1). Lineage (NCBI taxonomy): Eukaryota > Metazoa > Arthropoda > Insecta > Coleoptera > Curculionidae > Kuschelorhynchus > Kuschelorhynchus macadamiae. The sequence goes on from JAUTXW010000450.1 coordinate 1,531,761, forward strand.
TAAACCAGTTTGACAACAAAGTACAAGATTTTGAAAAATGTTGAAATGTTGCATTTTTCAAAATAAAGTGTAATTTGTGAGACATGTTTCTGAGGAGGGAATTCCATATAGGAAACCCATACGCAAAAATGAACATCGAAGTTTCTTAGGATTATGCTCATATTACCGAGGGTTTGTAGAGGATTTCGCGAAAACTGCAGCTTTCCTACAAAAATTAAATGAAGAAAAACTGCCTATAACTGAATGTGGCACTGCATTTAGAAGACTGAAATATGCTTTAGGTTCAAGCCCAATTCTGGTTTTCCCTTAACAACAAGTGATATTTGTTTTGGATACAGATGCAATCAATGTGGGCATTGGAGCTGTTTTGTCGCCAGTTCAACAATTTCAAGAACATGTTTTAGAGTTCTACATATCCAGGCCTGGACTGAATTATTGTATCACAAGAAAAGAATTACTTGCCATCTTAAAAGCCGACCATGCGGCATTAAAAATGCTTATGGAAATGAAAAATCCAGAAAAGCAGTTCGAGTCAAGTGACTCAGCGAAAAGTTACCGCAGTGCGACTTCCAAAGTTATCATCGACCCGCCAGACAACATAAAAACGCGCTGATGACTTACCCAGGCGTCCATGTAAACAAGACTGCAAGAATTGTCAAAATGTAGATCAACGGAAGGGATACATTCACAGAGAAATCAAAGTGTTTACGATTAAGCCAAGACCAACAGAAGAATGGCAGTTCAGCTAGAAGACCCTGATATTGGACCAATTCTGCACGAAAAAGTGGGATTTATTAGTGGTTGAGGATGGACTGTTGAAACGAGTATGGGAAAGTGATGATAGAAATACTACTAAAACGCAATTAGTAGTTACCAGAAAAATAATTCAGGAAACATTACAAAAATTACCTGGCAGAAAATCCCGAACGCACCTTGAAGTAAATAAAACGATTCCACTGGGTCCACTATCAAGAAGACATCAAGGAATGATGTCGAAGATATGACCCCCATGTTTAGCAAGCAAAGACATCCAGTGATCGAAAAATATATCCTAGTTGTTATGGATTAATCTAGTAAATGGCGTTAAGTATTTGCTCTCGCGAAGCAGGAAGCTACACCAATCGCATAAGTTTTGGCTGAAGAAGTATTCAGTAGACATGAAGTTCCAGTGGAACTTTTTTCAGATCAAAGACGCAATTTCGAGTCGGCTTTTTTTTGGAAACTTCGTGAAATCATGGGCATTCAAAAAACTAGAACACATCTACATCCTTCGTCAAATGGCATGGTGGAACGATTTAACAAGACTATAGAAGAACAACTCTCCAAAATTGTTGCCGGAAATCACGCGACTGGAACCAATACCTCCCCTTATTTTTCTAGAAGGGCCGTTCATGATTCAGGGGTCAGACTCCAGCCAGAATTATTTTTGGAAGAGAATTAGGGCTGTCCTGTGCCTTAATATTTGGATTGCCTAATTAAAAAAGAAAATAAATATAAGATTATGCTGCTGAAATTCATGAACGTGACTTGGTTTTTCGGATACAGAGAAATCCGAATAGCACTTAGCCAGCATACAGTGCGAAACCTTCCCAAATAGTCATCAAAAGTTTATGTACGTGGGCAACAAGTAAACAAGCACGTCATCCTATATCGAGGGTATTCTGGAAGATTAAAGCGTATTTCTAATGCATATATAAGGACAGAGACGTTGACCATTTGGGAATAGACTTATAGTAGGTCTGTTAACGTACAGTAGTCGTATTATATTCTAATTGCGTGTTTAATAAAGTTAGTGTTGTTGTAAAGGAGTGTTTCTCATAAAGAGAAGCCGTAACAATACTGTATAGCCCGGATGAAAAATTGTACTTGTAGTGTTGGAAAGAACCAGGTCGTTATTCGTTTTCTACATGATCTAGACAGAACTTGCGAGTTTCTTACACTAGTTATACCACGCAATAATAACACTATTGACGGAATAGTAAATAAGACAATCCAAACCTCGAGAGCAAATTTCAGCCTGTCAGGACATTATGAAACTATTTTAGTAAATTAAATCACAAAAAATTACTTAACCAAACTTTGCTTAACTCACATTACATAGAAATTCGACATATCGTTCCGACTGATTAGCATTGCAGCACAAGAAAAAATGCAAAAAAAGTAGTCGAACGGCACCACAAAACTACTGTTTGTTTTATTAAATCATAGATTAAAAAGTAAGATTAATAATACGCTGTCAAATTGTTTACACCTGAGCTGTGAGCTATACTAAATAAAATTGGACACATCTTAAGTGTTTTGTCATCTATAAAAACCATAACTTTATGCGTTTAACCAAGTGGAAGTGAAACGCCTTGTAAACCTTTCGATAAACAGTACTGTATGTAATGATGATGCCTAGTGATGTGGTTACAAGAATAACGATTTCGTATCTAATTAATGTTCTTTTTTGGTTTGCTATTGAGTTTTAATATGTTTGAAGGAACCTTATTAGGATGTGCAGGTAAAATGCCTGCCTGTAGGATGTGAAATCAAAAGAATATTCGAGTAAAATAATCGTAACACCATAGGGTGGTTTACACCTATTTGTCTAGAAATGCAAGGCAAAAATTATGTTTTAAAAAGACAAATAGGCTTGCAAGGTAATCGCGTAAAAAAGATATTGTCTTATATTGCTTGTTTATGTCCATATCCCAAGTACCTATTGCTTTCAATAATTATTTTAGTCTCTAATGTGCTTAATCGTTGCATCAGGCTTCGGCCGCTGTTTGGAACTACTACTTCACGCGTATAACCACTTTCTGTCAGATTTATCCGATAATGCTCCTCTTCCTGCACACTAAACAGTAATTACGTTTTCAAGAACCATGTGAGACCGGAACGGACGAACAATGTAAATTCCTGAGAAAAACTATAAATATTCGAGTTGACGATGTGGAAATCTCTCGATAGATGCCAAGTCTACTAAAAGACGGCAACGTTGGGATCCATTTAGGGAATCTCTTGTTTTCCATTTTTTGAATTTTCTATTCAGAGTATAATCTATCTTTGATATAAAGAAATATACGCACTGAGAGTTTATCGATATTCTAAACGACTATCAGTTCAAATCCTAGTACGATTTATCGTGATGTATGTAGCGATAAGGGAGGCCCCATCGCATCAAGATTAACAAGCAGTTTTAAATAATTATTGATTATACGAGTGAGGCCAACGGAAACTACAGTTTTAATATTACATCTGAAAACTATATCTATCAAAAAAAGTGGCACCCGTCAAGACTTGTGTGGATATTTACATATCATTTTCTAAATATTTAAACAGACATATACAAAATCAGCTCCTAATAATCCTATATTGACTAACCTAGCACAATAAAACTAACACGCCAAAACAAAAACAATAATATAACTCCTAATGGTCCCTGGAAAGAGTATAACCTTACGTTCCGTCAATTTTTCCGACTGGCACGTAAAAAGCAAAATCAATAGAAACGTCTCAGGTCAAATCCATACCAGGAATGAAATGACAATTATTAAAGAAATCATTGTAAAATATGGGAAATCCCACAGAGAGCAGGTAGCGAGCGTTACCCACAGGGTTGCCATAGTTATTTCTCGATTCACTTTTTGAAGCATTCATATTCAGATCTCTTTGAGTGTAGCAAAATTTATATTTTATAAAATACTAATAAATAATTCCATATTTATACAAAAAAAATTAATTCTGATCAATGTTTTCAAACAAATACGAAATATACAATATCCCACTATTTTTTTAATTGAACGATGATTAGGCAAGAACCAATGTCGGTATTAGAGTGATAAAAATAACTATACTTTCTAGGAGAAACAATAATTAGTCATATGTCATTTAATGGAAATTTATTGGTAAAATGTAAGTATATGGGTATGTTGGAACAACAAATTGATAGTCTAATAAGTGCTTAATGGGAAAACCAGATTGGATCTAGAACTAAACCAGTTACTCAATAAAGATATTCTCCACTTTCAATAGATGTGATAGATAGGCAGTGTTAATCGGTTTTCCGCCGACGTGTTTTTACAAAAACTGGAAGACGAAGTTAAAACTACTTAATGCGCTGATTTCAAATTGTATGCCATAACTAATTTAAGATGGCGGAACACAATGGCGGCCAAGGTTTTACATTTTTTCAGGTTTTAGCGTCCCTAGATGCCAAAAATACGTTTTATCAATTCGGACGGTCGGTCCGTCTGTCGGTTTGTGTCTGTCAGTTCCCAGCTTAGCTTAAAAACTACTCATCAGATTCACTTCAAATTTTAGTCAAAAATTTAGGGTCATATGAGGATGACCTGGTAATGTTTTGGTAAAAATCCAATATACCCCAAAAAGCCTAGGGAAACGTTAACAAAATTATTACTAACAAAACAAGTTTTCCTCAAATTTGGCACAAAAATCCAGTGTTACATAGGAATGAACTGGTAATGGTAAATGGAGGCTTAATAAAATATTTAAAAAATCGACTTGAAAAAAACTACGTATTAGATTAATTTCAAGTTTTGCATAAGCATTAAGTGTGATATAGAGATAAACTGGCAAATTTGTGGTGCGAATTCAAGATTGATCCAAATTTAAGGATCATATGAGGATGACTGGTAACATTTTGGTAAAAATCCAATATGGCAAAATAAAATGACGGCCTAGTGAAATTTAAAAAAATTATTACTAAAAAACTACTTATCTGATGTACCTCAAATTTTCCACAAAAATCAAGTATTATGTAGGAATCAACTGGTAAAATTTTGGTACGAATCCAAAATGGCGGCTTAATAACATATTTAAAAATTAAACCTGAAAAAATTACTTAAGGGACTGATTTCAAATTATATGCCATAACTAATTGTGATATAGAGAAGAACTAGTAAAACTGTGGTACAAATTCAAGATGCAGAACAAAATGGCGGCCAAATAAAATACTTATAATCTTGCAAAAAATCACTCTCTCAGGTTTTACATATTTTTAGGTTTCAGCGTCGCTAGATAGAAACAAATATTTTTATCAATTTCAACGGTTCGTCTGTCCGTCAGTTTGCGACATAACTTGAAAACTACTCATCACAGTGACCTCAAATTTTAGTCAAAAATTAAGGCTCATAGGGAGATATCCTAGTAATATTTTGGCCAAAATCGAATATGCCGGAACAAGATGGCAGCCTCGAGAATCGATAAAAAATTATTACTAAAAAAACTAATTATCTAATTTCCTCAAACATAGGAATGAACTGGTAACATGTTGGTATGAATATAAGATAGCAACACAACATGGCGGCCTAATAAAATATTTAAAAGATCGGCCTGAAAAAAACTACTCATTAGAATAATTTCAAAATGTCTGCGAGCATTAAGGGTGATATAGAGATAAACTGGTAAAGTTGTGGTACGAATTCAAGATGGCGGAACAAAATGGCGGCCAAATAGCTTTTTTAAAAATCAGCACAAAAAAATGAATGATATAGGGATAAACTGGTAAGAGTTCAACAGGACGTAACAAAATGGCGGGGTGTTTCAACGTAAAAAACACTTATTGAATTTATTTTAAATTATTCCCAAAAATCAAGGCATAGGTAGAAACTGATAAAATATTGGTAGGAATCCAATGTGATGGAAATGCGCCCAATAAAAGTGTTTGAAAAGATAGTATATATGTGTTATTAAATGACTATGTATTGAACCAAATTGGATCTCACTTCGCTATTCCTAATAAAAGGAAAGATTCATAACGAGGGAAGATATAAAAGTGTTAGTCATCATATCCTGTTCTTATCAGTGTGCAGTTATTCGAAACTTTATCTACTGAGAAAATGTTGTATCACTCGGCTTCAAATTGTCACCGGATAATACAGAATTTCTCGAGTTTAAGTCTTAATCGTGTTATTAATTTAAAACACTGAAAATATTGTTTCACTTTATACTTGAGTTGGGCATAGGCTGTATTGCCAGAATCATGTACATCAAATGCAACTATAAACGGTTATATGCAAAATATACCATACATTTTATAAGCGCGTTATGTTTTTTATTGTAGAACTTGAAGGGAAAGCAATTGATTCACGTGAGTATAAGTTATATCGTCGTCAAAATCATCATAGGATTCGAAAGGAATAAATTCTTCTATTTCATCAGCCAAATATTATTCTTCTTCGTCTTGGACAGTTAAGAAAATATGAAATTTAAGATTTTACGGAGGAAAATATTTTATTGGCCACAATTTTTTTAATAATAAAAAACTATGGACAAGGAAAACTTTATCTGCATATTCAAAAAATTGGAAGGTCTAAAATATGAAGGCCAGCTAATGTTTCTGGATCAATTGTAAGGAAAAACAAAAAGGGACGCGTAAGTTATCTAGAAGCAACTGAGCTGCAAGAAAATCTTAGCTACTGCCTCACTTTAAGATTTCATTTTGTTAATTTTGTTATTTAACGGAAATTTATTGGGAAAATATAAATATTTTGATATGTTGAAACAACAAATTGAAACCAATAACTGCTTAATCGAAAAACTAGGCTGACCTAGAATTAAACCAGTTACTCAATGAAGATATTCTCCATTTTCAATAGATACCAGTGATGATCGATTTTACAGACTGACATGTTTACAGAAAAATTAACTGGAGACGAGGACCGTTTAAATAACATGCGGACTCCCCGGACTTAACCCCTCTTTATTTTTCGTAGGGTTTTTTAAAGTGGAAATCGTAAATAATCCGTAGAATGAAAATTTCTCGAAAACGGCTGAAACTGGAGAAGGATATAAAGATATATAAATGCATTCAGAATTGTCCTTAGATTCGAAATATTTATTAACAAAAATTTCCGTTGACTTTATCTCGTATATAAAGTCAATGTACACTATTTTGGGGCACCATGTACAGAATTAAATGCTTTAGTACGTCTCCCAATCCGCATAGTCCCCACCCACTTTTATTAAAATAACCAAAAACATATTAAGATATAGTTTTATAGGAGCAGCCTGCATATTACTGATATCGATTTTCTTAAAAAATAAATTTTCAATACGAACAATAAAATTTACATGCAGTACAAATTTGCAGAAAATACACTACAACAAAGTAAGTGAGTATGTAATTTTAAAATCTTTGTTGTGCACATCGAATCATATTTGGTTATATTTATGCTTAATGAGAAACGGTTTTTCTCGTAACTTTCATGATGTCAGTTATTGAGTCAGACTAGCCGGAAATATCAGAATTTGTCCTAATTTCATTGAATAAAACTAAGCATTCAACTTAAAGTAATAAGTAGATATTGTTTTCTGGGAAAGAAATTTTTCTTTTTATCCCCTCTAAATTTTGAAACATTCTTTGAAATTAAAAATGTAAAAACTTGACATTATATATCTCAGTTTGCCGAATGGATCAATGCTCCTGCATTCAAGACAGGGATCACAGTAGTCTTATAGTGAGATTTGTGTAACGTGAAATAAAAAGATATCCAGTTCACATTCCATTAAAATTCATTGAATCATAAACAATCTTACATTAATAACCCTTATAAACTAATTATTGTTATAAAATAATATGTTATTTTTAATAATTTATTGTGAGATTTTTACTTCCCTGGTAAAAGTGAAGTATTGTTATCGTGAAAAAATTACCCTCCGAGATCTTTTCAGCTATTTACGTTTCAGGGTCCCTAGTTGCCGAAAAACATGTTTTCTCAATTCCGTTGACTATCTGTTCGCGGCATAGCTAAAAAACTACTTACCGACTGACTGACCAAAATTTAAGAGTGATACCTAATGAACTGATTTCAAATTGTGTGCCATAACTCATTGTCATGTAGAGATGAACTAGTAAAACTGTGGAACTAATTCAAACAAAAGGGCAGCCAAATACATATTTGTAATGGTGAAAAAAATCACCCTCTCAAGTTTTACATATGTTCAGGTTTTAGCGTCCCTAGATGCCAAAAAAGATGTTTTATCAATTCCGTCGGTCCGTCTGTCGGTTTGTCTGTCGTCAGATTGACTTTTAAAAATTAAGGGTCACGGGGATGACCTGGTAACATTTTAGTAAAAACAAATATGCCGGAACAAGATGGCGGCCTAGTGAAACGTTAAAAAAATTAATACTAAAAAAACCAATTAGCCAATTTTCTCAAATTTTGCACAAAAATCAAGTGTTACATAGGAATGAACTGCTAACATTTTGGTATCAATATAAGATTGCAACACAAAATGGCGGCCTAATACAATATTTAAAAAATCGGCACAAAAAACTACTTATTAGAGTAATTTCAAAATATGTGCAAGCAGTAAGGGTGCTATAGAGATAAACTGGTAAATTTGTGGTACAAATGGCGGCCAAATAATTTTTACTTCCCTATACGTTTCAGGATCTCTAGATGCCGAAAAAGATATTTTCTCAAATCTGTCGGCCTGTATGTCTGTCTGCCGATCTGTCTGTTCGCGGCATAGCTAAAAAACAAAATTAAAACATGCTGTTTCAGTGTTTATTTAGTGAAAACAGCAACGAAACAAATTTAAGCTAACAGCCTTGGTTAGAAAGTCAAAGTTACACATTAATGCTAATGAAATATCCGTTAAAATGATATAAAAATTAAGGGTCATATAGGGATGACCTGGTAACATTTTGGTAAAAATCAAATATGGCAAAACAAAATGGAAAAAAGTGAAAATGGAAAAAAAAATATTACTAAAAAACTACTTATCCAATTTATCTTAAATTTGGCAGAAAAATCAAGTATTATATAGGAGTCAACTGGTAACTGAACTATTAAAACCGTGGTACTAACTCAAGATGGCGGAACAAAATGGCGGCCAAATGAAATACTTGCAATCGCGAAAAAATCATCCTCTCAGGTTTTACATGTTTTTAGGTTTTAGCGTTCCTATACGGTCAGTCCGTCTGTCTGTTTGTCAGTTCCCGGCATAGTTTAAAAACTATTTATGAGAGAGACTTCAAATTTTACTCAAGAATTAAGGGTCATATGGGGATGACCTGGTAATATTTTGGTAAAAATCCGATAGATCGGAACAAAATGGCTGCCTAGTGAAACGTTAAAAAATTATTACTAAAAAAACTAATTATCCAATTTCCTCAAATTTTGCGTAAAAATCAAGTGTTACGTAGAAATGAACTGGTAACATTTTGTATGGATATAAGATAACAAAACAAAATGGCAGCCGAATAAAATATTTAAAAATGCGGCCTGAAAAAACTACTCATTAGATTAATTTCCAGTTTTGCTGCAAGCATTAAGTGTGATATAGAGATAAACTGGTAAAATTGTAGGACGAACTCAGACGTCAGAGCAAAATGGCGCCCAAATAATTTTTAATAAAAAGTCAACGTAAAAAAATCTTATTCAACTGACTCCAAATTTTGCAGAAAAATTAAATGTGATATAGGAAACTGGTACGAATTCAACATGACGTAATGTGAAAGCCACTTATAGAATTTATTTTAAATTATGCCCAAAAATCAAGTGTGGCATAGGTAGAAACTGGTAAAGTACTGGTAGGAGTCCAAGATAACAGAACAAAATGGCGCCCAATAAAAATGTTTGAAAAGATAGTATATATTATGTGTTACTAAATGACTATGTACTGAAGTAAATTGGGTTACACTTCACTATTCCTAATAAAAAGAAATATTTATAACGAGGGACGTTCCCGGTAAAGGAAACTTGCCCATTTTTTTCAGAACCTGGGGACCTTGAAACGTATAAGCCTGAAAAAATCACGAAGAAAGAAAAAACTAAACGATTTGTAATTAATATATGGTATTTAGTTATATTCATTTAATAAATTTCACTCTGGTTTTTCAAAATGAATATTTAAAAAGCACCACACAATAATGCATCTCAACCTCAGCCTAATTCTAGGAAACTGACAAAACGTGTTTTATGAAAGACCTTTTTAATAAAAAGTCCCAATATACAATTTCAAAAGCCGGCTATTATTACGGCAAGATTTTTACGATCATTTCGTGCAGTTGCAAGAACATTTTACAGCTCTCCCAATATTAGCCTGAAATAAACAAGTCAACAGAGCATTAAGAACGAAACGTGATATTTTATGTGGCACCCTTTTTATTACTGACGTGAAGGGTTTCTTTACTAAATTTCGTTTTCTTTTACCTTAAGAGGCCAACAAGGAGATCTGGACATATTTCATTTTCACATGAATTTTAAGGGAGAACTGCACGCAAAAAGTGAAAAACCAGCGACAAGGTCTAGTCGAGTTGAAAGTAAGATGAAAAGGTACCTACGCATTAAAAAAACTTCCTGCACGTCCGACCTCAAAAAAGTGTGTTATGTATAGGTAATTTAAATTACATTTCGGTTAAAAATGAGTTCAAAAGGGTTCACGCACTGCAGAAATACAAAGACAAGAGTACGATTTACCATTTCAAATTTGGCAGTTACGTAGACAAAGGATCAATGTAAGGCGGTAAAGAGCCATTTTGTAGAAAAAAGAATTATATGCGAAGGCATGTGTGTCAAAAAATGGTCGGAAATGGACAAATCTACTTTTATATTATAACTCTAGATTTGATTTTTTTATAAAAATTTGCATTTAGCGCCCAACTATACATATTTCCCTATTAACATCACATTGAAGCTAATACATATCTCTTATAGTTTTAACATAATATTGCAGCGGCGGAAGGCTTGCAAATGATCCATATTACTGCGTGCAGTTTCCCCTTAATGATAGAATTATATAATTTTTGTTCCATTTTTCTAAATAGGCAAGAAAAAATACACCCCTTTTCGGTAACGACAAATTCTTATCTGCTATAGATACTCTCTCTTCATTGTATGAAGAACAGGGTCATCCTGCATAAAGTAAATACCTCCCTTTTTTACCTTAAACATCAATGTTTTAAAAAATCAAGATAGCCATTCGGTGTGAGATGAGTGCTTTTTAAGCCAGTACTTATACATTTTTATACCTATACTTAAATACATTTTTAAAAAGCCGTTTGTGATATATATCTAATTTTATGATATAACATTATATCACAAAATAATGAAAATATCAGGGAAAAGTATAATAAACATTTATAAATATCATAACCACTAGTTTAAAGATTAAGGTGTACATGTCACAATTATAGAAGGATTTCAATAAGGTGGTTTTAGGATAGAGTATATTGACGACCGTCAACATGACATTAAACTAAGAGTTTTCATTTATGCCTAGGTTGTATGAGGAACAGGGTCATCCTGCATAAAGTAAATACCTCCCTTTTTTCCCTTAAACATCAGTGTTTTAAAAAATTAAGATAGCCATTCGGTGTGAGATGAGTGCTTTTTAAGCCAATACTTAAATACATTTTTAAAAAGCCGTTTGTGATATATATCTAATTTTATAATATAACATTATATCACAAAATAAGGGAAAATATCAGGGAAAAGTATAATAATCATTTATAAATATCATAATTACTAGTTTAAAGATTAAGGTGTACATGTCACAATTATAGAAGGATTTCAATAAGGTGGTTTTAGGATAGAGTATATTGACGACCGTCAACATGACATTAAACTAAGAGTTTTCATTTATGCCTAGGTTGTATGAGGAACAGGGTCATCCTCCATAAAGTAAATACCTCCCTTTTTTACCTTAAACATCAATGTTTTAAAAATCAAGATAGCCATTAGGTGTGAGATGAGTGCTTTTTAAGCCAATACTTAAATACATTTTTATAGCTATACTTAAATACATTTTTAAAAAGCCGTTTGTGATATATATCTAATTTTATGATAACATTATATCACAAAATAAGGGAAAATATCACGGAAAAGTATAATAATCATTTATAAATATCATAACCACTAGTTTAAAGATTAAGACGTACATGTCACAATTATAGAAGGATTTCAACAAGGTGGTTTTTAGGATAGAGTATATTGACGACCGTCAACATGACATGTTCATTAGATAGATGGTGGTTTGGTTTTCCTAATATGCATATTATTGCATGTTCAACAAAAGAGCGGTGTGTGTCAATGTAAAAACTACTTATTGAATTTATTTTAAATTATGCCCAAAAATCAAGTGTGGCATAGGTAGAAACTGGTAAAATGTTAGTAGCAGTCCAATATGATTGAACAAAATGACGCCCAATTAAATTATTTGAAAAGATAGTATTTATGTGTTGCTAAATGACTATGTACTGAACTAAATTGGGTCACACATCACTATTCCTAATAAAAGGAAAGATTCAGAACAAGGGAAGTTCCGGGTAAAGTAAATACTATAAGAAAATCGGTATTCTTATAGTAGGCCGTGACGATGTTGGTCTGAATTAGGATCATTATTTTTTATCGCATATTTCTTTGTAAAAATATATTATGTTTGTTACAAATTTTAACAAAATTATAATAATTCAGTATATTACTTATATACGTATATAATTTACAAAAATCAAATATAATTTGTTTATTTTAAACAATTAATTCATCAAATATGAATAATAATACTCTAATATAAAACAAAATAATAAAACTAATTACCATTCTTGTTAAGGCATTTAATATAACGACGGGATGTTGTTGCAGATTTTGGAACGCCTTTCGTGTTGTATTGTACAGGTCATTAATAACGTCGTAATGAAGACGATATATTTGGGTTTCTACATATCCCTACAAAAAAAGAAATCTGAGATTGACTAATCCGGCGACCTAGGTTTACATCTTATTGGTCCATTATTCCCTATCTCACCCGGCTTGCTGGAGTATATACCCCCTAAACGAACCAACATCATCGAGAAGGTCGGGCAAAGCTATTTCCAAACTATCAAAATATTTATTGGCATTTACGTTATCCTCATAAACGTAAAATTTAATGGTTGTGTTTAATATAAAACAAGATACATTGAATCCAAATCTGACTTGTTGACGCCAAGGAAATATTTGATATGTGTTTTCTTGAGACCAGTATCTGCTATTTTGTCGATTGAGAATACCCGCATTGGTAAAGTGGGTCTCGTCCGACCATAAGACCTTCCTTCCAAAATCTATGTCAATGTCGATTTTCAATATGTACCAAAGACAAAGCTCTCTTCGATGCTCGGCATCTTCAGGATGTAAATGCTGCACAATTTTATACTTATAGAGCTTAAAATTATATATTCTCAATATAGTTTTAACAAGAAATTTTTAACTCCTACTCCAGTTGCAGTTGCTCTGCATGAGCTCGTGGGATTTGTTGTGACATTTGCTGAAACGTTTATTTCGTCAATTTCTTTATAATAAATTTTGGATCGGGTTTAACAAATGATCTATAATTAATTACATTCCTTTTCATCCTATAGAATGTGCATTTAGTAGGTTGCGTTCTTCCCGGATACCTACATAATAAAATATAACCTAATTTTCTTTACCCGGAACTGCCCTCGTTATGAATCTTTCCTTTCATTAGAAATAGTAAAGTGTAAACCAATTTAGTTCCGCACGTAGTCATTTAGTATACTGTCTTTTCAAAATTTTTATTGCGCACCATTTCGTTCCACCATATCGGAATCATACCAATATTTTGCCAGTTTCTACCTATGCCACACTCATTTTCTTTGGCATGATTTATAATAAATTGATTTTCTTTTACCCTGACTGTTTAAGGCCGTCATTTTGTACCGTCATGTTGAATTCGTACCAGTTATAACCTGTATCACATTCAATTTTGCCGCCAGATTTCAGATTGATATAAAACAATTGAATAATATTTTTTTATATTGATTTTTTAGACGTCTTATTTGGCCGCCATTTTGTTTCTCCGTCTTGCAATCGTACCACTATTTTACTAGTTTATCTCTATATCCAACTTAATGGATACCCAAAATATTCATACCAAAATATTATAGGTTGATCGCTTTATTTTTATGCAAAATTTGAGGTAAATTGGACAAGTCATCCCCACATAACCCTTATTTTTTGACCAAAATTTGAAGTAAATCGGGTAAGTAGTTTTTAGCTACGCCGCGAACTGACAGACAGACAGACAGACCAACAGAATTGAGAAAACATATTTTCTTTATATCTACGGACGCTAAAACGTAAAGATATTAAGACCTACAATTTTAATTTTTGTTTCGCCGTATTGCATTTTTATCAAAATGTAACTAAGTCATTCCTATATGACCCTTAATTTTTGACTAAAATTTGAAGTCATTCTGAGTAGTTTTTAAGCTATGCCGCTAACTGACAGACAGACAGACAAACCAACAGAAGGACCGACGGAATTGATAAAAAATATTTTTTGGCACCTTTTGGACGCTAAAAAGACATATAAAACCCGAGAGGGTTATTTTTTCACGATTACCAAAATTTTATTTGGTCGCCTTTTGTTTCGGCCTCTTCAATTAGTACCACAATTTTACTAGTTGATCTCTATACCACAATTAGTTACAGCACACGATTTAAAATTCGTCCATTAAGTAGTTTTTTTCAGGCTGGACTTTTAATTATTGTATTAACCCGCCATTTTGAAATTATAAACTTTTTTTTTACTTTATGTACCCTATACCTAAAATAAACTGTGTTCGAGACACTGATGTTTAAAAAATACATTTTCTTTACTTTAAAGCACTGTAGTACAAAACCACTTGATTTGGGACAAAACGGCATGCACTTTTTACTTTAGTTATAACAAGTCTATCAATTAGTATTAGTATCAAGTTCCTGTTAAAAATGAAATAGACAAAAACCTGAAGTTTTTAGAGTTCCGTTTAAACTAATGGTTAAGGCTAATCAGTAAAACTTAGGAAAGCGTAAACTGTCAGATTCTATCTCAAGTGGTTTCGACGCTACAGTCTTTCAAAGTAGGGAAAATACTTTTTTAATGTTTATCTAAGAAACAATTGAATTTTGGTAATAAAGGGGATCCTAAAAAACATTTCACAAAACAAAAACCAAACACAAAAAGGCAATGTGGAAGCACTGACAGTGACAGTTGACGGTAGGCGCAAAAATCATTCTACCAATTCTTTTTAATGTAGTCGCCAGGCCAGGACAAATTCTTTCTTCACCGTGTCTAGTTGACATCTCATGATATTGGTCATTTAATAGCAGATTATGAATGAGTGACTTTTTCGGTAGAAATGTAAGATCGAATCAACGATCTTTGACGGTAAAGATCGGTCTAACCAAAAATCGGAATTAAAAAGATCGATTCAAAAGATCGAAAATCGCCGTCAAAAAGATCAATCTCTGAAAAAATCGACCTAGATCGAACATCCCTATATTAGATTTTTACCAAAATATTACCAGGTCATCCCCATATAACCGTTAATTTTTGACCAATTTGAAGTCAATCGAGTAAGTAGTTTTTTAGCTATGCTGCAAAGAGACAGAGCGACAGACCGATAGCCAGACCGACGGAATTGAGAAAATATTATTATGTTTTTCTGCATCTAGGGACCTTAAAAATATCTGAAAAAATCTCGGAGGGTGATTTATCCACGATTATAATACTTGGACTTTTACTAGGGAAGAAAAAATGCTTCCTATTTCACGTTTTACACAAACAAACCCACATAATTTACACAATTACTTTTGTTGAGATTGCAGATATACAAAAGAAGGTTTTGTTTCTAAAATCTTTGTGCTATTGTTTACATTATGCATTCCGGTAGATATCGGAAATGTAGTATAAATATTTGTATACCCAGTCAAAATTAAAACATGCTGTTTCAGTGCTTATTTAGTGAAAACAGCAATGAGACAAATTTAAGTCAACAGCTTTGGTTAGAAAGGCAAAGTTACACTTTGATACTAATGAAATATCCGTTAAAAAGATATAAAAATTAAGGGTCATAAGGGGATGACCTGGTAACATTTTGGTAAAAATCCAATATGGCGGAATAAAATTGCGGCCTAATAAAATGTTAAAAAAAATAAACAAAAATCAAGAATTACTTCGGAATGAACTGGTAAAATTTTGAAACGAATCCATTATTAAAAAACACCAGCCTGAAAAACTACTTACTAGATTGATTTCAAATTTTGTGCAAGAATTAAGTGTAATATATAAATGAACTGATAAAAGTATGGTACGAATTCAAGATGGCGGAACAAAATGGAGTCCACATAAGTTTTGTGAAATCGTGAAAACATCACTCTTCCAGGATTGCATAGACTTTCACGTTTTAGGGTCGCCAGATGCCAAAAAACGTGTTTTCTCAATTCCGTCCGTATGTCTGCCGGTCTGTCTGTCAGTTTGCAGTATAGCTAAAACATTACTTACCCGATTGACTTTAAATTTTGATTGAAAATTGGGGGTCATATAGGGATGACCTGGTGGTAGAAATGCAATATGGCGGAACAAAATGGCGGCATGGTGGAATGTTAAAAACATTATTAAAAAAAACGAATTACCCAATTTACCCCCCTTCTGCACAAAAAGCGAGTGTTACATAGGAATGAACTGGTAACATTTTGGTACCAATCCAAGATAGCAAAACCAAAACAAACCTGAAAAAATTACTCAATAGGTCGATACCCAATTTTGTGAAAGAATTAAACGCAATAAAGAGATAATGGTGAAATTATGATTCAAATTCAAGATGGCGGAACAAAATGACGGCCAAATAAAATGTTTTAAAAATAACGTAAAGATAACCTTGTTATTCAATTGACTTTAAATTCTGCACAAAAAATAGATGTGATATAGGGAACTTGTAAAATTTTGGTACAAATTGGCAGAAGTGAAAATTTTAAAATTTTCAGTGTAAAAACTTGATAAGTATTCAATGTATAGTGTGGTATAGGTAGAAACTGGTAATTTACTAAATGACTATGTGCGGAACTAAATTAGATCACACTTCACTATTCCTAATAAAAGGAAAGATTCATAACGAGGGAAGTTCCGGGTAAAGCAAATTTAACGATTTGTCTAATGATAATTAAATTTCAGTATTGTAATCGTGAAAGAATCACCTACCAAAGTTTTTACAGACCTTCGCGTTTTAAAGTTCCTACACCCCAAAAGACATGTTTTCCCATTTCTGTCGGTCTGCCTGTCTGTTCGCGGCATAGCTAAAAAACTTTTTTTTTTACTTTACCCATAAATGTTGGCAAACAATTAAGGACCAAATGGAGATGGAGCCCTAACATTTTATTAAAATCCAACATGGCGGAACCAAATAGCGGCATAATAAAAGGATTAAAAAATCTACATATTCAACCTTATTTTGTACAAAGGTTAAGTATGACATATGGATGAAATGGCAAGATTTTGGTCCAAGTCCAAGATTGCGGCCAAATAAAATTTAAAAGAAATAGTCTGAAAAACTACTTATTCAATTGACATCAAATTTTGCACGATAATCAAGAATGATATAGGGATGAACTAGTACAATTTCATTAGAATTCAAGATGGCGGCCTGAAAAAATATGTTTAAAAATTCAGTTTACAAAAGAATACTTACTCAACTGACCTCAAATTTTGCACAAAAATCAAGTATGACATAGGCATGAACTGGTAAAAGTTTGGTACGAATCCAACATGACGAAACAAAATGGGGGCATAATAAAATGTTAGAAAATTAATCTGAAAAAACTGCTTATTCGATTGATTTCAAATTTTGCACAAAAGTTAAGTGTGGGATAGGGATAAGCTGGTAGAATTTTGACACGTTTCCAATATAGCGGCCTAGTAACATGTTTAACTTATGAGTGTGAAAAACTACTTATTCGAATTTATTTCAGATTTAACACATAAATCAACTGTAAAAAATGACTGTCTAATAAAATGTTTAAAAATCAATGTCAAAAAAGTAGGTACATTGGCTTTACCCAGTTTAGTTCAGCACGTAGTTATTTTATTTATATGTACATTCCCTTAATAAATGGAAGAATTTATTAGGAGGGACATTCCCGATAATTGGGTAAAAACGATATGTAGTGCACTTTAGTTCTTTCATAATCAATCCTTCCATTTAATAAGACAAAGAAAGATAACACTATATGTATATATACTGTACATCATATTCCTCAATAATTACGTGCTGAACTAAACTAACTGAAAATGAGGAATTCATAAGGAATGACGTTCCGGGCAAAGCCAAATTACCGATTTTTTTAAGGTGAATTTTTATTTTGAACATATTAATTCGGACCAATAAGCTAGGAATCAGGTACTCTTTGTAATTAGAATCATATATGAAGTCATGTATTTTGAAGTGAGTGAAAATTATCTGACAAACAGACACTCCTTTTCTTTTTTAAGGAATTCACTCATTCATTCATTCATAGATGAATTTTTACGAAAAATTTGAACTATTTCAGTACGCTAAAACACAATAAAAACAAGAGTTCGCATTCAATTAAAAGATTCATTTTCTGTTTTAATATAAGATATTTATGTATGATCAATGTTTCGTATTCTTGCACATGCTTCATATTCACATGTGACAAAATAATTGTTATTAATAATAATCAAAACAAGTAATTGAATTGTATAACAGGCTAACTGAAATATGTTATACTAAAATTTAGAAGTGGTAATTTTGAATGCCACAACGCGGCACCCATTTGCTTTAAATACAAAATACGCGACCATCTACAATAACACAAGAGATGATGGTACACTGTGCCATTTAAGAATGAAAGTGCGGTCAGAGTAAACCAGATTATATATAGTTTTATGTGCATAGGACTGTCAAGGTCCATGTACTAGAATGGATTTTATATTTAAATTGAATATAATGAATTATTAATGAAAATAATAAAACACTTCTCCCACAAGGCAAATTGTTGATATATCGGTATAATTTTACGTTGGTTTAGACCTATTATGGGTCCGGAACAAAAAAAGACTTAATATACAAACACTTTTATATAAAAGTACATACATACTTTCTCTATGTTTTGAGGGGTTACAATAAATTTTACATAGTCTATGTTGTTTTGTTTATTTATTATACAGCCAAGAGACTTACAGTGTAAATATCGACAATGTCAAAATCAGTAGATTATATATACGTAATTGTGAAAACCAGTGGCGTACCCAGCGGGATTCTGTGGGTCCCGCTTCTAAAGGGCTCGTAAGACTTTGTAACATTAAAACTATCCAAAATGGACTAAGCCAAATACCACGTTTCTATAAGGCTTAATGAATTTCGTCATGGTTTACGAATAAATAAAACTATCCAAAATGGACTAAGCCAAATACCACGTTTCTATACGTCTTAATTAAATCTCGTCATGGTTTTCGAATAAATTTTAAAGATTTTAATATAGTATAACGGATGTGATCAACTTTGTAGTTATACGCAACAATTCTGCTATAGTCAGCTTCTGGAAGCCATTATAGCTTGCTTAATGTTTTTTAACAACCAGTTGGTGATCTAACTGCCAAAAGATAGTTTCAAAACTTATAAAATTTTTAAAAAAGTTAATAAAAACCTATTTACACACAAAAGAAGTTGTCATCCCTTTCGTTATTATCTATATAAACAATATAATTTTAAAACCAAATTTGGCAGATCTTGTAGAGTATGTGTCATTTAATAACGAAATTTCTACAAAGCATAAAATTCCGGATGGAGTGAGTACCCCAGGGTTCAGTTTTAGGATCCTACTATTTTTTTCTACCTGCGTAGATGAAATTCCGGCGTCTACTCAGACACTACGAAGAGCATGCTACGACGCAACAATCATCAATAAGTCTCACTTTTAGAGAAATTAGATCTTAGTGTGCTTTTTTCCTGTATTTCCTTTTTAGATTATTTTATGTATCATTAAGCTTAGTAAGTGTATTTTTATGTGTAATTTTGTATACGTTTTTATTGTAAAATGGATTACCCGTTAATCAATAAAGGTACAAATAAATAAAAAAATTTCAGCACATAGAAAATATGTCAGAGTGATTGCAGGGCTGCTATACTCAAAGTGCTGTAAAGGCAGCTTTGACTCTTTAGGTTTAAATACACTGCCTTCTATGTTTAACCAAAGACTTTGAATAGAAGATCCATTCAATGCAAAATATATTAAACCCTAAATGGATCCCAACTTTGTATTGTATTCCATATAGACGGGATGCACTGAGATTCCCGCGTAGCACAACGCCCGGGGCCGAGCTATGGGCTTCGTATTTCTAAACAAGTAGAGGCTTCTGGCAACACTACATAATGTTGCGTGCGTTCTAATTAAACTGCAACACGAGCAGTTAGTGTAGGTTAATTTATTTATATCTGATGAACTGTCTATTCGAAGTATAATCGGTCGTTGCGTTAACTTCAGCTATCTTATACCATTTAAAAGTAATTTAAGACCATTAATAACAGAGGCCTACACCATCTTAACACAAGTGCGACAAATAATCTTTCTAATCACTATATTAGATCAGGGGCTAGAGATAAACGGAACCATTCTGGAGTAACTTTTCTAAATGTATTGCCCGAATAAATTAAGCTGTTAATCACTTATCTGTTCTATAACTTCAATGAGCTCATCTAAACCCAGAAAAGTGCCCGTTTATGCAGGGGTTTTTCTTGTGTTTGGAGTAATTATTGTTATTTTTATATAATATATATATATATATATATATATATATGCATTTAGTATTATAATGTTAGTGTTATGTACAATATTTTATATAACTTTAACAACTAGTTATTTTAGTATGTTGTTTCTCGTAATTCTTTTATAATTATTATTATTATTTACCACTTACATATTTGTGACTTGGTATGACGCTAGACGACTGTACTTCATTAATAAACAATTTGAATTTGAATTGAAAATAGTCGGGCAAGGGGACAAGATTATCATAAATGAACCAAATAATCTGCAAGTATCTATAACATATTTCTGCAATACTGATTTCTTTGTTTTTAAAACATACCAACGTATTACATTTTTGCAAAACATAACATACGACGATACCCCCCCCCCCCCAATTGAAGTGAACTTAAATGAATATATTATATATAGTACTATAATAGTTTTGCTCTGTAAGATAACAATATGTTTGTTTTTGAAACTATAAACTAAAGTTATACAAATTTGTTTTATAATTAGGAATGTATAATATTGGCTCGACTTCGAGTTGGTAGTTCATGCACACAGGCAATGTAGGAAACTTTACGTTGTTTTTTACTTTCTTGGTAAATGTCGGTGTCTTTTTACTTTCCTCGTAAAGGGGAAGTATTGTAATCGTAAAAAAAATCAATCTACCAGGTGTTTACAGATCTTCACGTTTTAAGGTCTCTAGACATGTTTTCTCAATTCGGTCAGTCTATTTGCACGCTGCATAGCTCAAAAACTACTTGTCTTGTCGACTTCAAATTTTGGTCGAAAATCAAAGGTCATAAAGGAACGAAATGGTTACATTTTGGTAAAAATTCAATGTGGCGGAACAAAATGGCGACCGAGTGAAGTGTTTAAAAAAATTATTACTAAAAAACTGCTTATCCAATTTACCTGAAATTTTTCAAAAAAAAAACAATTTTTACGTAGAAATTACCTGGTAAAATTTTGGTACGAAACCAAGATGGAGAACAAAATGGCGGCCTGGTGAAATATCACTAAAAAACTATTTATCCAAAGTACCTCAAATTCTGCTCGAAATTCGAGTGTTACATAGAAATGAACTGGTAAAATTTTGGTATGTTTCCAAGATCGACTTACCAAATCTTTAAAAAATCAGCCTGAAAAACCAAGGAAAAAACTACCTATTAGATTAATTTCAAATTTTGTGCAAGCATTAAGTGTGATCTCCAGCGTGCTATAGAGGTAAAAAAAAATTGGGTCACACTTCCCTATTGCTAATAAAAGGAAAGATTCATAACGAAGGAAGTTCCAGGTAAAGGAAATTTACCGATTTTTTCACAAACACAACAGAGCTTAATATTAGTATGCCAGGTACGGTAAGTATTTTGTGTGTTTTAAAATGCTGTCTACAGTCTTCTATTCTATTGGACTTAAAAAATCATTTTTGTAACAATTTGTTTTTACAAAATAAAAATCTTTTGTTTGTCGTTTGTCCGAAATATATTATCTGATAACTCAAATGACAGCATGCAAAGTCACAATTACCATTTAATAATTATTTCATTTTTAAAGCTGATTTTATGTTAACGATAGCGTAGTAAAAGTACACTAATTAGTTTTCCAGAAAGATAATCAACGTGAGAAGCCCATTTTAATTAAGGATTTAAGTATGGTACCCACCAGAAAATTAAAACTATATACTTTTGATATGCTAGTCTTATTTAGTTGTATCTTCAAATGAGGCACCTGACGTTTATTATAAACTACCATATTATAGTGTATTTCGCTGTTGTTAACCAAGAGATGATTCCTAGTACTCCATTCAACAAAATTATGAGCCGTGGAATTGGCCAGTTCCGACAAAATAGGTAAGGTTGGAGCAGATAGTTCGACTGTTTAGTATTCCTGATAATAAGTATTCTTAGAGGTCATTAATGAGGAGAGCAAATAGTAGCAAAGAGAGAATAGTGAATATAGCTTTCTCACTAAGAAACCGCAATCAATACAGTCAAAAGCTTTTATTAAATCACAAAAATAACACAATTGTGAATTGATTTGAATCAGTATCTTTATAAATAAAATCCAAGATTTTAAATGCTGCAGAATTTGTTGACATTTTTCGAAATCGGTGTTGACAATTATTCAGAAGCTTCTTCCTTGTGAGGTATAGCTCTAAATCGTTTGTAATTTTTTTTGTACTTTAGAGACCTGTCATTGGACGGTAGTTTTCTAAACATTCGAGGTCACCCTTTTTATATAACGATAGGGTTTCCCCTGTTTTCAATATATCTGGAAGACTCCAGTTGTAACTGATACGTTTATTAAGTAAGTTAATGGAACAATAATAACATACATTTAATTAAATGCATCTAAATATTTTACTATAGCATTTAAAAAATGTAAAATAAAACTTCTAAAAATATTCAATATACAACATAAAAATTACACCAACCATCCTAAAAAGCATGGTCGTCAACAACTCATTCTAAATGTTAAAAAAAAAGGTCCAACAATAACCTAGATAGGCTTTGTCCGCTTTCAACTGGCTTATTTTGAAATATATTTTTTGCAGGAATGTATTTTTTATTTTTAAATATTTTTACATTTTGTCAAGTTATAATCCTTCCATTTATTAAGAGAATGAAAGATAATTGTACATCGTACATATCACTAAATAACTAGGAGCTGAACTAAAGTGGTTTACGCTTCACTTTTTTTTGATAAAAGGAAAGATCCATAACGAAGGGGGTTCCGGGTAACGCCAATTTACCGATTATTTTACATTGTTTACATTTATACCAAATCCAGCGGATACATAATTTTTGCGCTATGAGACGCTATGAGAACGACAGACCGAAGGAAATGGCAGAACATGTTTTTCGGGATCTAGGAATATTAAAGCGCAAAATCCCCCGAGGGAGCTTTTCCCGATGAAGAAGTTGTTGACAACGACACAGTTTTGGAAAAATTTCATAGCAGCCTGGAATATTTTCAAGAAATAATTATGAAAATAAATAAATCTAACTCTATTTGATCTGTTGATGATTATCTCGTATAATATCACCACCAGATGGACAATACCTCCGTTTTTTTTATAAAAGTTAATGATACTGGTAGACGTTTTAAAAATACGTATTAAAACAGAGACATTTACTAGGTAAATGTAAACAATTTTTCTTAGGTAGATGTTGTAATTTCTAACGTACGATAGATAACACTCCAAGCAATTTCATCAATATGTATTAAGATGCAGTAGAATAGTTACATAAAACGCCAAGCAATTAACTAACTTTTTTATTTATGTCAATAACGCATTGTTTCTCTCCGCCAATATCTGGAGAAAGATCAGATATAAAAATTTGTCATTTATGACTTGTACAAATTGTGAAAAAATCACCCTCCGAGATTGTTTCAGATCTCCACGTTTCAGGGTCTCTAGATGCCGAAAAACATGTTTTCTCATTTCCCTCGGTCTGTCTGTCTGTTCGCGGCATAGCTAAAAACCACTTTAAAAATTAAGGGTCATATAGGAATGACCAAGTAACATTTTGGTAAAAGTCCAGTATGGCCAAACAAAATGGCGGTCTAGTGAAATGTTAAAAAAATTATTATTAAAAAACTGCTTATCCAATTTATCTCAAATTTTGCAAAAAGGCCAAGTGTTATGTTGAAATCAACTGGTAACATTTTAGTACGAATTCAAGATGGCGAAACAAAATGGCGGCTTAACAAAATATTTAAAAATTCAGCCTGAAAAAACTGCTTAATTGTTTGATTTCAAATTGTATGCGATAACTAACTGTAGTATGGGGATTAACTAGTAAAATTATGGAATAATTCAAAATGGCCGAACAAAATGACGGCCAAATAAAATATTTGTAATCGTGAAAAAATCACCGTCTCAGGTTTTACATATATTCACTTTGTAGTGTCCCTAGATGCCAAAAAATATGTTTTATCAATTCCGTCAACCCGTCTATCTGTCAGTTCGCGGCATAGGTTAAAAACTAACCCGATTGACTTTAATTTTGATCAAAAATTAAGAGTCATATGGGGATGATCTGGTAATATTTTGGTAAAAATCCAGTATGGCGAAACAAAATGGCAACCTGGTGAAATGTTAAAAAATTATGAAAAAACAACTTAACCAATTTATTTCAAAAATATTTTTAAATTGTCGACGTTTCGCAACTTTACTGTTGCATCCTCAGGGACAGATATATAGATCCTATATTCTGCATGAAATCCATATTATCAGTTTTTACCTACTCTGTTGGTCCGCAGATATTTCCCAGATATTAAGTTTCTAAATGGTTTTCGTTAACGATTCTCTAGTTCTTATGTTAGAATGGTGTATTATTTGGGAGTTAGGATTCAGTAAAAGAAACAAGTCCTTTTTTAAATAATCGACGTTTCGCAACTTTATTGTTGCATCCTTAGGACACATAGATTCTGTATCCTGCATGAAACCCATATTATCAGTCTTTACCTACTCCGTTGGTCCGCAGATATTTCCCAGATATTAAGTTTTTACATGACGTAACAAAATGGCGGAATGTGCAAAAACTACTTATTGAATTTATTTTAAATTACGCCCAAAAGTCAAGTGTGGCATAGGTAGAAAGAATCTGGTAAAATATTGGTGGAATCCAATAGATGGTACATAATGGCGCCCAATAAAAAAGTTTGAAAAGACAGTATATGTAATACATATATACTGTGACTATGTACTGAACTAATCATAACGAGGGAAGTTCCGGGTAAAGGAAACTTGCCGATTTTGAATTATTTCCATATTAAATTCTACCCTGTATATTAATGACTGCTGCCATAGTCCACACTAAACCATATCCTATTAAAACATTTAATAAAAAAATAAAGTAAATGTTCGGTTACGATTTTAATCACAGAGGAATTATCAATAATGTATTCGTCTAGTATCTATAATATATATCATCTAATATGTATGATACGTGCAATTATGTCATACAGAGTAGTTATGAATAAACAACTACATCAGTGTAATATTTGTATAAAACACGCGTGCATGAACAGAATACATTACACACAAGAATGCAGCAGTAATGATTGAATTAAAAAAATCCAAGTGTTAATTTAGTATGTACACAGATGTTTAAATATTAAGAGATTTCGAGTATCTACGGGGACGGTTAAAATATACATAACAACCACAATAATAAATTAACTCGAGAACTATGATTTTTACTACGTCAATATAGGTCTGTATACGAATCCTGTCCTAAAATGTGTGGGGGCATGCATGTCTTGTTATTTGCTATCTTTATTGCAAGTCAGGGATACGTTAAATAGTAAATTTTCTAAGGAATATAACGCCAATATGTGGCTCTGAAAAAGCTGCACTTTTGCGTTTTAGGGTCCCTGGTTCCTACAACCCGGAAAACTTAGTCTCCCAGTTCTGTCGGTCTGTCGTTATGTTACACAAAATGTGTAAAAAAATCGTTATTAAGAAATTACTTATCGAATGGACCTCAAACATTGCACAAAAATGTGAAATTTTGCATAGAAATCAAGTGTGAATATGGATTTTTAAAAATCGTTAAAATAGCATTTACTCGCAACTTGGTACAAAATTCACACATACATAACCCATTTTATTAATCCAATTAATCCAATAGAAATAAATAACAGTACATAAAGTTATTATTACCAAATAAGTATATGCCTATATAAACTGTGTAATCTGTACGTAGTGGAATTCTGTACGAGGGAAGTTGTGGTTAAAAACAAATTTATCGATTTTTTTAATGTACCTCGTACATTTCAAGATATGCGAAAACCCTCAAAACTGTCCATGTTTTTAAATATCAAAACGATGCACGATATATCCAAGGGACATAAGATTTGTCAAATAAAGCAGGAAGTCCAACAGAAGTACCAAACTCGGTCAGTGTAGATACAGAATTTTTTTTGGGGCGGACAAATAGTTCCTAACCCGAAGAAAGTTACATGTATATTTTTCTTTTTGTTATGGTCATTTAATAGACACTAATTGCGGTTTATTATATGCCAAATCTGAATCTAATATCTCTAGAAATATATGTGCAGAAATGCTCCTCCAAATTAGGAACGGAATTTCCAGACACCCTGTATTTTACCTTACAGTATAAGTTGCGGTTTTCTTACTAACGCGTACGAAAATTCATTGCAATACCTCAAAGCATTTTTGAAATACGGAATTTATCACTATGTCTAAGACTGGTAGTCAAATCTGAGGTCGGATCTACATCGGCTAAAGAATGAGGTTTCAAACTAAGTCAATTATTTTGTATCTTCGAAAAATTATTGAGAATGAAAAGAACTTACTTGTCAGACAAAGTTTCGACTAGTTAGTATCTCTATCTTTAACACATTATACGTATATAGATATTAGTGAAGTAAAGTAACTAACCCTTACTTTATAACTATTCGTTACAAAGTAAGAGTTACCACGCGATCCCTTCGTCGTAAAGAAACCAAAAATAAAAGCAAAGCAAGTGCATTTCAGAATCGTTCATTGTCTAAATAAAATGTTTGTAATCGTGAAAAAAATCACCCTCTCAGGATGTATATATCTTCACGTCTTAGCGTCCCTAGATGACAAAAAATATGTTTTATCGTCGATCCTTCTGTGGCGCTGCCTCTCTGTCTATCAGTTCACGGCATAGCTTAAAGCCTACTTATCCGATTGACTTCAAATTTTGATAAAAAATTAAATAAAGATGATAAAGTAAAAATAAAACGTACAAGGTTTACCACTCGTTAATCCGTCGATATTTGTTATACAGCGTGGTCCAAGCAGTTTGATTGGTATGGAAAACTTTTTTAATTTCTAAATTCTGAAAGAAATTTATTCTTCATAAAAGTTAGTGCCTTAATGACCTTAATTTCCAATTATCAAATTGTCCCTGTGGTGTCTCGACCAGCAACAAATTACGAAAGAGTCTTGCTTGGTGAAGAGTAAACTACACTTATTTTGCGACATACAAATAAAGTTGAAAAAGTTGCTTTTCTTAGTTTTAGATACGGATAGATACTGAATTTGCTGACAATAATTTTATTATTTTCTTACATTTCGGTTCTCATTCTTTGTATGCTGTAACTAAATATAGTTTATGAGTAATATCAGTTTCAGGAGTACTAGTTTAACTATTTATTATAATGTTGCCGAAGAGCTAAGAATATTTAATGAAGAGTCAACTTTTAACGAAACAATGAGAACATGGGCTGGATGTCGATCAATGCATTTTTGGAGAACTAAACGAAAAGCCTTTCTACGATTGCAGAGATGGTTAGTTTTAAAGCCATTGAAGAAAGAATCGCGGTTGACAATACCATTCAGTAAATATTGTAAACAAGTAAAAACACTTTTAACCCCTCAGGAGTGCAATTCCAAAAAAATCCATAAATTAATTTTTAGATAATAAAAGATAATATTATTAAATGTTTACTCATTTGATTGGTCATAAATGAAATAGGCTATACAAAATAGTTTTCTAATCTTTCCCTTAAAAATTGTACGTAATATGAATAGATTTGCATTAAAATTATCAGAGATTCAACTAATCTACGGGCAAAAGTACGATAAAGAATAAAACAAAACTCTCGCTTTCTATTTTTTACGTAATTGGATGACTAAATATAATAGACATTGCTTCTAAAGAGGATTCCACTACACTTTCTCTTGAAAATTGCACATAAAATTATTAGATGTAACGCAAATCTAATAATTTCATATGTATTTTTTAAGGGAAAGTTTAGAAAACCCCTCTCCAGAATGTCCAGAAACAATGTCTATTCTATTTAGTCGTCCAATTTAGAACCCCCAGTAATGGTCCAAAGAAGTATGCAACAAATAGGAAACTTTTTGTTATTAATTTCCCAGAAAATTTCATTTTTGATAAAAGTTGGTGCTTGAAGGAAAAATAGTTTTGACAGTATTGAACTTCAGATCAGATATACAGAGTGTTGAAAAAATAGGTGGATTTCAAAAAGTAACATTTTTGTGACGGCAGTTTTAAAGGCCACATAAGATCGTAAATAAATTTTTAGTAAAGTTTTCTTATATTAGTTATAGTTAAGGAGATATTTAGATTCAAAAATCGAAAAAATGTATTTTTTCTTATATCTTATATCTCCTTAACTATAACTAATATCAAAACAATTTATTTAACTTTTATTTACGATTTTTTGGCCTTTAAAACTGCCGTCTCAAAATTTTATTTTTTGAAATCAACTTTTTCGTATTTTTTGAACACCCTATATATCTGGGCTAAAATTTGATAGTGTCAAAACTATTTTTTCTTTAAGCACCAACTTTCATCAAAAATAAGATTTTCTGAGAAATGAATAATAAAAAAATGTTTCATTTGTTGCATATTTCTTTGGAGTTCTTCGATTTTGTATTTAGACATTACTAATGAAATTTTTGTTTTGACAAAGGTTAACTTTTTAGCACAAAAAAACAGTAACTCTTTGGCAGGATTATAATAAACAATTAACCTAGGAACCCTAAAATTCCATTTTAGTTACACTCAGAGAAATGAAGCCTAAATTCAAGAATATAATCAAATTATTCATAAGTCAATATAATATCTTGCTTAAAAAATAAGCAACCTTTTGATATATTATTTGTACCACGGAAAACAGGGATAGTTTATTCTTCACCAAGGAATGCTTTTTCGTAATTTGCTGCTAGTCAGGACGCCACTGCTAAAATATGAAAAAAGGAAATTAAGTTTTAGGTCATGCACCAACTTTTATGAAGAATAAAATTTTCGGAGAAAATACAAATAAAATGTTTCCTATACCAATCGTTTAGATTTGTTGAACTTTAGGTGCTTAAAATGGTGAAAAAGTTAACATTCAGCAGGTCAAGGAAACCGGGAATAAACTACCTTTATAAGTTTTTACTGCAAAATTTTTAGGTCCATATAAATATTTCACGGAATGTTGCTTCCCTTCTCCGCTAGATATTTTAAGCAAAAAATATATTCTTTATTGATTCCGCAAAATTGAAGCGTTTTCAAGGAAAATTGATTTTTATGAAACACTGCAATCAAATGTATTAAACGGATACAAAATTGACATGGGGTAAGGTACTTTCGTTTAAAAACATCTAGTGGGTAAGGAAAAGTCTTACCTATTCAATGAAATATTTTCACTTAACTAAAAGTTGTGAAGTAAAACATATGAAAGGTATTACATTCTAGGCCTCCCTGGCCCACTACCCATTGAAATTTTATGTCGTGAGCGCCTTAAGTTACAATAGCAACTATCCAAACAGAGTTAAGTTACATCCAATAATACCAAAATTATTTTGGAAAATTGTTTTCCCTATCCTAACTTTAAGCCAGAAGATCCTCAGTTGGTAAGCAGTTTAGATGAAAATGCTAATATGATAATAACATAGCAACATTTTTGTTTGCTCTATTTATATCTAAGAGATTGTCCACATTTTCCTGGACACCCTGTATAAGTTTTAGAGTTCAATAATGAATAAAACCAGTGACAGTGAATTAAAAGGAAAATTCGTCCCGTCGCGTGCCACATGGAAATATATCGAACAACCGTTTCTTTGGGACTTGTATTCGAAAATTTAAGGTAGATGTAATTTTTCTAAATCACTAGAATGAATGCAGAAGTCAAATCTGCATAACGGCGATATGGTAAAATATTCCAGCCCGCATTGGTACCTACTTCCACTGTCGAGCAAAGCAGAAAACGTTGAAATATTCACACTAAGCCACGTTAAGCTGAAAGAACATGCTTTATGAATCAGCAAGAATGTCGGTTCCACGAATCGAACAAAGATGCAATTCTTGGCATTCCGTTTTAAAAGCATTTTTTAATACAGATACTTTATTTATCTACGCATTTATCTAACGTTGAGTAGTGTTTAGCCTATAAAGCAAGCTATAACGTCTAACATTTAGCGTGGTTTGACCTCGATTTTAACCTTTAGTAAAGCACAAACCTTTATAACATTGGGCGAAATGGAGAAATAATCGATTACTTGCTCCAGAATATTTCGTACAAAATTTGATGGTATAACAGAATAATTTACACAGGGGTCTTTCATGTTTTTTTGAACTAATTGTTTTTTTGTACATGACTTCATTTAAAAATAATAGGTAAATTTCCTTTACCCGGAACTTCCCTCGTTATGAATATTTTTTTATTAGGAATAGTGAAATATAACCCTGTTTAGTTCCGCACATAGTCTTTTTATATAAATTGGATTTTCTTACATTTTTGTAGACAAAAGAAGGAGAAAAATGTCTGGTTAATTTCCTTTACAGATTGGTTTTCCCCAAATATTCTGAACTTCCCTCATAAGGAATCATTCCTTTTGTCTAGAAAAGTCAAAAGATAATACAATTTATCTATGTAACTATAAAATTACTTTATGCGAAACTAAATAGGATCATATTTTACAATTCCTAAAAAAAGGACCGTAATTCCGAGTAAAGGAAGTACACCATATTTTTATATTGTTTTTTCAAACATTTTAATTTCCGCGATTTCGTTCCATCATATTGCATTCGTATCAATCAATCGAAGAAGTAATTTTTGCCACAGATTTTTTAAAAAAAAATTTTGGGTCGCTATTTTGTTGCGCCATGTTGAATTTGTACAAAAATTTTACCAGTTTATATAGCTATATATCACCTTTCATTTTTTTGCAAAATTTGAAGTCAATTGAATAAGATTTTTACTTCTTTCGTTTCAGGGTCCCTAGAAAAAAACTACTTACCCGATTGACTTTAAATTCTGGACAAAAATTAAGGGTCATACGGGGTGACCTGGTAACACATAAAAAAAATGGCGGCCTAGTGAAACGTTAAAACAATTATTACAAAAAACTACTTATCCAATTTACCTCAATTTCAAATCGAGTATTATGTAGGAGTCAATTGGCAAAAATTTTGGTACGAATCCAAGGTGGCGGAGCAAAATGGCGGCTTAGAAAAAGATTTAAAAATTCAGTCTGATAAAAAAAAACTACTTAATGGACTGATTTCAAATTGTGTGCCAGAAATAATTGTGGTATACAGATGAACTAGTAAAACTGTGGTACTAATTCAAGATGACGGCACAAAATGGCGACTAAATATAATACTTGTAATCGTTGAAAATCATCTTCTCAGGTTTTACATATCTTCACGTTTTAGCGTCCCTAGATGCCAAAAAAATAAAATTGTCAGTTCACGGCATAAATTAAAAACTACTTATCAGAGTGACTTCAAATTTTGGTCAAAAATTAAGGGACATATCGGGATGACCTGGTAATATTTTGGTAAAAATCCATTATAACAGAATAGGATGGCGGCCCACGGAAACTTTAAAAAAATTATTACTGAAAAACTAATTATCCAATTTACCTCAAATTTTGCACAAAAATCAAGTGTTATATAACATGGTAACATTTTGGTACGAATATAAGATAGCAAAACAAAATAGCGGTCTTTTAACATATTTAAAAAATCAGCCTGAAAACATTACTTGTTAGATTAATGTCAAATTTTGTGCAAGCATTAAGTGTGATATAATGATAAACTGGTAAAGTTGTGGTACGAATTCAAGACAGCGGAACAAAACTGCGGCTAAGTAAAATGTGTAAAAAACCAACGTTAAAAAATCTTATTCAATTGACTTTAAATTTTGCAGCAAAAATGTTATATAGCGATAAACTGGTATGAATTCAACATGACGTAACAAAATTGCGTCAAATTAATTCAATAATGAATGGCACACCATTGTATTATTGAATTTATTTAGAAACTGGTAAAATATTGGTAGGAATCCAACATGCCCTAACAAAATGGCGAAGAATAACAATATTTTAAAAGACAGTATATATGTGTTGCTAAATGACTGTGTAGTGAACTAAATTGGATCACAATTCACTATTCCTAATAAAAGGAAATATTTATAAAAAGGGAAGTGCCGGGGTAAAGGAAACTTACCGATTTTTTACGTGAAATTTGTACCAAAATGTTAACAGTTTATCCCTACATCACACCTAATTCTTGGGCAAAGTTTGAAAGCAATCGAAGAAGCAGATTTTTTCAGATTGATTTTTTAACATTTTATTACGACGCCATTTTGTTTCGCCATCTTGGGATCCGTACCAGTTCATTTTCATGTCATATTTGATTTTGTACCAAATTTGAGGTACCGAAATCGAATAAGTAATTTTTTAGGAATTGTTTTAACATTTTACTATTACCATATAACCCTCAATTACCAAAATTTCAAGTAAATCGTGTAAGCAGTTTTTAGCTATGCCGCGAATAGACAAGACGAACAGATATGCAGAAGGACGAATTTTGAAAAAAAGAGTTTTTAGAGTTTTTTTGGCATCTGGAAACGTGAAAATCTCGGAGGAGGACGATTTTTTCACAGTTAAAACGGGAGGCAAATTTGCTGTTGTTACTAACTATTGATAAATGCATTATACTACCCAAAAAAATAAAATTTAGTAACTTCAGTTCTGCAACAGAAACCCAAAAAATGTTTTACTTGAAACTAAATTATACAGCCGGCTCAATAAAATCATTGCAAACCAGCAAACATATATTATAGATTTGAATTTTCCTTTACAAATTTATCAAGAGGTAATAGTTTAAAAATATTTCTTTGTATGTTAATACTCAATATTCCGAGCACAACACAATCGTCAATTATCTACTTTAAGAGGGCAACAAACTCTCAATACCTAAATCTGGACACCAATAAAAATTTAATTAAACCCAATTAAAGATGTCATTTATTTTAATAAACCGATATTAAATGAGGATAACTAACAGGCAGTAATAACTATCAGTCACTTTTCCTTGCTTTGTGATTTTTCGAAAAAATATAATTTATTTTGGTAACTTGATAATGAATGAATGAAAGTTTTATCAAAAGTTGGTAGTAGACTTTAGAATTTAGATAATGCCAGTGAGAATTAGAATTAAAATTATAATTAAAAGTACAGCCAATATATTTCTTTAGAATTTGTTTCATTATATAACTTCATTCCATCCAATACAGGGTTGGACTTTACAGAAATCGATGCTTTTAATTTATTGTATATACAGAGTCATCCAAAGGAAAGTAAAAACGATTTATATATCTGTTGTATAAGACATACAAAAATGGAAAATATAGAAAATGTTTATGCAGAATTCAAATGTATTTTAGGAAAAAATAATTGAGTATCAAATAAAAAGACATATGATAAAACTATGAACATTTTTGTTATTTTAAATATAATGACTACATTAGAATCTACGTGAAAAACTAGGCGAATTTTATATAACATGTTCTATGTAAAAATATAACCATTTTCATTGATACCTAATAGAAACAATGGTTCCTATGTAACTTTTTACTTCCCTCGTAAGAGCGGAGTACGCAAAATAATGTTTTGGAAAATAAATTATATAAAAAAATATTAATAAGAAATTATTTATCCATTTTATCTCAAATTTAGCAAAAAATCAAACATTACTTAGGAATCAATTGGTAAAATTTTGGTACGAATGCAAGATGGCGAAACAAAATGGCGACTTAATAAATTATTTACAAATTAAGCCTGAAAAAACTACTTAATAGATTGATTTCAAATTATGCTCATGAATTAATGATGGTATAGAGATAAATGGGTAAAATTGTGGTGCGAATTTAAAATGGCGGCCAAATAAAATTTTTGTATCGCAAAAAAAATCACCCTGTCGGTTCGCGGCGTAGTTTAAAAGCTACTCATCCGATTGACTTCAAATGTTGGTTAAAAATTAAGGGCCGTATGGGAATGACCTGGTAATATTTTGGTAAGAATCCAATAATCCAATATGGCAGAACAAAATGGTGGCCTAGTGAAATGTTAAAAAAAATATTAATAAAAACTGATTATCCAATTTACGATTATTATGAATATAAGACGGCAAAACAAAATGGCGGCCAATAAAATATTTAAAAAATCATCCTGAAAAAACTACTTATCAGATTAATGTCAGATTTTCTGCAAGCATTAAGTTTAATATAGAGAATAGAGATAACCTGGTAAAATTATGGTACGAATTCAAGATGACACAACAAAATGGCGGACAAATAAAATGTTTAAAAAACCAACTTAAAAAAATCTTTTTATTCAACTGGCATGAAATTTTGCACAAAAATTAAAAGTTATGTAGGGATAAACTGCGACAAATTCAACATAATTGAACGAAAAAAAATCATTGTAAACTTATTCAATTTTTTTAAATTATGACCAAAAATCAAATATGGCAGAAACTTGTAAAATATTGGGAGGAATCCAATATGGTGGAACAAAATGGCGCCCAATAAAAATGTTTGAATATACAGTGTATGTATGTTTACTAAGTGACTATGTGTGGAATTAAATCGGGTCATACTTCATTATTCCTAATAAAAGGAAATATTCATAGAGAGAAGTTCGGAGTAAAGGAAATTTACTGATTTTTTACAATATGTATCTCTTTAACTAATGAAAGAGAGATTTTAAATCAATTATTATCTTTCAAAAATAATTACTAATCTCTTTAACTAAGTCTGATTTCTAAAATTATTCTCATTTCAAAGAATTTTAAAAATAGTTATCCAAAAATGGGTTTCTTAAGGGGGTGAAATGTGTAATAACTTTTTTTATAATATCTTTTCACCTGATCGAAATTTTAAAGTCATTCTTTCATCAATGATTGAGTCAATGACTTTCAAAAATAATTTAATAATTCTACAGGATAAAAAGGAGTGAATTGGGTTTTTCCTCTTTTTCAATATCTCTTCTATAGAGGATATAAATCAAATCAGTTATTGATTTTAAAATTAATATACAAATAAGATACATGGTCAAACTTTATCCAGTGTCCATTGCTGGAATTGACCTACTTATCCTTGTTTTTAAAATGGTCAATTTTATGTTGCCTCTTCCAAAGCTAACAAAAAGAATAATTTATTTGGGCATGGAAAGACCACACTAGATATGTTGTTCATAAACAAATTAATTTAAATAATTTTAACTTTTATTTATAGTAATTTGTTATTAATATATACACATATTTCATTTTCACATTTTGATCTGTACATGCAACAAAATGCAAGGGCTCAGCTGGCCTAATATAAAATAAACCAATTAAACTGCAAATTAAAATGTCTGACACTTAAAACAAAATGAGAGATGATTTATAAAAAAAGGCGGCACTGCGCACAGTCATAATAATTATTCAACAGTTGCAACCCACAATACATTTTGGTCAATTGACCAGTGCACAACTCTAAGCAATTCACAAAAAAATCTGTTTAATGTTTAGAATACATTTTTATTTAGTTTTTGATATTACCTATTATTAAAAGATGCATATGCATGGGGTTTATGTATAGTTCGCCACCTACCTTCAGCCTAACCCAAATTAGTTCAGCAACCTTTAAAAGAAAAATTCACAGGTGCATAAATAAAAAATCAACAATATTAAAGAAGAACCGAGAATACTTAACAAATGGTAAAATTTACCTACCTCTTCCAACAGAATGTCTATAAGTTATGAAAGTGATATCATTATTATAAACAATGTTATTGCTACATAAGTCAAAAATGGGCTTTATTAACTAATAAATCGGACATACCTACCTAACAACCCTCGTTATAAACATATTATTCAACAACAATACTTAAGGTTAAGTTTAACACTAATATGCACAGGATGCCAATCAAGGCCCCGACACCTTTAATCTAATTTTATTAAATAAATGATACCTCAACAATGTGCCTATTTTAAAATAACTTTTGCTAATACATTGTTTTTCTAGATGTACCACTGATATAAACACTTTTTATTAACTTTTAATGCAACAAGGCTAACCCATTTCTAGCTTTTTTTTATTCTTCTAGAGTTATATAATATGACATTCAAATCAAATCATTTATTAACAATTTAAGCCAACAGGAAAAATGTATTCCCAAGTTCCTTTGTATTCCTGAAACATTACTTAATATTCCCGATAATTTAACAAATTTCTCTAAAGTCAATGCTTTTCCCTAAAAACCAACAACTAAAAATACAATGGAACTCAGTAAATGAATTTTTAAGACTTTAGTCTCTGAAAAATTCATATTTTTATCTAATTTAACCAAGCTCTAACTCTTACCATTTAAAAGATACTAATAGTGATCAATTAAATAGCGGACACCATGTATAAGATAATATCCGAGATTTTATTGCATTTTAAGGATATGCATATAAAATATTATTTTCTCGATTTCTTAATGACACCCCCTTAAGAGAATTCAAAAAGTTTTCTTTAAATCGAGTAAAATAACCTCGAAAATAACAATGATATACTGAGTTTAGAACAAATCATTTCAATTCATTCTTCCAATCTAATATTATCATTTTACTACAACAATTTCTAACAATTAATTTGGTTACTTACTTTTTTGTGCACTAAGTTGGACAACTCAGGTTTTTTGCATTATAAAAGATAAGCAATTCAGTTTCTCCTATAATTTACATCAATATATTTGCATAATTCCATTATTTAAATTCATTCTCAGTCTGTCAGTGGACATTTGAAGTTTCCCAGGGGGAGGGGGTTGCACTGAGCAGAAATGATTATAGAAATGTTTAATTTATGTTTCATCATGAAAATAAATATTCAATTTAAACAAACAATTTTAAAATTACCTAAACTAATATTAAAAAGAGGTTAGTACCTCGATAAATCCTGGCTGATGACTGACTCATCAATGCAGAGCTGAAATTATTGAAGCCAGAATCACAAAATTTCAAATCAAATTCATTTTGTGACCTGAGCAAGCAAAAGTTCTTTTTTTTTGCTTTTAGAAAATTCATCTCGTAAGGGTGTAAATCATGTGATGAAATGAAAGGATGAAAGTTTGTAGGGGAAAAAATAATTATTTTATTGACTTGAAATTCTCATCAATTAAACAAATGTTTCAGAATTTACTAAAATTCATCCCCCATAGGTAGAAAAAACAAGAATGAAAGTTTGTATTGTATGGGAAAAAAATGGGTGTTTTTTAGTTTTAAATAAATTCCTTCAAGTTTTGATAATGACATGATTAAAAGGCCATAAGTAACATGGATTTTTTTGGTTAGTGTTAACCAATGAATATGAAAATTAAAATGTAATGTATTTTGTATTATATCAACAATTTAACTTTAGTTCAAAACTATGAGAATTATTTAAAAAAAAACATTCATACATATATAATCCATCTACAGAATGCTTTCAGCTCTACAGCTTCTACTCCTCTATAACTAGCACGAAATTGTAGATCTGAAATTGTACTCAATTTTATAACATCTTGGTACATATCACGAGATATTCTAGTAATCTATTTGTACCCAAAAAAATATGCCATATTTCATAATAAATTCAAATTTTGCTAAATACATGAAGAATGCTAATGCTAAATGCTAAATGAAAGAAAAGAAAAAATAACAGGAATCAGTGAGCACTTAAATAAGGAATTTTCACTTTATAAAATTCCTGTTTTGTTCTAAATACAATATAAACTGCAATAAACTCTCTAGAGGATATTTCAACTGCATATCTATAACATCTAGTTTATATATAATTAGAAAATGTACAGGAAAAAACTAAAAGTAAATAGCATCTATACAAATATACCAAAATAAATGCTTGCAAGAAATTAAAATTCAAATCTGGTCATTGTACAGAATAAATTTGAAGCTTCAGGAGCTCTCAAATTACTTGAGTTACATAATATACCATTATAATGAATTCCATATTTAATAATTTGAAAGAACAAGGTGCATTTTAAGGTTATAACAATCTTCTATACATAACATTCCACATGATCCCCATGTGGAATGTGATGTATAGTGGGAAAATATTTCGAATGTGAATTTTATTATAAAAACGAAAATGTAGTGGTTGAACTTAAACCAAAACAAGCAAATTAAAGAAAGCAGTCAGTTATTAGGACTCTAATATATTTCCACTTAATTGTTGCGGGAAAAAATTAAAATAAGTTGAAGTTAATAGAAGCTACAGGTAAAAAAGAAAGCAGACAGGAATAAAAAAACATGTTTCTTCGCATCTACTGACCCTCAGATGAAAAAAGATCTGAAAAATATAAGGGCTGATCTCTTAAAAAGAAAGTAAAATAATATTATCCAATACTCATCCAGTTTTGTGGTAAAAAAGAAAGTTGACAGAAATGAAAAAACATGTTTTTTTGCATCTACTGACCCTCAGACGAAAAAAGATCTGAAAAATATAAGGGATGATCTCTTAAAAAGAAAGTAAAATAATATTATCCAATACTCATCCAGTTTTGTGGTGAATGTAGAAAATGAGTTCTACATGGTAGCTTACTTAATTCATGTCTTTTTATTACCTGGATTAGCGATATTAAGGAAAGTTACCGAGGCAGTTACTCTTTTTGCTGATGATATTTATTTAAGGATTTTCCTGTTTGACAATTAAAAATTGTAAAGGAATAATCAAAAGGTACAATAGTTAAACAAAAATCTAGGATTAACTTAACAGTCTTTCAGATAGCAAATACAAGACGGTGGCAAATATTTTTTTTGAGTCATGACCTCTTTTTAATTAAAAACTCAAATTAAGAATTAAATCTTCTTTATAAATAAACTAATCCTACTTAATATAAAAATAAGAAAAAAGATACATTTTGTTCTAAACAAATTAATGAGATCTAGAACTCCGGAGACTTAAAAACTAATTTTTATTTTCTTTTTAATAATAATAATGTAAGGATGTAGCCGATACATAGGACAAGTAGCACTTCTGAAAAGTACAATAATAATGCTGAACATTCCAAATGGTAGAATTCCCCAACAAATTGAAATAAATAATCAAAACAAGTCAAATAGCGATGAGAAAAACTATAGGTCAGGTAAAAAAATGATACAGAATAATACAGATTTTCAATTCCAAAAGTAACATAATACATGAATAATTACAAAACTACTCAACAAATGTCGAGACAAATGTGCTAAACCCATAAATTGTACAGTGGTATCATTATAAAAATAATTGATATTGTCTTATTTTCCTAATAGGGACTAGAAATGACACTGAATTCAAAAAAATATTTCACAGTCAATCCCTCCATTGACTAATCTGTATAGAAAAACAAGAAGTGCAGGCTGTAAAAAAGAGCTCTAGAATTATATGACAGGCCTTAATATGAAAATTAAATTTATATAAGAGGTATTTTGGTATTCTATTAGTACTTTTTCAATTATGTCAATGTAAAAGTGATATGAGACTCCATTTAAAATATTCCAAAAAGCTCCCACTTGCTTTGGTATCAGTTGCATGCTTTGTATGTCTTTTATAAAGCCCAGCAATCTAAAACCCTTAAATACAATTTTACCAATATGCAGATTAAAGTTAGATGTTCATAAAAAATAACCCTTATATTGATGAAACAACTAATAACTTCAAGACTTATATTATCTATGAAGAAGGAGAGTATGGGATTAAAATGTATATGAACACTGAGCAATTTACATTTAGAAATGTTAAGATCAAGATAGTTAGCGCAGCAGTTGACAAACCTTTCAATGTCAGACTGCAGTGAATTGGAGTCACAGGAAACTGGTGACATTAAACATCACAACAACCTCCCTAAGAAGTGAACGACACACGTTGACCTATTAGCAATGATTAAATAAATATGATTTAGTCCACTCAAGTGAGTTTCCAGTGCATTCGCTACAATAGAAGCTGATGACAAACACTGTCAAAACCTTTGGATAAGTAATGTAAATAACATCAATGTGTTGGCCATCTTCAACTGATATAGGTAATTCTGAAATATTGCAAGATTTGTAGTTATTGAGCGACAATAGAAACCATGTTGCATATTGGTAATGTGTGTTTTAAAGACTCAAAGATATGATTGGTAATAACTTCCTCAAACAGCTTTTATATATGTGAAAATAAAGAAATTCCTCTGTAGTTTTTTACATTGCTTTTATCACCAAATTTAAAGATCAGCTTGAGAGTAGAAAACTTCCAAATTTCGAGAAAGAAACCTAGGTTAAATTATCTCTGAGAAATTATACATATAGACTGGGGCAATGACTGAAAGCATCATTCGAAGTTACTTATAAATGACCAAAATATTTTATGTTTTCTGGAATAAGCAATTCAGTTTGTGTGTCCTAAGATAGCACATATCAATTCGAAGTTTAACCCGAGGTTTAACCTCACATCCTGTGATGTCAGAATAGGCTAAATAGTCGATATCTTTATCCATCCTTTTATGTTTTTTGTATAGACCATTCTTTTGCCCAATGAGCTTTTTTAAAGGAAGGTCAAACCATTTTAAATATTTGCAGTAAACTAGGATTTAACTATTGATACCTTGAAATAAAACTTCATAAGAATATTATACCTATGCATATGAAATATGTAGACACCATGTTTACTAAAATCAAAAGTTAGTGCAAGTTTAGCAAAACATTAATTTAAAAACTATAAACATAATAAGCATAAAAAGTCTATGTTATAAGTTTAAATAAGTAATCTAAGGTCACAGATAAGTCAAGGTGTAAATAGATATATAGAATATTCTGAGGCAAGTTAAAAAATGTTCACAAAAATACTTCAATAAGATAAACTACCAACTTATTTATCTAAAAGAATATTTAATTATGCCTAGTAAATTTTCTGTACCTGGAATTCTCAGTTTCAAATTGTTTTATGTAGTTTTAAAATCTCATCTTAGGAGAAAAGTACCTAAAATCATTAAATCTTTGGTTGTATCATACCGAGCACTACACAAACTAGTACTTTTTTTAAAGAAAAAAACAATACTAGGAGAGTGGTAGAAACTTAATTTAACAAAATAAGGGAGTATAATCAAATTTTTTCAGAATTCGATTCACTTCCTTTATTAAAATGTATCTTTGGACTGCATTTTTGGCTAGCCCAGGTTTTTTTTTTTGTTTTGATGATAAAAAGTGTGTCAGACTAAATGTATGATTCTGCACACATTTGAGATTGTTTTGTGAAAAAAAAATTGCTATAATCCTCCCTAATTTTGTTAAATTAAAAACTCTCCTAGTATCATTAATTTCATCAAAAAAGTTCTAGTTTTTGTGGTTGTAATGTGGTGTACACTTCTTAAAAAGTT
Organism: Kuschelorhynchus macadamiae; assembly: GCA_030620095.1. Taxonomy (NCBI): domain Eukaryota; kingdom Metazoa; phylum Arthropoda; class Insecta; order Coleoptera; family Curculionidae; genus Kuschelorhynchus; species Kuschelorhynchus macadamiae. The sequence goes on from JAUTXW010000450.1 coordinate 1,573,473, forward strand.
GAAAAAATCCAGTTTATTTATTTGTTTGGTTTAAATGTATAATAATAAAATACCCAAGCGGCAAAAATGTAATATTTTCCCATAATTTGGCATTAGTAGGAACATTAAAAATACGCATACATGTCGTATATTTAAGTGTCTTTAAACAAATCAATTATGGTTTCTTAAGTTAAAAAAAAAACATCTACCAAGCCTTTGATGCAGGTTAGACATTTAAATGTCACCTTTAAAGGTATCCCTACTTTAAAATCTCTACTTCACAAGGCAATTAACTGTTTCAATATTTTCTAACTATTTATTCACTTTATGCTTAATACCAATGTAATTATAATCTAAAATGAAGGCAACAAGTGAAATTTCATGCTTGAGTTAATGAGAAAAACTATAAAATAAGTCCTTTAGGGCGGTCTAACGTATACGCGTCTTAGAGAGAGAAGCAAAGTACCGAGACAAAATAACAGTACTCTCAGGTAGAAAGGCAGATTAGTATCTTATTAGATGAAAATATAAACTTACCTCTATTAAAACTATTTGTCGTAAATTGTGTTTGAGTTGCTGCTAGACACAACAAGCATATCAAAAATATAAATTCCATATGTTCCATGTTTTAAAAAACTATTATGTTCACTCTCTGCAAATATTAGAATTTATAGGTACTCTTCTGCCATCAATGTTTACATTTTTGACTTGAAAATATTAAGTCTCTGGTGGTTTTCCGTGTCCAACTTATAAAATACACTAAGTCCATATCACAATGTGCATTTTTCCGGTATTTTTCGAAGATATTTAAGGAACTTTTCACATTACAAATAAGTCTAAATTTAAAGAATTAGTACTACAACCTCGAAAGGCACAAAGAACTGAGGTAATGAAGTACCTTTTCTTCCCAGTAGACAGAGACCACTACCAACATTAGACAGACAACCGGACAACTCCCAACTACAAGCACTTAGCAGATTTAAATGACTCACTCTTCACTTGTCAGATTCGCAAACTATTTTTATTTAATTAAGGGTATTCAAAAAATATAAGCAAATCAGGTAATTTAAAGGAACAACCCGGTTTTTATTGAGGAAGTTAACGAACTAACCAAAATCCCTACAGCTAGCCTAAACTAATCTGTTACCAACTTAACATACGTTCAGGAATGGAATAAGCAAGCGCAAAGGTAAAAGCAATTTCTATAAAGTGTACAATATGTTACTCAGTCTGATCACATGCTATCTTTCTTTATCCAATGCCTCGTTGAGTTCGTCTCATTTCTAATAGTCGTTGACGTGCGATTAGTAAACATCCGATGAATAAGCTATGATGACATTTTCATGAATCAGTGCGTTGCGTTGTAGCGTTGTCCTCAAAACGATTGGAGTATTCTTCTGAAACACATGGATTTTTTTATTACTCATTTAATTGAAAAATATGAATCAATATGCCTACTTGCTATTATCACTACCATTGTAGTTTCACAACATTTCCGTTATTCTTTAGAAAAGTTTGAGCTATTTACTTCCTGAATTTTTTTTGCTATTAAGCAATTACGTAATGGCCTCGTCTACTAGCCCATCTAGCCAGGGCCAGAACCAGTTATGTATTTTTTATATACCGAGCCCATTCCCAATACTTAGAGGCCTAGGGCCCCTCGAAAACAGGGCCGGCCGCCTCGCTGCATTAAAAATCGTTTATATAATTTTTCTTGTTTCATTTTATCAATATAAAATAGGTAATTTCTATATATTATTATATTGAAGGAGAGGATAAGTTTCTGCTATATGGAAGAGATAACTTTTTTTTGGTGGTGACTTTTTCCCACGAGCTTGGGGCTCGTAAATACAATACGTTAGGGCGGAAATATTTAATCTAGTACTGGTTGCAATGCTTTTAGAAGATAGGGACGGTAGTTGTAGATGCGGTAATGCTTACAGATGTAAAAAAGGTACAAGTAGCACAACAGAGGAATTAACTCTTCCCGCCCTCGTGTAATAGACGAGCATTTCACAATAGAGTTGCCAGATTTTGATTTTCAGAAATTGTCACAAAAAATTAAATTCATTAGACGAGAGGCTCGATCACAAAAAAAATTTTTGTTAATTTGTTTGTCCTATTTTGTTAATTTGTTTGCTAATCCTATTGATGATTGAAAGAATCTTTTAAAGAATATTCTATCAAATAAGTTGATGCAGACAGGTAAACATAAATTACGTATTCCACTTAGGAATAGGATTGTCAGATTCCATTAGTCCAAATTCCGAGACTCTTTAAATTCTGTGATCCACATTACCTATATGAATGGAATAAAAAATATATCGCTGACCATTAGATTTTTTTGTAATTTCATGGTTTAAATTTGAACACAAAAAATATATATTCGTACATATCAGATACAGTTAGTTTTGCGTCTTTAACACAAAGGAAGACTGGTTTATTAATTTTTTTTCGCTGTTGTTAATTCTTATCATAAATAGTTTTCATTATACTTAGTAAAATGACTTTCAAATACCTACAAGTATAGAGCGCACTGAACCTATTCCTTTCTTAATAAATGACAATATGACTTTTGCTGTGATGAGGGATAACTCAATAGAAATTTGGCCGATTGTTCTAATGTTTTAGCGTCGTCTCATTGAATTTAATTTTTCTACTTTTATATTACTTTGTGCCTCTATTCTGTTATCTCCTTGCACCGAAGGAATATGTTTATTTTGTCATAAATTTTTTAAAAAGCATTTAAAGCGTTACTATAAAATCTATATATTGATGTCTATTTCAATTTCATTCCTCAAAGTAGTTTGCAAATGTATAACTGAAAAATGGTGAAAGCGCCATAATTTGTTTTTAAAAACATGCCAATTCTCCAAATCAAGTATTTTGCAGTCTATTTTTCATTTAATTTTTTTTAGGCCTCTGTTTCTGTTGGTACTGCACAATTTAAAGTTTAGGTACTGCTAAAAACTAAATTGAGATTTAATAAAATAAATATAAAAGAAATATTAAAATAAAAGCTTTTATTTGCAAACTATTGAACTAAATAGTAAAACACAATTAAACTCACATAAACACAGAATTTTTGAAACTTTGAATATTTTCTTAAAAGCTTGAGGCTTTATTTCAAATGTAATGAGGTCTCACGCCTCAAGAATATATTCAAATTTTTAAAAGTTCTGCGTTTTTTTTTAATTTTCAGTTCAAAAGTTTATAAATAAATGCTTTCTTTAAAAAAATATTTTTCCACATTTACTTTATTTTGTACCTTTTTTACCAATATTTTATACGCACCCTGTATAAAGCATTCACGATTGGACACTATAACTTTGTATTGTCATCGGGTTTATGTATGTGCACCAAATCTCAGTCAGTTCCGATAACGGGAACTGTTTTGTACTTTTTAGCATTATTTGTTAGGCACCCAGTATGAGGCATGCAGGATTGGAGACATGGTATTTTACTGTCATCGGGCTCATGTATGTTTACCAAATCGCAGTCAATTCTAATAACGGGAACTATTTTGTACTTTTTAGCATTATTTTTTAAGCACCCTGTATAAGACATTCACGATAGGACACGATAATATTGTATTGCATGCATCGGGTTTATGTAGGTATACCAGATCTCAGTCAATTCCGATAACGGATAACTGTTTTTTACATTTATTTTATTTTGTACTCTTTAGCATTTTTTTACACATCCTGTATAAGACATTCGCGGTTGGACACCATTATTTTGTATTGTCATTGGGTTTATGTATGTGTACCAAATTTCAGTCAATTCCGACAAAAGGAACTTGCAAGATTTGACACAAAAATACATACTAACTAATTAACTAACCAAAATACAAGTGAGATTAAATAAAAGCTTTAAAAAAAACACTTCCAAATTTAAATTAAATATGTGGTTTTGAAACATTCTGAAAATATAATAATAACAATGAACAGAGATAAATTAGCACTTAGATAATCTTAATAATAGTGAAAACAGTAACCAATAAAATATTATTGATATATTTAAATTAAATAAGAACAAAAATAATAAAATATAATAATAATTAAAAACAAAAAACGTGAAAGTAAACTAATTTATTACTTGGTGCTGCTTTACAAACTCAGATTGTTGTGTTTATAAAATTAATGATAAACTAATACATTACATCGCTGTACATATATGTTATTAACTTATTGTAAAATGCCGGACAAGCGTTACAAATGCTGTACAATGCAGTACTATTCCGTATCGTCACCCTCAGTACCCTCACCGTAGTCCAGTGGCGTATTTAGAGCTAATAACCCAAGAAAAATGTTTGGAAGTAAAAATTTTTTAGACGGCATTACCACCAAGTGTGAACCTTTCTTTCTCTGATCTTTAATTGCAATACCAGTTTACAGAAAAGATTTATAGTCAAAAGGTCATTTTGATATTGCCATTCAGGCGCTTTTTAATTCAAAATGAATGATTGTAATATTTACGTATATTTTATGTTAAAATAAAATCACAAAATGTGTTGATATTTGTTTAACGGTCTGTTTGAGACAGGGGTATCTTTGTGTTAAGGCAAGTCCGATTTTAAAAACGACCTGACAATGTTTGCAGCATTGATCATGATTAACTTCGGCATCAGTATTTTCCTCCACTTCAGTCAAATTTAATTGCCTCTGGGAGCTATAATCTTCACTTGCTCCATCTTAGAATTCTGACTCACTTCTGGTCGAAGATTTAGAAATTTTGTTTGTTTTTCGTTTAAATAAACAGATGACTGTTATATCGAGGCTGTTATGAGTCCTGGTTATCTCATATAAAATTGCGGTGTCTCAATACATAGTATATTAATATTTACCTCATCATTCTCAATAACTGCATGCGGCTAGTGTTCATAGTGAGGCTTGATCGGGGTAAAAAAAAAGATTTTAGCGGAACTAAATATACGATGGTAGCAATGTTTGTAAATTCTTGTTGTTGACCAATTTTGAACATCATAATAAGATGTGCTCGATAGTTTCAGAGGGTTGTTAGTATTTTCGACCTTTATAGTACACTAAGATCACGTAGAATGTGTTTGAGTGTCTCTTGTAATTTCTTATGAACACTACTTGATATTAAGCCAGTTTAGGGATGGCTGCTTATCGGCACTTTATTTTTCAAGCTTGTCTAGTGAAACCTTCCAATATGTTCTTTAGATGTATATCTTTCGAGTTTCTACACATTACGGTATTAGGGTATCTGCAGGTCACATGCTTCCTTCTTATCGGTAATTCTACCAACAAGGTCTCTTGGCAACGCGAATCTGTTGCTTGAGGATCTTGGGTATTGCATCTTATGTCTTGTAAGGTAAGTCCTGTTAGAAGAGCAACTTAATCATTTTTGGTCCATTTCCAAGGGAGTATTCCAGAACTGTAGTTATTTATTGTCTTGTCAATGTTATTAGAGGTAAGCTTATAATAATAAACCTGGCGATGCCTTTCCTTCGAACTAATAATAGATTTGACGTTGTTCGTGTCAATTACCCGGTTTTAGCCGAAACTCAAGTATGCATAGGTTTTATTTAACTACAAATGTCGAAAAACGTGCCTGCCTATTAAGATGTTCGTTTTGTGGTTGGTCTCTGTATCTACCTGTAATAAGCTTGAGCACTACACATTTGTTCAGCCTAAATTCCATTCCTACGTTTCTTGTATATTCTTGCATCAATTTTATAGACTGTTTTAAATCTCGGCCACCAGTAGCATGACGCTTGAAGACAGATAATGATTTGTTTAATGATTGTTTTCTGACAATTTTGTAATAGTTGTAATAGTGGAAATCTGCTTCTGATATGCCTCACCTGTGCCGATACATTTGGCTTACTGGACCTACGCACTTATGATTCTTGCTTGATACGCCCAGCCTGTATGTAATATGTATATAAATGTTCGCCTACAACCAGAGTCAACAGGTATTTTAACCGTTAATGTAGCTATAAAATGATGTACCTGTTCCGTTCCTACATACGCGTCCTCAAGTTCTATGGGGTGTATTAGCGTTATGACAAGTTTCTAGTTTTGTATGTGGCGGAGCTTCACCACTCAGCTAAGCTGTTTATAGCGGGCTAAATGCATTATGCGGGAGATAAACAGAGGCCAGTACAAATTCCTCCTTCACTCATTACCGTTGGATTTTAACTCTTACTTAACTGGTTACTGTGTAGATCCCAGTTCTCAGTCTCTTTGTTGTTAAAAAGCTAAAGGTAAACCTATTTAATATGGTTATACCTGATACCTAGGTTCCGGCTATCAAAGTTCTTGGCTCAGAGCAAGAGCAACTGTATTCTGCTTCATATCACAATCGTCGCCGCCACTTTACTGTGGTGCAGATTATACTGGACTATTGTTATCGTATTGGATATTACAATTATATACCTGTACAACTCGGATAAAGTTGTTTAAATTTGTCCCGCTTGACGATATTCGTTGTTGAAGGGAGGTCCAATAGGATATACAATCTCTTCAACGTCCGAATTGTAGAACTGCGGTGACTTAAAAATGTTTGTTGGTTTTTCGGGTTTAACGGTGAGGGCGTGAGACTGAATGTAGCTGGGAACCATAACTGGCATCACGCATCGTATGGAAGGAAAACATCAGTGTACAGAAAGCTCTGATAATTTGTCCAAAATATATGTCACTGGAGGTCTTGTCATACCAGTAGAGAAAGATCTAATATCCATATAATTTAAGTAAACCTGACTTCTTCAGGAACTTACAAACTAAGGTGAAAGATAATTATCTACAGTAATAGCACCTATCAAAAATCATAAAGCTTAGTTCTGGAAGTTCTATAAAAGTATGGTGTGACCTTATTTCTTAAGAATAAGAATTAGACCTGGCATCGCACGGTCTTGTTTTTGTGGCTGCTTTTCGTCGTAAGTAACTTTCAATTGTATCGTTTTTCCATCCTGCTTGTACCATATTTTTAATACAAATTTGAAGTGCGTCTGGGGGGCAGCTACTCCTCTGCCTCCTCTTGCTGCGCCAGTGATGTTAAATAGTAGCGTGCCAAACTCTTCTCAATGTTGCCAAAAAATTGTACCAGATCCAACTTAAGATTGTACCAGATTTTAATCGATTGTACAGACACTGCCAGATTAACAAAAACAGGAGTTTAGTTCCTTCGGTAGGAGAGAAAATGTCCTCCAAAATAAATTGAAGAGCAAAAAAAAAGTAATTTCATCTTATTGGATCCAACAAACTTACCCAACCGACACATTTATGCAGTCACCCAGGTGTACGTTTAAATGCGTTTATTGTTATTTTGAAAAATTTCTTGTTCTGGTCCTGTTCGAGGTTTAATATTGTAAAAATGTACCAGAAATATTCGAAATGTATTGTTGTAAAGACGCAAGACCCATTAACTCTATAGGTTGCCTCTAGCGATCTTGACCTATCCCAACTCGGTGTGAGCGATATACGTCACTCGGCGACCGTTTTGCTTTAGCACGGCATTGTCCATATCTCTTCTGTGTGCGTTTAATTACATATATTAATCTTTTTTTGTTCAAAATCGAAACTTTTTTGTTACAATAAAATGCAGCCTTCAAGATATAAGTTGTTATAATTTTAAACTTATTGTTAGGGATGTTGGTTCAAATTTTAACCCAGTTTTTTTGCCGAGCGCATTTCAAAAAGTTCGCATCGTATTTGAAAAATATTATGTATTTTTAAAGTCTCTAAAAAATATTCTTGTAAAATGTTTTAGCATGACAAATAGTTGAATAACTTTAGGAAATGTACATTTTTTTATACAAGGTGTCCCAGTAGTGTGTTCTAGATAGAGAAAAAGTTTAAATATAAATATTAGTATATAGAATGATTTATATATCCACTTAAATAGTTTTTCATATATGAAACACCTTATATATTATTACATATATGAATTTTATCTAGAATTCTACGTCTACTTCATATATAGTCCAGAGGCCTAAGTTTAATTGTTTTCGAGATATTGACATTTAGAAACTGGGATTTTCAATTTTGAACAGCTGTAGAGTCTAAATTTAACGGTTCAAATTAGAACAAAACGATTTGCACTTTCCTGATTTAGTTTTTAATAGGCTACCATACATTTCTTCTCTATCTCTAACCGATACCACGATATCAACCGAAAACACACTATGGGGACAGCTTATGTATATTATAAGTATTTGTTATACTTTATTAACTATAGGCATACTATTTGCAGTAAACACAATTATTTAACCGTTCAAACATCTCAAAAAATACTCTGAAAAACACAACTGATAACTACCGCAACGAAAATGTTAAGCTGAATAAGCAATAAACTGGCCGCCTTGTCAGATCAGGTCGCCAGTTGACGTCACGACCTCCGTCACACCCGCCCGTCCCCCTTGCCAGATAGCTGCTCACCGAGATAACCTTAGAGTTAATGGGCCTTGGTAAAGACGGGATTAAAATGTACCAGATTTGTACAATTGTACCAGCTCTGGCAACGCTGACTATTCTATTAGTTTATACGCCGATAAACGAATAAAGCTAATAGAGATGTCGAGTCTCGAACGATTATACGGGGACTGAAACCTCGATTTTTGTATTACCGCGATGGAAAACCAACAACCACTAACGGCACTAATGAACTAAATCTGTACCCGGATAGTCACTAAGGATCCGATCGAGTGTCTTGTCTTTTGGGTATAGGTGGTAGCGTCATAAGGGTTATAGTCTCGATCTTCGAATCTCAAAAATTCTCGAATATTGACTTCTCAATTCTGCACATGAGTAATCAATAAATATGTTTACTAATATAGGATAGATGGCGCCATCAAAGGGAAAGTAAAAAAAGCAGAATTCTGTTTTGTCAACAAAACAAAATGGAGTGAAATCTTCGTATTATTACCGTATTACTACTCATTCCTAGACGTAACAAATATGTTTTTGTGAGGTACAGCGGCTAGTATTGGCCTATTTTTTTTAAGTTAGTGCTACATAAATTTTAGTGGTAATTTGTTAATATAGTTTACAAAACGTGTAGTCATTAAACTATTCAGTTCGTTTGATTGTGTTTCTACAAGGATGGTTTTAAGGACTGGTCAGATCCAAATGAAATTGGTGTAACTAAAAAAAATATGTTACTAAATAATACACATGATCAGTGCTAGATGCAAATCAAAGTATTTACTGCAGTTAATGCGTAGTGCTCAGATATTTAGGATAATCAAACCTAGCCTTAAAAAGAGGTAGGTACTTTGCTGTTTACCAATTTTTATTATTTAGGTGTATGTATATTGATGTTACAAAATAATTTAAACTAACAAAATATACACACTACCTACCTAATTTTATTTTCAGAAGTCCTTCGAAATGCAAAGTTTGGTAAATAATGTATGATGTGAACAGTAGGAAACTAAGAAAGTGATGACCAGCCAAAATTCATCCTTTACACAGGTATGTTTACACACTGATCTAATCAAAGAAATTAGATGGTCTTAATAGCAAAATAACTGTTTCCTTTTTGAATGTTAAGTTTTAAGCCATTATTTGTTATTTACTATTAATGAGTTGTTATTATAGGTAGGTGTAATAATGAATTTTCTAAAATAAAAGAAATGTGAATAGGCAGGCAGGTAGCTGTTGTTGTTTAATCTTATTGAATTATTTAAAAGAAAAAAATAATCGGAATTGGTCCTTATCTTTAGCAGTTTTCTCTATTGTTTATTTGTTGTTTATGGTTATATTAATCAGAATGTAAAATATCTACTAAGTGTACAATAAGTGTACATTGATTGCTAGTAAAATTGTAAATAAAAATGATTGATACCAGTATTCCAAATAATGTTTAAATCATACAAATGTAATAAAACAACTTATGTATTGTGAATAAATAGTTTATTTTCAAAAAAAAAAACATTGGAATGTACATTAATACAAAATAATTCATATTCTAAATAATTCAACTTGCACATATTATTTTTTATTTGTCAAAATTGCAACTTACTTGCACTTAATTGCACTTTTCGCAATTTCTGCAGTATGAGCCTCTCAATACCTTTAAGTTTAGGTATTTAGAATAAAATCTTGTAGGTACAAGGACGGTGTTCTTACAAGCATTTATTTCAATGTTATGAGATCTTAAAAACTGTGATAGGTCATATTGATGTTATCACCAGTTACTTTTGTTGTTTGTTTGTTCATTTTGATATGGCCTTCACCTGCAGGTATTTGACTAGGCCTGGTTATTAATCGTAAATGTTCGAGACTGGTCGAGTAATATAGCATTAATGCTTGCACACATTGTGAACTATTTTGTTTTACTATATTGGATTTACCCCAAAACCTTACCAGTTCATTTCTATTTAATACTTGATTTTTGTATGCAAAATTTGGGGAAAATTGGATAATTAGTTTTTTTAAAAATAATAATTTTTTTAATGTTTCACTTGTTCTGGCATATTGGATTTTTACCAAAATATTATAAGGTCATCCCCATATTAATTTTTTCAAGTGAATCTTGTAAGTAGTTTTTAAGCTATGCCACAAATAGACAGACAGAGGGACCAATGGAATTAATTAAACATAATTTTTGGCATCTAGGGAAGATACATATGTAAAACCTAAGAGAGTAATTTTTTTCGTGATTACAAACATTTTATTTTGTCACCATTTTGTTCAGCCCTCTTGAATTAGTTCCACAATTTTACTAGTTCATCTTTATATCACAATTAGTTGTGATACACAATTTGATATCAATCAATTAAGTACTTTCCGGCTGAATATCTAATTATTTTATTATGACGCCATTCTGTTCGGCCAACTTTTTCATTTTCAATCAATTTTACCAGGAAATTCCTACATAATACTTAAAAATTTAGTAAGAACTGGATAAGCAGTTTTTTAGTAATTTTTTAAAGATTTCGCTAGGCCGCCATTTTGTTTTAATATATTGAATTTTTACCAAAATGTTACAAGGTCATCCCCATATGGCTCAATTTTTGACCAAAATTTAAAGTCAATCAGGTAAGTAGTTTTTTAGCTATGCCGCGAACAGACAGATTGACAGACAGAAAGACCAGTGGAATTGAAAAAACATGTTTTTCTGCATTTAGGGACCCTGAAATGTAAAGATCACGATTACAATACTTCCCTTTTATGAGGGAAGTAAAAAGGAAAAATGTTGATACCCAACTTACTACTATAACTAATACTATTTATTTATTTCAGTTAATACATTACAGATAAGAAGTCCAAATAGTACAAAAAAAGAATTTCATACTGTAATACTATCTTACAAGAAGGACGAACAGATGATATAAACAATACTAACATTATATTGATAAAAATACAAAAATATTGTCTCAAAATACATTATTGTCAAGAAACATTTAGTAATTAACAAGCACTCAAAACAGAAACAAATTATAGGATGTCAAATATTATAATAGTTTGTAATTATAGACTTGAGTTTATTTTTAAAGGAGAAAACAGAACACTGGATATCAAAATCGGAGGATAAAAAATCAATACATAATATGTTTAATGAAACTATTTTTCCTACATCAGTTCGACTATTTTTTAATTCGAATTCAAATTCATTAGGGTTGACTTTTTATGTGTGATTTGTCATTGATTTAGTATTTTGGTACATAGTATTTTTTGATTTGATTTTTTTTAAATTGCTATTTGCTTTGTCAATAAGACATGTTTCTTTGACAATAAAGCTTATTTTGAATTTGAATTTGGATTAACCAGTCTAGTATTGTAATTCCAGGCAAACTAATACTATTCCTGTATTTTTTGAATACAAGACAGACTGTTTCCAGTCACCTTCATTACCTAACATCACTTTGGGGCACAGCTGGTCATTCAGTATTATGTTCTTTGAGGACTCTTCAGAATAGGGCTCTCAAAAATGTTTTTAGGCTATCATTGAAATATCCAACTCATGTGTTGTATTCTTTAGGTAGATTTCTTAATTTACAAAATATTTATAGGTGTAAAATCCTAATATATATTCATTATATAAATAATAAACAAAAAAAATCCAACTTAAACTTTGCATATGTTCGAGATATGCACAGTAACCAAATTCGATAGCAAAACTGTATCTATTTGCCACAAATTAAAAGAAAGGTTATTATTATATATTATATTATTATTATTATCTATTTTCCACCAGGCTATTAAACTATACAATAATTTACCACTAGACCTAAAAAATATTGAGAATGGTAAACACTTTGAGTATAAAGTCAAAAGGTTTTTGATTTCATATATATGAAAAGCTGTAATAGGATTGTAGAGTGCTATTGTGTATTTTTTCTTTAATCATTATGTGCACCAAATCTTGTAGAAATTATTTTGTATAAAGAAAAAAATTTTTTGTGTCATGTTATCCATTGTTATTTATTATATGTATTTAAATAGAATAAGCTAACTCTTAATATAAAACCCAGTATTTTTGTTGAGTTAATAAAGCTTTTCAAAATTGAAATAAAAAGGTGTGGGAGTTTTGCATGAATAATGGTCTACAAGACTCTCTTGTATTTACCTGGCAAATGTACCCTCTTGCTTTTTTGTTGTATAATAGCGGAACTAAAAAGATACTGGGTGCAAATCCCCCAAAGAATCTTATATTACAGGCAAGAAAGAGCAAAATGGCATCCCTCAAGTAATGGCTTTTAAAGGAACAACAATTTCGAGTGAACAGGGGATTGTGGATGCTTTTGCCGATCATATTGCTTCTGTCTATGCAAATGATGCAAACAATAATAATAATCTAAATCTTGTTCAGGGCGATGATCTGGCCGATATTAACATTTCTTCTTTTAGCGTAAACATTTCAGATGTTTTGGCGAGCTTGAACAGTTTAGATCTGGGCAATGGACCAGGCCCTGATGGATTAACACCAAGGTTTTTAAGGAAATGTTCTTTCTCACTGTCTAGACCACTCTGGCTAATCTTTAATAACTCCCTATCTAATGGAACTTTTCCTGAATGCTGGAAAACATCATATATTGTCCCTGTCTTCAAAAATTCTAGTAAAAAAAACTGTGTTTCTGATTATAGGCCAATATTAAAAATCTCGCTGATACCTAAAATAATGGAGTCACTACTGACTGTTTTTCTTGAGAATAATTTTAAAAATGTCACTATTTCCATCCAACATGGCTTCACCAAAGGAAGCTCTATAACAACAAACTTACTCTTGTTTTTGTGATAATAAAGTATATTTTGACTTTGACTTATATGCTGAATTTATTTCCGATTTCCTTGAGACCCTTGAACACTACCCCCATGTTGTCGACTCCGTTTACACAGATTATTCAAAAGCTTTTGACACACTTGATCATACAATTCTTTTGAGTAACCTTTTTAGATATGGAGTTGGGGGTTCCCTTCTCTGTTGGTTGGACTCATATCTTTCATAGTGAAAGCAGTTAGTAATAATCAATAATTATGTTTCAAAGCCAATAATAGGTGCACACCTTGCGCCTTTGCTATTTAATATCTTTATTAATGATATTGGTATACGTTTCATGTACTTAAATTTTGTTTTATATGATGATTTGAAAATATTTAAAAAAGTCTGTGATATGATTGATGTATCAGAATTACAAAGTGATATTGATAGGTTTTATTTATCGTGCAATAACAATAAGTTTACTTAAGGAAACTTATTGTTCAGAAAAACAAATTACACAGAAAGTTTAAAAAATCTGGTTGTTCAACTGATTACCAAGCATACTCTAATCTTCGCAAAGAGACTAAATTTCAGATTGACTACTGTTACGCACTATTTATAACGAATACTGAAAATGCAATTCCTACCAACATTAAACACTTTTGGAGATATGTTAATTCTCTACGTAAGGAAAGCGGCATACCATGCTCTATGTACTACGAGGGCAATCATTTTGAAGATCCTAATAGCATAGCCGAGGGATTTGCTGATTATTTTCAGCTCTGTTACAGGGACTATAGTGATGTTGAACTACTAAAAACGAATATTGAGTATGCAAATACACTGTCCAGTCACCATTTTACCCCAGAAGAGGTGAAAGCAAAACTATCACAGCTCGATGCAAGTATAAGCGCAGGACCAGACGGAATCACTCCTCTATTTTTGAAAGAATGCTGTTCATCACTTTGTAATCCCATCTGTATAATATTTCAGAGAACATTTGATGGGGGAATGTTTCCGGCACTGTGGAAGAAATCTACTCTGATACCTTTGTACAAATCTGGTGATAAGGCTAACATCCAAAACTACCGAGGAATATCACTATTATCAATAATACCTAAGGTTCTGGAATCGCTTATAACAGACGAAATTTTCAACACTTACAAGCATTATATTGCACAGGTCCAGCACGGTTTCTTTAAAGGTCGTTCTACGCTAACAAACCTAGCGGTGTACCAACAATACCTTGTCTCAAATATGGAGGCTGGTCACCAGGTCGACGTGATCTATACCGATATGTCAAAGGCTTTCGACAGTGTTTGTCACCAACTTCTAATAGATAAGTTATCTCAGATGGGTTTTACGTCAAATTACCTCTCCTGGATAGCAGACTACCTCAGGAATCGTCGACAATCAGTATGCGTCTCAGGTGTAACATCAAGGGAGATAGCAGTTCTGTCTGGAGTGCCCCAGGGTTCACATATTGGACCCGTCACATCCTGTTTTAATTTCTCACAGTGTCTGCTTTACGCCGACGATCTTAAATTCTTTTCCACCATCGATAGCACCTCTGCGTCATGCAATCTCCAAGCCGACCTCGACCGCTTAGCTTCTTGGTGTAACAGAAATTGTCTACAGCTTAATGTTAAGAAATGCAAACGGATGACCTTTCATAGATGTCGGAATCCCGTAATTACTGAATACTCGCTACACAACACTATACTGGATTCTGTGTCGTCTTTTAATGATCTCGGGGTTATATTCGATTCCGAACTCACATTCAACTTGCACTTAGACCATATTATCGCCAAAGCATTCAAGATGGTAGGATTTATTAAACGTAACACTAAACATATGAATGATACCCGTGTTCTAACTATGCTATACAACTGTCTCGTGCGCAGTATATTGGAGTACTGCAGCATCATATGGTGGCCAATTTACCAGCATCATATTGCCAGGGCAGAAAGAGTTCAGGGAAAGTTTGCGAAATACTTGCTATACAAACATCATTTTCCATATGACGACCTATCACGAGAAACAAGACTTCAGCTGTGTGGGCTTAAATCGCTTGAAGATCGCCGAAAAGGCCAATCTTTTCTTTTTCTTTTTAAATTGCTAAGAGGTCAAATGGACTGTGAAGAAATTCTAACAGAGATCTATCTTCGAATTCCTTCCCGACGAACGCGACAACAAGAGCTATTTTTTCAAAGAAGACACAGAACAAATTACGGACGGAGAACCATTGCGGACCGCCTTGTGTATACATATAATGTCTACTTCTTTAACATAGACTTCTTCTTTGTTAGTCTTGCTGGATTAAAACAATTATTATCCTGTTAACCTTTTGACCTGTGCTTTGTCATTTTACTCTATTTGTTTTCTTTTTGTTCTGTAGTCTAGGACATTTTATAGTACTACTTGGATCTTTAATCTGTAACGTACTTAACAATAAATAAATAAATAAATAAGTTAACTTTAAATATTGTCAAGTGTAAATATATATAATTTTCTAGTTCATTAAATATTAGAGAAAACAGTTACTCAATTAACAAGCTTAGCATTGAAAGTGTACAACTCATTAGAGATTTGGGTGTTTGTGTTTTTTGATAGCAAGCTTACATTTGCTCAGCACATTGAAAGTTGCCTCAATAAAGCTCTCAAAATGCTAGGTTTTATAAAAAGAAACACAAAAGATTTCTCTAATGTCAACACCATTAAAATGTTGTACACATCATTGGTGAGATCATACTTGGAAAATTGTACCAGTGTCTGGAGTCCATATTATCAAATTTGTATTGATAAACTTGATTCAGTCCAAACGAAATTTTTAAGATACATCACTTATAAGAAACATATTGCTCTATAGAACATTAATTTTATAAATTTAAAAAATAAGCTGAGACTGAATAGTATAAGAAAACGAAAAGAATGTAACGACATTTTATTATGCTACAAAATTTTCAATGGAATAATTAATAGCTCTGAGCTGTTGAATTTGATTCAGCTACATGTACCACTAAGGGACTCTAGAACTTTTGAATTAAGGCAGCACCAAATTCTGTATGGTGAAAACTCACCTATCAATAGAATTATGGAAAATGGCAATAAATGTGGGCGTTTTTTCAGTATGGCGGTAGAATCTTAAATATTATTTAAAATTATCTTACTAGTATAATTGATATATTCATTCATAAATTTTACCATTTTAATTATGACCAACTTTAACGTTTTTCATTATCAAGTTTGTGACTAACTTAGTTTGTAGTTACCTACTTGCTTATTGTTATTTTGTAATATCTTATATTATATTTTATTTTATATTATATTTTATATTTTTTATAGATATTAGATTTAGTACATTACTGTACAAATGGGCCTGTATTTAGGTCCCGTTTATGAATATATAAATAAATAAATAAATACATAAATAACGCAGATGACTCTCCACAAGTGGAAAATAAACAGATCTAAAAACAGATTGTCCCAGTTTATTAGAGACAACTCTCACAGCACCCACTTGCAACTTTTTTGTTGAGTGCCACAATGTGATTTTTAAACTTAAGTTTGTCATCGATCATAATGCCTTGAAATCTGTTCACTTTTCTAATTTCCAATTTGTGATCTTGAATATTTAAACCAGAAATAGCTCAGCTTTAGACTTATATGGGTTGAGTAACTTTAAAAATGTTAAAAGACAGTTTGGCGCTTCCACTCTCATTTATTATCAATAAGTGCTTTGAAACTGGAGATTTTCCAGATGAACTATATTTAAAAAGGCTGATCAAGATTCTGTATGTAATTACCGATCAGTCTTTATCATTCCTGTTCTCTCAAAAGCTATTGAAGCTGCAATCAATAACAGAATTTTAAAGTCCCTAGAGGTTAATAACCTGCTGTCCAAATCTCAGTTTGGTTTTAGGAAAAATCTATCCACCTCACATGCAATAGCTGAGCTGATGCAATACATAGTGGGGGCGTTTGAGAGGGGATAAGCTGTAACAGCCATATTCTGTGACCTCTCGAAGGCCTTCGACTGTGTGCAGCATTCAGTATTATTGGAGAAACTCCCTTTTTATGGAATTAGAGGCAAGGCAGCAGAGTTGATCACATCTGATCTAACAAATCGCAGGCAGATTGTGGAGCATGGAGGTAAGAAGTCATCGGCCTTGGATGTGATTGCAGGAGTGCTCCAGGGCTCAATATTGAGGCTACTTCTGTTTATACTTTATGTTAATGAGCGTCCTCGACAAATGGGTCTTTCTCATTCCATTCAGTATGCTGATGATACCACTATCTATGATAATAGCAAAGATTTGCAATGCTTGGAACAAGAAACCAAATTACCTATATTAAAGGTGGAACAGTTCTTCACAGCTTATAAACTCTGCCTGAATGTAAAAAAAACTAACATTCTTACATTTGCTTTAAGAGAAGAGCAACAAGCTCAGGAGCCTGTAAAATTTCTTGGCATTCCCTGGACTCCAGGCTGAATTGGAAGCAGCATCTGACTAGATTAACCTCTCAATTATCGTGCACACTCTATTTGCTTCGTAGGGTAGTTGAATTTGTACCGCCTTATGTTTCTAGGGCTGCGTACATGGGGTTGTTTGAGTCCAAAATTTCTTATGGCCTTCTTTTCTGGGGGCATTCTACAGATTGGATGAGGGCGTTTGTTATGCAGAAGGCGGCATTAAGAATACTGGGCAAAAAAAGCCAACAGGCAACTGTAAGCCTTTGTTTAAACAATTTCATATTTTAACACTACCGGCCCTCTATATTCAGCAGTTTCTAGTCTACATGAAATCACAGCTGAACACTGCTCTAACTGTTAGTTCACGACATGAATATTTTACAAGGCACGGCAGAGATTTACTTATCCCTCAACATTGTTTAGCACTTACGCACAAGAGTTATATTACACTATCTGTAAAGTTCTTTAACCATTTCTCACCAACCTTGAGAATATTACCAGTAAATCAATTTAAAAGAAGAATTAAAACACTGTTGGTGGATCTATGCCCATATAATATTGAAATTTTTTAAAAAGCAATGTGTAATCTAGAGTCTTAAATAATATAATATGTACTTGTAAATAATTTGAGTTTGGTGTGGCTTAATTTTATGAAAATCTGAGTGAATGTAATCTTGATGTAGTTTTAATAAGACTGTATGTATGTATGAATTTTAATTATTAATTTTAAACAATATTTTACCGGCAGACATTTTCTCGGACTGCACTATTGACAATGCTAAATCTTTGTAAAAAATGATATTTGAGCAGTTAAAGAACCTCATATATTAAGAGAGGCGAGATCCTTAAACACCAATCCCTGTAGCACTTCATAATTCACTTCACAGGTCTCAGACATAACAACCAAGGACCTTACAATCTGTCTTCTCGCAGTCAGAAAGGACTCAAACCATTTAAGTATATTGCCTATTAAGCCATAATGGCAGAGTTTCTCCAGCCGTATTCCGTGATTCACACAATCAAATGCCTTGGAGAAATCACAGAACACTGCTGCAGCCACATCTCTCATATTCCAACTGTATATAGTTTATCAAAAAAGCAAATATTGCATCATTGGTGCCCTTGAATTCCCGATACCCAAACTGAGAACATTATGCTGCTCAAAAAAAAGAGTTCATTCTCCTCTTAACTAATGTCCCGACGACCTTAGAAAAACAGGGTAAGAGTGAGTGGTTTTGAAAAATTTTTTATCTCATATTTGACATATTTGTTATATTTACTTATTTATCAATCAATACAGATTTTACATAAGTCAAAATAACAACAAATCACCAACTAAGATTAAATTTGAAGTACTAAAATAGTTATGTATATAATATAGACAGACATAGAATAATTCAAATAATTACAAATGATAATAATAGTAAGATGATAATACAGATTAAAATAGTGAAATATGTATACAGATTAGATAGTAAATCACACTAACAAAAAAAAAGTATATAAAATGGAAAACAAGACAATACAATCAGAATATACATCAACTTATGACACACATACACACACACACACACATGTGCACTTTAATAAACTTAAAAACAAATCAAGAATGTATAGTTTTATTGTTCTTTTAGCAACAAATGTTAAATGCTCCTCAGGATATTGTTTTAAATACTCTGTTCCGTTTCTTTTTACCTATTGCATTTCTTATTTTCACTTTTCTGAGTTAAGGCAATTAACGTATGTAAACTCCACTTATTATGAAACTTTAATAACCAAAAAACAATAATTAAAATCAGATATATGATACAAATCATCTCGGAATTTATCTACCTATATGACCTTCATAAAAGTTTAAATAGCGTTATTTTGCCAAAGCTTTTCATTTTCAAACATTTCAGTTTTTAAAACACCCTGTATACAGTGTGTTCCAAAAAGTATACAATATATTTGAATCTTTTTCAGTAAATTTTGAAGAAAAAATCAGTAAATTTTAAATATCCTCCTTATTATTGTATTTTTTTTCACTATAAACGTAAAATGCATAAAATCTAAATGTTCAGAAAATAGACTAACTGAGTGTTACTTATTTAGACTTTTATATTTTTAACAATAAAAAATAATTTTGTTGCAAGGGATTTAATTATTCTTCAGAATTATGAATGTATTTTTTATAGAAAGTTCAATGCCTAATCAATTTAGCATGCCTAGAGAAAAATATATAATATTAGTATTTTAATGTTTTTATTTCAATGTTTTAAGTTTAAAGAAAACGTTTTTCTTTTGGAATAAAAAGGTTTTCTAAACATCTTTTCTCCATAACATTTTGCTATATTTTTAAAATAAAATAATTTTGGTGCACTACTTTTTATCAAGAATACATTTTTTTAAGAAAACAAAAATAAAAAAGTTTCTTATATGTTGCACACTTCTTGAGCCACACTGTATATTATATAGAACATAATTTTTGGGTTTTTGGTATTGTGTTGAATTTACTATCAATAATGCGTTAACATTGTGTAAAAGAACTAAATACTGTTTAATTCGTCCTGTATCTAATGTGTCAATTTTTTAGTTATCTATATAACAACTGGTAAAAAGTTATTTTAAATACACAAATATAACCAAAGTTATAAACATAAAAGTAAATGTCTAGCGGCTGCCATAAGCTCGTCCCACTGTGCGACGGAACTGATAAAACATATTTTTCGGCATCTAGGGACGCTAAAACGTGAAAATATGTAAAACCTAATAGGGTAATTTTTTTCACGATTACAAATATTTTGTTTTTCCGCCATTTTGTTCGTCCCTCTTGAATTAGTGTCACTATTTTACTATTTGACCCCTATACCACAATTAGTTATGGCACACAATTTGAAATCAATCCATTAAATAGTTTTTTCAGGCTGAATTTTTAAATATTTTATTAAGCCGCCATTTTGTTCCCCCATGTTGGATTGTTACCAAAATGTTACCAGGTCATCCCCATATTGCCTTTAATTTATTACCAAAATTTGAAGTCAATCGGGTAAGTAGTTTTTTAGCTACGACGCCAATTGAGAAAACATGTTTTTCGGCTTCTAGGGACCCTGAAATATGAAGTGCTGAAAAAATCTCAGAGGGTGGTTTTTTCACGATTCCAATACTTTCTTTTTACGAGAGAAGTAAAAAATATGTAAATAGTATTGGAGTAACTCAAGGAAGTGCATTAGGTGCCCTCTTGATTACCTTTTGTGAAATACCTCTATTTGGTCTCTATCCAAAATTACAAAACAGAGGAATGGTATTCTATGCTGTAATAAATATAATCCCATATATCATATGCTCAGTACACTAAACTCGTCAACGATAGCAAAAAGAATGTACTTTTTGTACATCACTTTTAAATTGAGTTAGGGTATGGTGTCAGACTACTTCACTGAGTTTATAAATGTATGAAGTGATATTCATAATTATTTCACTAAAAACAGAAACCATTTTCATATAAATAATATATAATAAACAAGTAGTATGATCTGTCTATTTTTCAAAGGGTTTAATGTTAATGAGTGTAATAAACTACCTTTAGATATAAACAAATTAAATTCAGTAAACATCTTTAAAAGAAGACTGACTTAGACATATACATTCTGGGATATAATACCTAGTTTTATGCAATGTTGCTAGTAGTATATGATTTTTAATTGTGTTTTAAAATATGTTATAACTTTAAATATTTCTTGAGTGTCATAAAGTTTTAATAAGTAGGGATTATTATTTATTTTAAAAATATGTTTTACCTTGCAATTGCATTAGGTCATTCCTACTTAATTAGGCGAAAGATGTTTAAAGATAATATGTTAGTTACATTTTGAGTCCATCAAAAATAAATATGCTATTTTCGTTTGAGGTAGTAAAGGAGTCATTCAAAAAGTGTTTGTAGCTCCAAAATGCGGCGATTAGAATATTTAAAAAAATTAAATTCAAGGAACTTGTAGAGGCGTTTTTAAGTATTTGGTGTTTATATTTTATCATTGATTTCAGTTTTTTTTAGAAATATATCTATGCTTGAACAGCATATACAACATGATCACAATGCTAGAATAACCGATAAGCTTAAACTTAAAAATGCCCTTATTACCCATTCCTACACCCATATTATTCAAATAAACAATTAAATAAAAATTGCTTTATGGACTCCCTGTTATAAACATCATGCATGTAGAGACAGCAGTCACAAAAAAAAAACAACTTTTGTTTATGAGCCGGAAATTAGACCGCCACCACCTTCCTTACTACTCCCATATTTGGGAGCAGTTTCTCCTTAAATCCTTAGGGTCTATGTGATTCTTCTGGCGGAGAGCCTTATCCAAATATCCCTAGTGATCTGCCCCCATTCTTCAGAAAGTCTTGAGTCGCATATATTCCTTTATAGTCCGACTACAGTTCCGTCCAATTCAGTTAGTTTTAGGCCAACCCAATATGTAAATCATCCCCCTTCCAACGGTTGCAACCAACATTTGAAGCCTCTTAAAATTAGTAAAATTTAAAATAATTAAAAAAATCTTATATTAAAAGAAGTTCATTTATATAAATGCCAATTTTCGTATTGGCGCTGTTAGTGTGCGTGTTACATAATTATTGTGATGCATCCTAATTTTTTATTTAATAAATTCAAGGTCTGCATAAGTTGTTTAGTATGCATGCTGTAAAATGCCTTACTCATAGTCGTAGGAAATCATGAATTATCCACTTTATTCCTTTTTATATAATTTATTTTGTTTATTATATTGCCTTAATTCATTTACTTAGTGTGACGTAATATCTGATGTGTGGTTACTACAAATGTTGTATTAAATGTTGTGACATCGAGTACAAGGGAGATTAAAAAATTTCAAGTTAGGTAAGTATCTTGGACTACTGAGTAGTGGAATTTAAATAAGTTTAATATTGGTTGGAAATGACCTATTTTATTTGTAAAAAAATGTAGTCTTTATTGTTTTTTTATGTTTCAAATTCTAGGGGTTTTTTAAATATCATGTAAATATTAAAGAAGTGATTTCTTTAATTATTTTAAGATAAAGAGTGTATATAAATATGTGTCCGCAAATACTTTATTTTCGAGATACGGGGTGTTAGGGTTTAAAAAAATTATTATTATTTTTTAACAATAAGAGCTATTTGATTAAGATTTTTCACAACCGCATAGGTGTATACAGGCCATATTTTGACCGTATTCAACAGCTTTTAACCATGGACGTAGGTATGGGTAAACATCCCTGACTTTCTTGATAAAAAATGGTACAACACTGATTTTTTAAAAATTTACTAGTTTTATCGTTTAGAGCAAGTAAACACACAGAAAAAAGTACCTCTTAGTACTTTGTGCTACAAGTCGTTTTCGAGAAAAAAATCTAAAAACAGTTTTAACAAATATATCCGCAACTGCTCTATTTTTGAGATAGAGGGTGTTATATAAAAAAATGCATAGTCAATAAGTGGATTAATTAACAATTAATACATGCTGACGAATAACAAAATTTGCATTCATCTTTTGTATGTAAAACTTAAAAAATAACCTGGCGAATAACCAAGTTTACATTTAAGATAATGATTTATTAATATACATGTTATGAAAACGCATTTGATTGCACATAATATCAAATTAGGTATTCAATATGAACTATTGAATCTGTCAAAACACACAATAGCCACATGTCTATACTATAACACTTGTCATGTTCGATGTAAAATGGCCGCTATGACATAATATGTACCTATATCAGAATATTAAACCAATTTGCATCATTACATGCATTATAAAGTAATTTTATATAGCTATATATTTTAATTAGTAGATTGCGCCCGTGATTAGTTAATTTCATTTTTTTACCTTTTTATTGATGGTGGGCCCTAGGCACTTTCCAGTCAGGGCCTCCCTCACGAAGTTTTTGTTAATCTAAGCTACATTGATTTTAATGCGTTTCATTAAGCAGTCTCTAAAAAACAAGTGACATTTATAAACAGAAAAACACACAAACCAAAAAAACTTAAATTAAGGAAACCTACACAGAAACAATATTAATTTTTGGCCTAAATAGATAAACAAACCGGAAAGTATGAAATAATGCATTTGCAAATTAAATATAAGTATTGGTGTTTATAAATTTGCAGTTGGGCATAATCAGTCAGACCGAGTGTGGGGCCCGCTAATAAAAATCACTGAAACACATGTAGAAAGACCTCTCCGTTAACTCCAAAGGGTTTCCGTAAAATAATGGCGATCGCAGTGCCGAGGACATTGCCGATAAGACCGACGGTGGCGCTGTATTCGCTATTCGACCATCCTCGTTTCAAGTCGACATATATAAACTACTGACTTAAAAAAGTAGGGGTAATTGGGGAAATCAAAACTAATAATAACACAGGCTAACACACATTTTGGTGCCTGCGATTTTTTAACTGTTCCTGGGTAATTTTTGGATGCAGAATGTAAAAAAGTTCTCAGATTTTCTCTATCAGATCTAGTTTAAAAAAAAAATTGTGTATATATTTTACGTTATAACTGTTATAATATATAATATTACTATCGCCAGTTGAAAAAACAAAGATACATGGGTTTAAGTATTTATTCCAAAAACTTAATTTACATAATTACAATTAGACACTAATCACATAAAAATTTTCTTTAATACGACTTTCTAGAATGGAGTTTACTAGGGCAGTTTCGCTGAAGGCTCCAGCGGTAGTCCGCCATCATGTGGCTATCCCATCGTCCTTGATAACGATCTTCCATAGTTTTAATATCCTTATGAAACGTTTCCCCCTGTTCTTCACTACAATCACCTAAGTTTTCTGGAAAACGATCTAGGTGGCTGTGGAGGTAGTGAACTTTTATACTGATGTTACAGCCGAGAATATTAAAATTTGAAAGCATAGTTTCCACTAATTCTACGTAATTCTCTACTTTATGATTGCCAAGAAAATGTTGTACTACTTGAACAAATGAACACCAAGCGTTAGATTCAGTCTCGTTCATTGATGTGGTGAATTGTGGATCTTTAACAAGTTGTCTTATTTGAGGACCATCGAATATACCAGCTTTTAGTTTTTCCGTTCTAATGCCAGGAAATTTACGTGACAATTACCTAAAACAATTTCCATCTCGATTTAAAGCCTTCACAAATTGCTTTATTAGGCCTAGCTTGATATGCAAGGGCGGAACTAAGATTTTTTCTCTTGAAACCAAAGGTTCGTTGATCACGTTTTGTTTTCCTTGAATCATGACATCTCTTGAAGGCCAATTTTTATTAACCCAGTGCTCATTTTTAGCTCTGCTGTCCCAAAGGCACAAAAAACAAGGATATTTTGTATAACCACTCTGCTGTCCAAGGAGGAAGTTAACCATTTTTAAATCAACACAAATTGCCCACTGATGTTCTTCGTATTTAATGTTTCTCAAAACTAATGCAATTGTTTCATATTCTTCCATCATGGTAGTAGAATGACCAATAGGAATTGAGCCATATTTGTTACCGTTATGTAAAATAACACATTTTAAACTACGTTTTGAACTGTCAATAAAAAGGCACCAATCATCTGGAGTGTATTCAGGTAAACCCAATTTTTCTAAGAGCCCTTTTATATTGTTACAGAATACCAAGTCATTTTCCTGAGCGAAAAAAGGCAGCAGATCCTTATCTCTTTTACGATAAAATGTAATATTAGTACCTGGACAAAGTAGATTTTTTTCTTTTAGTCTGGATGCAAGTAATTCAGCGGATTCCTTTGAGAGATTCAGGTCTCTTATAAGATCGTTTAGTTCTTCTTGATTGAAACACTGCGGAGTTGCTAAATTTGCTTCAAATTCGCTTACGTTTTCTGATTGAATTCTTTGAACTTCGTCAGACGTTGATGTTTCTGTATCATCTTCTGTCAGTTCGGGTAGACTGCTGAATGATGGAACGGGTATTTCTGCCGAATGCGCTACAGGTCTTTTTGCAGAATCTAGATCAGGATATGTCCATTTGTGTCTATTGTTTCTATTTATGCCTTTAATATTAACGAGACAAAAATAGCAGTCGTCATGATGGTTTTGCGGTTCTCTCCAAACCATTGGTACACCAAACTTTAGGCACTTCCTCTTTCCAGTTGTCCACTGTCGCAAATGTTCAACACATGTTTTACATATGAAATGTGGGGCCCAAGATGTATCTTGATTTCCTAAATGAACGCCAAAATAGGCAAGATAAGATCTTTTCACGAAGTCAGAAATCGTTTTTCTGCTCTCTTTCAAAGTGTATTCACCACACACATAACAAAAAACATCGGGATGATTTACACAGGTACGTCTGCTTGTGGATGCCGTTGTTTCAGTTTAGTGTCTTGAAACTACAAAACGATCAAAATGTACACAAAATGATAGCACAACTTTACTTGGGAAAACTCAGTAATATACTAAATCGAGTACAGCCAAGCAAGTATAGAAGGATTGGTTAATAGGCAGTTACAGGTATAAAAATAATTAAGAGCAGTGTATTGAGTAGTTCCTAGTATAAGAACATTGGGTCAGGGACAATTCCAGGTATCCATTTGGTTAATTAGATTCTGGGAAATTTCTATTTTGACGATTAAGAACATATTTATCTCTTTATTTGTTGTCCTTTATCAGAAAAAATATCAATAAACCTGTAACTTGTATCTCAAAAACTAGAGCTGATAGAAAAACTCTGGTGGCATTTTTGGAATCAGCACATTAAAAACATCTAAAATCAGGTGTTAGATTTCTGGCACCAAATTTTTGTTTTCATTTTGTTACTCTGTGTAATCAAAACTTATAATTGCTATCGATGAAAAAATAGTTAAATATGCAAATAATAAAAATTGAAATAAGGAAGTCATTTGGATTAAACTAAGGAACAACTTCAATGTAAATTTCATTATTGTTGTATCAATAATATGAATTACTTATTTTAAATTTTAACGTAGAGTAAATGTTGAAGGGAATAACTATATGTAACTAAAAGAAAATGTTTATTCAAGGCAATATTATTATTTCTCCCAATGTAGTTTATGTTGATTTCAAAACGAACATGTTAACAGTAATGAAACATTTTTGAAAATAATGTTATATCAGTGTAACGAAAAATTGAATTTGTGAAGTTTAAAATATACTCGAAAAACTGCTACTAAAAATTTCCGTACGATTTTAACTTCCCTCTTAAAAGGGAAGTATTGTAATCGTGAAAAAATCACTCTCCGAGATTTTTTTCAGATCTTTACGTTTCAGGGCCCCTAGATGCCGAAAAAAATGTCTTCTCAATTCCTTCAATAACTACTTATCCGATTGACTTCAAATTTTGGTTTTGGCTACTTATCCGATTGACTTCAAAAGTGTCATATGGGGATGACCTGGTAATATTTTGCTAAAAATCCATTATGGCAAAACCAAATGGCGGCCTAGTTAAACGTTATAAAAATTAATACTGAAAAACTACTTATCCAATTTTTCTTAAATCTTGCATAAAAATTAAGTATTATGTAGAACTCAACTGGTAAAATTTTGACAAGAATCCAAGATGGCGGCTTAATAAAATATTTAAAGAACTGAAGAACCTAGTTAATAGAATGATTTCAAATTATGTGCCATAACTAGCTGTGGTATAGAGATGAACAAAATGGCGGCCAAATAAAATGTTTCTAATCGAGAGAAAATCACCCTCTCAGGTTTTACGTATTTTCACGTTTTAGCGTCGCTAGATGCAAAAAATATGTTTTATCAGTTACGTCGGTCCGTCTGTCGGTTTGTCTCTCTGTCAGTTCGCGGCATAGCTTAAAAACTACTTATCAAATTGACTTCAAGTTGTAATAAAAAATGAAGGGTCATATGCTGATGACCTGGTAATATTTTGGTCAAAATCCATTGTGTCAGAACCAGATGGCGGCCAAGTGAAACGAAAAAAAAGTATTATTAAAAAATACTCTCAATTTTGTGGAGGAAACTATAGAAGTCCAAAACTTTTGGAATTTTTTTTAGGATAGCCCACCCATAAAAAATACAATAAAATGTTTAGATTTTGTATAACTTATTAGAGAAGTATCTTAGTTTACTTTTGTGTATTACAAAAGTGTTTTCGCACTTCAAAGTTTTTATAAAAAAATAATAATAGTTTTTCATTTAATTCAGACACAACCCAAGTCCATACTCCCTGTATCTCACCCTTATCAAAACAGATTTATTTTTATATATTTTATTAGTCACTGTTGCTGTAAGTCGTAGTTCAATTTAGAATTTATCCGAAAAAAATTCCTGGACATTATAACCTTTTTTTAATTATTTATTAATCAGAGTTTTGTTAGGGTGTTTCTGAAACCAGTGATTCATTTATTCTAATGATAGATCCCGCGAACCTCACTAATCGTTTCTAATTTCCCATAAAGCTCCTAAAGTTTAGCATTACAATTTTCAAAGTAATTACACCTGAGGATCGATTCCTTTCTCATTTTGACCATATTGAATGAAACAGTTTTAGTTTGATGTTATCACTTGTATAGAGAAGAAACAAGCGGCGTAGGAATTATTTTAAATTGTTCGAGCAAGTAAGTAAACAATACTTTGTAGGCGGAAGATTCTCTGTAAGATACATTTGTAAAGTTTTAAGTTTATGCTCTCTTTTTACAGACAGTTAATAACTTTCCTGTGAGATGAACCACTTTAATGTCGCAATTACTTTCAACTTAATATTTTGTTAATAATAATTTGTATTATGTTTTGTTAACTATCTTCTCTAAAATGAAGAACAACTGCATCTTTCAACCCTACAATTTTGTATATTTTTCAAACCTTTCAAAATAAAGGCTCCCTTTCTATTTAAAATAAATGATGCTTACTTTTGTAACAGCAATACGATTTTGTGTAAAAACATAACAGGCTGCTGGTTTTCAGTCTAACTTTTTGCTAAAAATAGCTTTTTTTAGAGGTAAATTAAAAAAAAGTTATTTACTTCGCGCCACTGACACATACTTCGTAAAAACTAAAAGTGTGTGTAAATGTACAAAATCAGCCTAGCGCCCTTTTAGCAATTTATTTGTTCAAATTAAAAAAAAACTAGATTTTGTTGATATCGAAACCATTTGCCAATCGTAAATAGTTTATATACTTGATTCCTGAATAGGGCCCAAGTTAAGGTCATCACAGATGGATTTACGTAATGCATAGCATAAGGATGTCCATAACAGCGCGCCGCACATTGCCCGGCACCTCGCAACGCACCTGGCCTGGCTTCTACTTTGCACACTAGTGTCCACGTTGATGGCCGGTACGTAGCATTGATGCTGTTTGTTTATTAACTCGGTTATCTCTTTAATAAAAAATACTATTATAATAATGTGTATGTATTTTTATTCCAAATTGTTTCCCTTGCAAACACAAATAATTAATTTTCATTCCATCGGTGCGTGCGATAGGCTTTATGAATCCATTTACGAATATGGATATATTTATATGTGCAATGCAATGCGGTGCAATGTGCGGTGGGCCTTTGTGGATACACACGAAGAATTCGTTCTTAGGGAAAATTTGTATGTCAGACAAGGGTGGCATACAATATTGCGTCTTATATAATGCTTGCCATTGGTTGATATCCTTATAGGCCCTTATTAGGAATAGTAAAGTGTAACCCAATTTAGTTCCGCGCATAGTCATTTAGTATAATGTATTTTTATTGGGCGCCATTTTGTTCCGCCATATTAGATTTTTAACAAAATTTAAAGTTAATCGGGTAAGTAGTCTTTTAGGTATGCCACGAACTGGCAGACAGACAGACAGACCGACCGATGGAAATGTTTTGGCACGCTAAAACTAAGAGATGTAGAACTTTTTAGCTGTATAGGGTCCTTATCTTCTTTAACCAAGTAGGTTGTTTTTGTGGGACCCGGACAAATGAAATCTTTTATTTAGAAACTCCCAACGTTTCGATCTTTATTAAGTCTTTATCAAGGCCGGAAAAGAAATTACAACATATATATATATATATATATATATATTTATATATTATATATATATATATATATATATATATATATATATATATATATATATATATATATATATATATATATTTCCTTTCAAGCGGCAGCATATAAGGAACGACAGTAACAACAGTGATTATATACGTTCTTAAGACGTATTAAATAATGAATTAATTAGGATAGTTTATGTTAAATAAAAAAAAATCATAATAAATAAATGGGAAGCGCTATCCCACTACAATTTAAATGTTAAAATAAAATAAAAAAATGATCTCCTTTGTTCCTTTTCCCATTTTACGTACATTTACATTTACCTATTCCAACAAGAAAGAAGATTCTGTCAGGAATGTTGAAAAATTACACCAGTAGTGTATCATAATAGCAAAACACCTAAAACGATTAAAATATATCTACGAAACAAACAATTCACAATCAAGTGGTGACTGATACTAAGGTGGCAAAGAATTGAAGGGATCTGATCAGTTCGCATTCACAATTATGATATTTTTTCCCTATTTAGGTTCTATAAAAATAAACGAATGTCTTAAATGGATGATTTTTTTTACTTGTTTGTTTTAGAAGAATTAATTAAATTGGTATATTGGATATTTAAGCCTTGGATGTCTGTTCTATGGTTAACCGTATTATTTAAAGAAAAAACAATCATTTCACAAAGGTTTCTTTTAAAATATTTATTCCTCTATGTAATACAGAAACATTTTGAAAATGAAAATTTGCAGGGTCTGAAAATGATGGTCGGGTAAGGCTGTTTTTTCAGTTTTTCCGATTTCTTTCACTACAATCATATTAATGTTGATATAAGCATTTTTTAGATATTGTTTAGTAGCATTTATTGCAGTCTAGGCTAATGTTATAATTTCTTGTCCAGCCTTCATAAATACTTAATAAAGGTCGAAACTTCGGCATTTTCTAAATAAAAGGGCGTTTCATTTGTTGTCCTGACCCCATAAAAACAACCCATGTAGAACCTAAGAGGATGCTTTTTTTTTCACGGTTACAAATATTTTATTTAGCCGCCATTTTGTTTCACCATCTTGAATTCGTACCAGAATTTTACCAGTTCGTCTCTATACACCACAATTAATTCTTGCACAAATTTTGAAATCAAGTATTGAGTTTTTCTGCTTGAATTTGTAAATTCATTTTTTTTTCGCCATCTTGGATTCATACCAAAATTTTACCAATTGATTCCTAGGTAATACTTGATTTTTTGTGCAAAATTTGGGGTACATTGAGTATAAAAGGTTTTTTTAGTAATCGTTTTTAAATATTTCTCATTAGCTTAATTTCAAATTTTGTGCAAGCATTAAGTGTGATATAGAGATAAACTGGTAAAATGTGTGGTACGAATTCAAGATGGCAGAACAAAATGACGGCCAAATATTTTTTTTTAAATCAACGTAATAAAAATCTTATTCAATTGACTTTAAATTTTGTAGAAAAATTAAATGTGATATAGGGATAAACTGCTACGAATTTAGCATGGCGTAACAAAATGGCTGTGTGTATCAATGTAAAAACTACGTATTGAATTTATTTTAAGTTATGCGCAAAAATCAAGTGTAGCATAAGTAGAAACTGATAAAATATTGGTTGGAATGTTAGTAAATTACTATATACTGAACTAAATTGGGTCACACTTCACTATTCCTAATAAAAGGAAATATTAATAACAAGGGAAGTTCCCGGTAAAAGAAGTTACCGATTTTTTATTTAGTCTTAGAGAGTATAAAAGATTTAGAACAATATTTTATAGGCAGTGACAATTTGAAAATTTCCGTGCTAGTTACCCTTATGATTACCACCCTACAACACAGGCTTCAAACATATAAATTTAATATTATGTAAAAAGTACAATTTTAATTAATCACTATCACTGTTTCACCAATAGCTTCTAATTGGCTCGTCTAGTAGTCATCGGAATCTAAGCCTGGCTTATTCGGGGTACAACGATATTTATGCAGTGTTATTGCAGATACCTTTTTTGTTTGACGTAGTTGCAACCGTTTTACATGTCATGTTTATCATGATAGATGTTTCTTTACACGGTTAAACACTTTAAAAAGTGAAAATATTTACAAGTTAGTTTTTCTTTAAGAAAATATTATGTCAACGCTAAATATGTGGAATATGCGTGATGGTGCTTTAGAACATTTAAGCTTTATTGCGGTGTTTTATATATATATGCAATTCTGTTTTGGTTTGATGGGTCGTTTAAACCAGACCAGGGTAGTTCCTGAAGAGTAGCTAGATCGAAATGCATGGTTCAGTGCCGCAGGTGAGAATATGCACATTTCGATTTACTATTCTGATGTCATTAAAAATTATTGGATTTATTAATTACTTATGTCGAATTAAAGTTTATGCTTTGAAGCATAAAATTGCGTTTTCTAACGCATCATTTTAATCGAAAATGGAAATATATTTATTTAGCTTTAGTAAGCTAAACAGCTTAACTAAGTCATGTAAATAAACCCATTTTTGGTTGGCAGCTTCCAATACTCTCAGAAACAGAACACATAACTCACGCAGACTCATTAAAAGGTTTTTAGACTTTACTTTAATGAAAACTTGAAGTCCGGCAGTTGATTTGCTTTAGTTAGGTTCCCTTTAGAAATACCTCAACAAGCGATTTGATATTATTTAGAAAACACTCCCATAATATGAACTAATCCTGTAGTACAAATAGTATTTTCCAACTTATCGTCTTGTATTTAGATTAAGATCCATAATGATTAATTGCCGAAATATATTTTTATTATTATTTTGAATAGTATATAATGGGGGATTTAGGATAATGTCAAGGGAGGTGGGGGGAGCTAAAGAATTTAGACATTCCTATATTGTGATTTATTAATACATATCTAAGTTAGATAGAAAACATGAAAATAATAATAATAATAAACGTCTTTTATTAAACAGCGATATTTTTACAGAGGCAAATAAAAAATTATTGTTAATAAGATTACATTAAAGATTAAGTAAAAAGAGAGAGACTAAATCGCCCCTGGCGAAGTCTAGCGTCAAGGCTACTCTCCCTCAACCAAGTAACGAAGTGTCCATCCCTTAAGTACACTACAATTGTATACATTCTTAGATAGCATTGTTTTATTATTTTTAGTAAACATATTGAGCTTTTTAGACAGTGTATTAAAGAAGTCTGGAAAATATTAAAGGTTAGAAATAGTAAGAATGTATAAACAAGGATCCGGCAGAAATCCCCAGGCACCCCACAGGACAGCACAGCAGACACCCTTCTACAGCAGAGTCTACAACCAACCAGCTTGCTGACTTAACAGATTAATACGCTGTTTATATTTAAATTTGTTTATGTTGAACAGTTTAAATTCTTCTGGCAAAGAATTATAGAAATTAATGGCGTTAAAGGAAAAGCTTCTTTTAAACATTGAGGTTTTATGTTGTGACATTATGAATTTGTTTTTAAATCTTATATTTCTACTATCAATTTTATTTCTAGGAATAAATTTATGTTTAAGTAAATTCGACGAGTTTACCGATTTTAATGTTTTATGAACAAAATTGCCGAGGTGATGAAGTCGACGATTATTCATGTCGAGCTATTTGCATTCGGTAATTTCACAAGAGATGTGATCATATTTTCGAAGAAAATTAATCTACAGCACGCATTTTGGACTTTTTGAATTCATATAAAAAATCGCAGTACGTAAAATGTGATAGAACTAAGTTTTCGCAAAGCTTAATGCTTTTTTTTATCAGATTTTTTATATGTTGAGTGAAGCCTAAATCCTCATCAACAACTAATTCCAGATTTTTTGCATATGGGGTAAACTTTAATGGAATCTTGTTGATATGTAGATTCAGTTCATTTTTTACAGTATCGATTTTGGCTTTACTGCCAATACAAATCAGTTTAGACTTGTCAGAATTCAATTTTAGGTTGTGTTGAAGCTTCGTTGATATTTAGGTGGCTAAACGAGTAGTAAAGCTGGGTGTCGTCAGCATATGCTTGTATTTTACAGTAAACCAGGGAAGTTATAATTTCTATAGTGTAAATTATAAATAGTCATTTTCTAAATATTAGTCCGTCCAATTTCCTATTCTCATTCGGCGTGGTTTCAATTTGCAAAATACATTTATAATTCGTCGACATCCATTTCTCGTGTTTTACTGATAGTAACTGGTGCTAGACCTTTCAATTTTTCGTCTTCCATGGTGCTTCGAAAATAAGTTTTTAACCTCCTTAAAACTGAAAAACTTCTTTCTGCTGTGGCTCAGGTAAAACAGCAAAGATATCAAGCAGTTTTTATATTAGAAAACAGTTTTTCGGTACATTTATCTAAAAACTGTAGCAGGTTTTGAAATATTTTCTCTAATCACCTCACGCAATTTGTCTTTACAAGTTTTCAGTTGAAAAAATTCGTTGTTTTCTAGGAAATAAATTAAAATGTTTTTCCCATATGTTTTGAATAACTGATCGAACTTAATATTGGATAGAGCACTGGAGATGCTCCCTTGCTCCCATGACCTTGTAATATTTTGGTAAAAATCCAATATTGGAAAACAAAATGGCTGTCTAGGAAAATGTTAAAAATAATATTATTTAAACACTACTTAGCCAATTTATCTCAAATTTGGCACAAGCATCAAAATATTATGTTGGAATCAACTGGTAAAATTTCGGTACGAATTCAAGGTGGCGGTTTAATAAAATATTTAAAAATTCAGTCTGAAAAACTACTTAATTGATTAATTTCTTATTTGCTTTTTGCT
Organism: Kuschelorhynchus macadamiae; assembly: GCA_030620095.1. NCBI lineage: Eukaryota > Metazoa > Arthropoda > Insecta > Coleoptera > Curculionidae > Kuschelorhynchus > Kuschelorhynchus macadamiae. Next base: position 1,607,881 of record JAUTXW010000450.1, read on the forward strand.
TATATTGCTATAACTAAGTGTGGTATAGGGGCAACTAGTAACATTGTGGTACTAATTCAAGATGGCCGAACAAAATGGCGGCCAAATAACGTGTTTGTAATCGTAAAAAAAAATCACTTCAGCTTTTACATATCTTCACGTTTTAGCCTCCCTAGGTGCCAAAGAATATGTTTTATCAATTCCGTCGGTCCGTCTGTCTGTCGGTCTGTCTGTATGTCTGGCAGTTCGCGGCATAGCTTAAAAACTGCTTAACCGATTGTCTTCAAATTTTAATCAAAAACTAAGGATCATATGGGGATGATCTGGTAATATTTTATTATTATTAAAAAACTACTTATACAATTTATCTCAAATCAGCTGGTAAAATTTTGATACGAATCCAAGATGGACGAAATGGCGGCATAATAAAATACCTAAAAATTCAGCCTGAAAAAACTTCTTAATGGATTGATTTCAAATTGTGTGCCATAACTAATTGTAGTATAGGGATCAACTGGTAAAACTGTGTTACTAATTCAAGATGGCGGGCAAATAAAGGTTTTGTAATTGTGAAAAAATCGCTCCCTATGGTTTTACATATCATCTCGTTTTAGCGTCCCTAGATGCCAAAAAAAATATGTTTTATCGATTCCGTCGGTCCGCCTGGTCATATAGGGATGATCATATTGGTAAAAATCCAATATGGCGGAACAATGTTAAAAAGATTATTACTAAAGAAACTAATTATCCAATCCAAAAAGTACCCTTACGAACAAAGCTGGAAGCGTCCATAACCTCATTTAGAACGGTAATGACGATATTTACACGGTCGGTAGTTATTATATTACAGTGACAAATCGGTGTAAGATTCTTATACTATTTTAAAATACATTTTGCATTTTATAGGAAAATATGTTGGTGAGATCTTAAAAAGTAATATTTGATGGTCTTTGGGGAGCGAGGGGAGCTTAAGCCACTGTAGCCCCCTTCAAAGATCCGCAATTGATAGTAAGCACTTTTACTTTTGTTGTTTGTTCCAGAGATACCAGCCTTATATTTTCGACCAGTACAGACACCCTGATGGTCAATGGGAAACCTCATCGACCACAAGCCCTCCTACAGTTCCAGCGAGGGGTATAAAACGAAGTACCCCCAGCGAAGTTACCCGTCCATATGAGGAGTCATCTTGGGTAAGTTGTATTTGTTTAAAATTAAGTTGCATCAATATTTGTACATGGTGTACCGCAGGGCTCTATATTGGGACCTCTCCTATTTACAATGTATGTAGCAAATATGCACACCTCCATTGAGCATTCTGAATTGCAACAATACGCTGACGATTCCCAAATGTATATGCCTTTAAATTTTTTAACTATTGATAGTTCTAAGCAAAAAAATTCTGGGTTGCTAAGTCAAACATAATTTTTTGCGGTGGTAATTCGAATAATTTAAGATATATGTCTGTCTTAATATTGAGATTATTGCGGAAGTAATTCGGGTTGCAAATGAGGTCAAATTTTGGGGTTAACTTTTGATTCTAGCCTTCGCTTTTAGGCAAATATCAAGAATAAATTAAGTATTGCCTACATACCTACGCCTAAGAAATTTATATAAATTTAAAAATGTCCTTAGTAATAAAACAAAATATTATCTTTGAGACAGTCTTATTCTTTCATTGCTCGACTACGGAGATATGTGTATACCTTGCTAGGTCTATATAGAAGTTACAAAATAGTTGTATAAGATTTTCATGTAATGTTGCATATCGGAAACACATTACGCCTTATTTAAATCTAAATTCCATTTTAAACATGAAGAGACGTAGAAAATGGCATATGTACCCTTTTATTTATAAAATTATTCACTCAGGTATGCTGTCCTATTTAAATAAATTATTCGCAACTTTTACGCATGCTGTCAATACTTGTAACGCCCGCATTTTTGAGAACCTCAGCACAGAACAAGTAACTTCCATAAATATTTTGCTGTTGTCGGGGCATATTTGTGGAATGGTTTGCCAAACAATACGCTGAAAAAGTTTTATCCATGTGTCAAGAAAAGTCTTATTGGGGCACAGAGTGAAACTTAATTGAAAACTGATATTTCCTGATGACTTAACAATCATTAAAATATTTGCATTGAGCTATTTAGAATTTTGTCTCCCCTCCCCATGCCTCTTAACCACCGCTATATGGCATTATCGAATATGCTTTCATTTTCTTAAAGCATTTTTTCCCACACTTTATGGGGATGTTGTTTTTTTTTGTTGTTTGTAGTACTTTATGCTTGTTTCACGTAGAGGTATTCTTCAATTCTACTGCGCATCGGTTTCTTAATCGCGAAGCAGTACCTTTTACGAAGTAGCAATTATTCTTACAGTATAGTTGAATAAATGAAAATGAAAATATGTATAATTTTTTGGTAATAAATCCTTTTGACTTTGACATGGTACAAAGATAAAGACAGGAGGACAAAAATTCCTGTAGTGAATAAAATTTTCATAATCCTCTTCGTTTTTTTACTTCCTTTGTAAGAGAGAGGGAAGATTTTTTCAGATCTTTACGTTTCGGGATCCATAGATGCCGGAAAACATATTTTCTCAATTCCTTCAGTCTGCCTGTCTGTCTGTTAGAACTCAAATACTACTTATCCGGTTTACTTCAAATTTTGGTCAAAAATTATAAGGTGACATTTTGGTAAAAATCCATTATGGTGAAACAAAAGGCAAATTATTACATTCAGTTTACACCAAATTTTGCAGAAAAATTATGGGCTTGAATTGGAAAAAAATGGCAGCGTAATAAAATATTGGAAAATCAGTGGAAAAAACCACTTCATCCATTTTTCAAATTTGGTACAAAAAGCAAGTGTTATGTAGGGATGACTGGAAAAATGCTGATACGAATCCAACGTGGCGTGGAACTAATTGAATATTTAAAAAAATCGGTCTACAAAAACTACTTATTCATTGATTTTAAATTTTACAAAAGAAGCAAGGATAAGCTGGTAAAATGTTGGTGGGGTGTCATTATGGTGGAACAAAATGACGGCTTGATGAAATGTTTAAAGTATCAGTATCAAAATACTACTTAGACAATAGAGTTTAAATTTTGCATAAAAATCAGTTGTCAAACAGAGAATAACTGCTAAAATTTGGTCGATCATATTATATACCAAAAAAATTGCGGCCTGATGAGATGTTTAAATAGTCTGTAAAATTCTATTTCCTATTATTTCCTTCCTATCAGTTTTGACCAATCACCGAACAGAATTCGTACATCATATTTTATTTTCAAGTGGAAAAATTGTCCGACATAACTGTCAGCAGTTTTTCCGAAAAAAAAAATATCGTTCATGTTTGACAAGATAGGTTAAAATGCATATGAAGTAATTATATTATGTTTTTAGTTTATTAATTATTGTTCTTACTGTTGTTTTAAATACAAATATTGTTTTATTAAATAGTATTTATTGAAATAATCTTATCAAATATCCCTCGTGCATCTAAATTTCCTATGGAAAAATTGGAGTACTCGTCTCTAAGAAATTTTTTTTTAACAAATAGCATTCGTGCAACTGTTAAAACCCTCGTCTTCAACTCGGATTTAGCTCATGCTATGTTTTAAACAAATTACTTAGAAACTCGAATTTTTCCGGAAGAATTAGATGCCCTAGGTATATTACCCTCGAATAAAAACCTTTTTATGGAGGTAAATAATAAATGTCATAATTAATTTTATTAAAAATTATGTAAATAAAGATATAATTCTTAAAATGGGGTCCGGATCCTCCCTCGGCTTCGTGCCTGAACATAGTGAGATCACAAAAAAAAGGGATCCAGAGTTTTGCATTGCACAACGACCGGAAGCCGTATTTTTGGAGTGGCGTTTTTGAATTTTTTTTTTAACGACAGAAGTATAGCGGGTTCTATTAGACCGATCCGGAGTAAGAAAAGAACAATTTCTTCGTTTTCAAATATCCGACAAATTTCAGATGTCAAACAGATAATAGATAACCTACAAATCAACAAAAATCACATGCCATAAAAAAATTCGAATTTTCTTCATAATTTTAATTGTTTAATACATTTCGATAGAAATTTGTGAAAAGATACCTTTAGTGGTCACTAATAAATATACTAATAACACAGTTTAAAGAGATATATATATATATATATATATATATATATATATATATATATATATATATATATATATATATATATATATATATATATATATATATATATATATATATATATATATATATATATATATATATATATATATATATATAGACTCTGCTAATAATAATTTTGGGTCTCTTTATCTAATAGAATGGTAAAAAAACTACAATTCAATTTGAAAATTGAATCATTTGTAGTTTTTGTCCAAACCGGCCAAATTGAATGTTTTATTTTTTTAATAATACTTTTTAAAATATTATTTAAAAGCGAGATAAAAATAATTATATTTAAAAATAAAATATCGATAATTAAAAATTTTTTTTTTGTGTAAAAATAAGCTTTTATAAATAGTTGGCTTCTCTTTTGAGTTTCTCTTCATTTAACTCTAAAAATTAATATTTAAAATATAAACAAATCAAATTTTGTCAAATGTAATGACCTATATTTAACTAAAATTTTAGAATCTAAAAAAAACTAGGCAAATTTTATAGAACACGTTCTATGTAAAAATGTAACGTTTTCGAAATATTTAAGGTAAGATATCCAATTTTTCCTAATTTCAAGCAGGCATTTTGAAAAATCCATATCTAATACAAACAAGTGTTCCTATCTTACTATTGTATAATTTCCCCCAACATTACAAAAAATATATGTTAATGAAAAAATAAAAATATATTGCATTTGGATAAATATTTACATTATATATATATATATATATATATATATATATATATATATATATATATATATATATATATATATATATATATATATATATATATATATATATATATATATATATATATATATATATATATATATATATATATATATATATATATATATATATATAAAGGCCTTCTTAAAATAATTATTCAAATGATAATATGAACTATACATTTTTTATTTATTCAATAACATTTGTCTGAAAGTTGAAAGAAAATTTTTAAATTTCGCCATGTACGGGGTCTTTTTTCATAATTTGCCACCCCAAATACTGATTTAATTTTAAGAGAAAGACAAAAAGGTTAATTGTAAAAGTTGCAGGATTTGTTATGTAGTTTATAGAAAATTGTTATTTTTGTATTATGGATGTGGTTTTTTTAATAGAACGTATGTATATGTTTATAAAATGGACTTCTTCTTGCTGATTATAAAAATCTGACAAAAACCCTGCCATAAGTAGATCATTTTCCGTCTTCCTCTCTAACATTTTCCTCCCGACAAGGTTTTTGTCAAATTTCTCGGGTGCCTTTGATGACAATTGTATCAACCCTGGGTTGTTTATAATCGGCAACAAGGGGCTCATTTTATTAACATATATACGAGGTATTCTTTAAAAAAAAATAAGTGTTCGGTCTGATATTTTGTATACATAAATAATATGATCTCTAAACTAGATAATAAACACAACAGCTTTTATATTTAACGTTATTTTTATCTCTTAAAATTAAACCAATAGTGGGGATGGCGAATTATGAGAAAAGACCCTGTACTTAAAAAATAGGTAAATTGGTCTTTACTCGGAACTTCCCTCGGATTCCAACTACATATATAACACAATTTCTATATGCATTTAGTAATAACTTTATACTTACTACAGCCATTTTTTTAACTCGGACCTGAGGATAATTAGAAAGCAGTTTATTTTTAAAAATTGTAGTTTTTTTAGAGTTCTTTTGAACTCGCGAAAGTTTTCATTGCTAGATGCTCTGCTAGTGCAAAATAAATGCATAGGAATTTGCAAAAAATCCGTTTTCTGCCAATATTGCAGAGAGAATTTATAATATTTTATTAAGCCGCCATTTTATTCCGTCATCTTGGATTCTTACCACAATTTCACAAGTTGATTGTTATATAATACCTGATTTTTGTGTAAAATTTTAGATAAATTGGATAAGTAGTTTTTTAGAAATATATATTAGATTTTTTTCCAAAATGTTACCATGTGATCCGCATATTTTAAAAAATTCTATATAGGGTGGAACAAAAAATCCAGTTTGTTGAAAACCAACGAAAAATTGAAAATTAACATATAATTCACAGACTAAAAACTAAGTTTTAAAAATAACATATAACAGATAACGTCCTCCTCTTTTAACACATTCATCATAGAATCCAGGAATGTGTTAAGGTTGTCATCAGGCTGAATTATATTTTAGTTTTCAATTTTTCGATGGTTTTTTATAAACTAGATTTTTTTGTTCCCCCTTACATAGAATTTTTACTCTATTGGCAGAGAAAACTATTTTTTTTTGCAATAGTTTGTTGCACTTGCAGAGGGCCTAACAACAATTGAAAAAAAGGACTGCTTCCTAATTTTTTTTCGCCGAATTGGTATTCCCAGATATGGACCCTCTCCAAATTGAATTTCTGGCTATGTGCCTAAACGTGTTTATACAAAAAAAAAACGAGGAGAGCAGTTCCTTTTTCATGAAAATTTCTGATAGATTGTGGACACTAAGAAACATTTTACAAAGCTGTAAGAGGTGACATCTGTATCGCAATTTCGTTTGCATAATATGGTGAAATATTTCCGTTTGATAGGCAATTTTCACATAATGTATACATACTTTCATATATTAATTGAATCATCGCTTCATCTGTTATATGGTTCAGTTGTTTCAACGTTCATGGTCAGCCACACATATATGCAAACATTGATTACATTAACATTTGTGAGAGTTTCGTATAATTTCCTTGCGATTTTTAGCTATAAATATTTATTAATAATTGATTGAACTATTGAATACAATCGTGTTAATATTTTTTGGAGTGTCGACTCCTTCACTATTCCTAAAGTAAAAAGTTCAGAAGGCAAAATTCTTAATACATTTTTAAAAGTTTTTTACTTGCCTCGTAAGATTGACTTCAAATTTTGGTCAACATATGGGGATGATCTGCTAAAAATCCAATATGGTAGAACAAAACGGCGCCCTAGTGAAATTTAAAAAATGGTAAATTTCCGTTACCCCGAACTTTTCTGGTTATGAATCTTTCCTGTTATAAGGAATAGTGAAGTGTGACCCAATTTACTCCAGTAAATAGTCATTTAGTAACACATATATCAAACAATTTTATTAGGCGCCATTTTGTTCCATCATATTGGATTCCTAGTAATATTTTACCAGTTTCTACCTTTGTCACACTTGACTTTTGGGCAGAATTTAAAATAAATTCAATAAGTAGTTTTTCCATTGGCACCCACCGCCATTTTGTTACGTCATGTTTAATTCGTACCAGTTTATGCATACATCACATTTAATTTTTCTGCAAAATTTAAAATCAATTGAGTAGATTTTTTACGTTAATATTTCAAACATTTTATTTGGCCGCCGCGCCGTCTTTAATTTGTATCAGAAGTTTACCAGTTTATCTATCTATCACATTTAATGCTTGCATAAAATTTTAAATTAATCTAATAAGTAGTTTTTTGAGGCTGATTAATGCCATTATATATATATAATATATATATATATATATATATATATATATATATATATATTATATCTATATATATATATATATATATATATATATATATATATATATATATAATATATATATATATATATTATATATAATATATATATATATTATATCTAATATATATATATATATATATATATATATATATATATTATATATAATATATATATATATATATTTATATATATATATATATATATATATATATATATATATATATATATATATATATATATATATAAATATTTTATGTAAAAGATAACAAAATATGTATATTTAACTATTATATTACAAAATGACTATACGAAACTAATTAGGATTATACTTTTTTAATCCTAATAAAAGGTAGGATTAATAAGAAAGGAGGTTTCGAGTAAAGGAAATTTACTGACCTTTCTATTGTTTTGTCAAACATTTCAATAGGGCGCCATTTTGAGCCATTGTATTGAATTCGTACCACAATTTTACCAGTTCATCTCTGTATCATATAAATTTAGAAATCAATCCAATAAGTAGTTTTTTCAGGCTGATTTTTTAAAAATATTTTATTTTAGTCTATCCGTTTGAAAGGAAGGCTAAGTAATAAAAGTAAACTAGTCTATCCAGTAGGTAATAAACCAAAAAAGTTCTGTTTTACCTGATGGGGATTATGATAAATTATAAAACCTGTTGTACCTTTTATATGCGATTGAGTGTTGTCGATGTCACCTATATAGTAGGTATGCTGACAGTTTATTTTCTCACGTAACACGTAGTGCATCAGTTCAGAATAATAAAAATGTCTTCTCCAAAACGTGAAAAAAAAGAACGGCTTTAAGCTTAAATGAAAAGATCATAATTAGAAACGCGTTGAATTGTATGAAAAATGATGAAAACCTTAATTTAAGCGTCAACAATAGTGTTCAAAAGTGTTCCTTAATGACCGTAGTTGGAAAAACAAGTATCTATCTAGAATTTTGAAGAAAAGTCGGGAGTTACTGTGCCAAAGCCAAAATCAGGTAAAATGAAACTCGAGCTGACAAAACATGTAAACCATTTCCTGCAAAGAATCATTCATAGGTTTAAAAAAAAATCCCAAATTGTAATTGAAAAAGTGACCACCGAGATATCAACGACCAGGACATCCTGTTTAATTGAGGGAAATCGTGCGATGGAGAAAAGATTATCTGAAAAGTTAGACATAAGCGTTCTCAAGGAAAACGTATTTAATATTTAGACGAAACTTGGATAAATGAAGGGTACACCGTAAATAAGTTTTGGCAGACAAACACTTTTTGAGTGCTATACGAGCTTTTATGGAAGGTTGGTCAATCGATCTCCGTTTACCATATGGAAAAGAATGCCGATTATTTATAACATATAGGTTTCGTTAATGGCGGTGTGCTTACATTCGAATCGAAAAAGAAACAGAAGATTACCATGTGGATATAAATTCTGTTGTGTTTGAGGAATGGTTTGCGCAGATAATAGATTTGATATACCCAGGCTCAATAATTGTCATGGATAATGCAAGTTATTAAAGTTGAAAGTGTTGCCTTATTGGGCTGGCTAAACGTAATATAAAGCTTATTTGGGCTCAATTAAAAAGCGAAGTGGCTAGAAATATACAAATTAACATATGGTAAACTCAACGTATCTAAATTTTATATTATGAAGACAATGTTAAACAAGCGGTAATAGAATTAGTCAAGGTAAAGTTTTAATAAACAAAGATAAGTACAATAAATACGTTAGTTTATGACGATATTTGCTAAATATATATATATATATATATATATATATATATATATATATATATATATATATAAAGCTTATATATATATGCTCATATATATATATATATATAGTATATATATATATATATATATATATATAATTAACATATATATATATATCTATTATATATATATATATGCCATATTATACAACTGGCAAAAATATGCTGAACAAGAAATTACAGAAAACTATAAAATGTGGACACTAGATTCATCAACGCAACAAATTGTAATAACCATATTACACCTTTAGGTATAGATGATCCTATGTATATCTTAGTTTGGATATGTTGTACATAATATATATATATATATATATATATATATATATATATATATATATATATATATATATATATATATATATATATATATATATATATATATATATGTATATATATATGTATATATATATATATATATATATATATATATATATATATATATATATATATATATATATATATATATATATATATATATATATATATATATATATATATATATATATATATATATATATATATATATATATATATATATATATATATATATATATATATATATATATATATATATATATATATATATATATATATATATATATATATATATATATATATATATATATATATATATATATATATATATATATATATATATGTATATATATATATATATATATATATATATATATATATATATATATATATATATATATATATATATATGTATATATATATATATATATATATATATATATATATATATATATATATATATATATATATATATATATATATATATATATATATATATATATATATATATATATATATATATATATATATATATATATATATATATATATATATATATATATATATATATATATATATATATATATATATATATATATATATATATATATATATATATATATATATATATGTATATATATATATATATATATATATATATAATATGTACAACATATCGAAACTAAGATCTGACATAGGATCATCTGTACCTAAAGGTGTAACTAGTGGTTCCACAATTTGTTGCGTTGATGAATCTAGTGTCCACATTTTATAGTTTTCTGTAATTTCTTGTTCAGCATATTTTTGCCAGTTGTTGTAAAATGGCATTAGATACTGCTTTGGCAAATAGATTTTTAAGATATGTTAATTTGTAGGTCACATTGTTTCTAGCCACTTCGCTTTTTAATTGAGCCCAAATAAGCTTTATAAGATTAACCTCCCAGTGATATGGGCAATCGAAGAACAGGTATATCCCGAGTTTTAGCAAATTCGTCAATAACGTATTTATTGTACTTATCTTTGTTTATTAAAACTTTACCTTTGACTAATTCTATTACCGCTTGTTTAACATTGTCTTCAATAATATAATTCGTTGAGTTTACCAAGACTGTATATTACGTTTAGCCAGCCCAATAAGGCAACACTTTCAACTTTAATAACTTGCATTATCCATGACAATTATTGAGCCTGGGTATATCAAATCTATTATCTGCGCAAACCATTCCTCAAACACAACAGAATTTATATCCACATGGTAATCTTCTGTTTCTTTTTCGATTCGAATGTAAGCACACCGCCATTAACGAAACCTATATGTTATAAATAATCGGCATTCTTTTCCATATGGTAAACGGAGATCGATTGACCAACCTTCCATAAAAGCTCGTATAGCACTCAAAAAGTGTTTGTCCTGCCAAAACTTATTTACGGTGTACCCTTCATTTATCCAAGTTTCGTCTAAATATTAAATACGTTTTCCTTGAGAACGCTTATGTCTAACTTTTCTCAGATAATCTTTTCTCCATCGCACGATTTCTCCCTCTTTCAATTAAACAGGATGTCCTGGTCGTTGATATCTGGTGGTCACTTTTTCAATTACAATTTGGGATTTTTTTTCATTGGAAAACCTATGAATGATTCTTTGCAGGAAATGGTTTACATGTTTTGTCAGCTCGAGTTTCATTTTACCTGATTTTGGCTTTGGCACAGTAACTCCCCCTGACTTTTCTTCAAAATTCTAGATAGATACTTGTTTTTCCAACTACGGTCATTAAGGAACACTTTTGAACACTATTGTTGACGCTTAAATTAAGGTTTTCATCATTTTTCATACAATTCAACGCGTTTCTAATTATGATCTTTTCATTTAAGCTTAAAGCCGTTCTTCTTTTTTTCACGTTTTGGAGAAGACATTTTTATTATTCTGAACTGATGCACTACGTGTTACGTGAGAAAATAAACTGTCAGCATACCTACTATATAGGTGACATCGACAACACTCAATCGCATATAAAAGGTACAACAGGTTTTATAATTTATCATAATCCCCATCAGGTAAAACAGAACTTTTTTGGTTTATTACCTACTGGATAGACTAGTTTACTTTTATTACTTAGCCTTCCTTTCAAACGGATAGACTAAAATAAAATATTTTTAAAAAATAAGCCTGAAAAAACTACTTATTGGATTGATTTCTAAATTTATATGATACAGAGATGAACTGGTAAAATTGTGGTACGAATTCAATACAATGGCTCAAAATGGCGCCCTATTGAAATGTTTGACAAAACAATAGAAAGGTCAGTAAATTTCCTTTACTCGAAACCTCCTTTCTTATTAATCCTACCTTTTTTTAGGATTAAAAAAGTATAATCCTAATTAGTTTCGTATAGTCATTTTGTAATATAATAGTTAAATATACATATTTTGTTATCTTTTACGTTTCTAGACAAAAAAAAAAGATTCCTTATGAGTGAACGTCAGGGAAGTTCGGTAAAATCAATCCGTAAAGGAACTTATCCGGAAATTCCCTCCTGAATCCTTCATTTTATCGATAAAAGTGAAAAGACACAACTTATATAAACTGCTAGAACTTCGAAGTGCACCAAGGATATTTTTTCTGGAAATTCAAAATGAAATATTTTCAATACGGATGACAATTTTGAGTTACGATTGTCAGACTTTGTTTGTCCAATTCCTATAGTATGCAGCCCGATAAGGACAGCCTCAGGACTCCATCGCACCCGTCTTATAAAGGGTGTTATATAAGACCCTGTCATTTTTTGAAAAGTTTATATGACCACAACTCTTACTGTGGAAGATTTATTTATATATTTGTGCAACCAAAATAATCTAGAGCTAGGTACAGAAAACAATTTCCAGCGGTTTTGAAATTATTTATTCTTTTCCGACATACAGGGTTTTATAAAAAAATTGATTTTTTTAATAATGGTCTGCTGAACATAGCCCACTTATGGCAGTCAGATTCAATATGGTCTATCAGATTATGAACAGGGTTGACACCCTTAAGTATTCCACTGTCAATATTGTTTACAGGGTGCACCAAAAACTCTACCGATTCTTAAATTTAACATTTTTGAATTTCTGTTCCCCAAAGAAGGTAGTATTCCAGACCTTTGTTATCCACGGTATTATTGGGACATATTCTGAGTTAATTCGAAATGATGGGTAAACAGGTTAAAAATAACATTTGAAAATGTATTTATTGGGAATAACCAAAATAAGGCGACTGAGCTAAATATTTCTTATTCAGGTATCGCTCATTCCCAATCTATAGGAGATTGAAAGTAAAGAAATAATTTCGTTATTTCAAAATAAGTTGAGCTCTGTTGTACGATTGACTTCAAATTCTGTATTCTAAAGTTTCTTGGTGCGAGAGAAGCGAATTTGATATTCATTTTATGCTAACAACTAGAGGGCGTTAGTTATGCGCTTTTGGTACGGCAAATATAGGATATTTTTTTCTTTAAAAATCTGCGTTTTTACGTAAAAACTATTAAAATACTTTTGTTCTCCAGTACAAAAAAGGTATAATTGTCAAAGTCAGAATATCGAACGCTTTTCCAAATAAAACACATTTTCTTTAAGAGTGCATATCAAGTCGATATTTATATTCTTAGATTTTGTGAGAAATAGAAACATGCCAATTAAAATAAGCTTTGAAAATGTACCCCATTTACTTCAATGGAGAGTCATAAGCTTCTGTTCGAATGTTGTGAGACACGAAAGCAGATAGCGTGTTAATGTCTTATGACTTTGGTAGAATTTGGAATTCTGACAAATAATTCCTCCGGACTATTAACTGCGTCATTGCAAACTAACGATCTGAGGTAACCCCAGAAAAAGAAATTCAATGGACTGAGACCGGGGCTTCGAGGGGGCCAAGGGAATTCTCTTGCACAGCCAATTTAACGATTCGCTAAGTTTTCATTTAGGTACTGACTCACTGGGGGAGGATAATGTGCTCCCATCATATATAACCAAAGGTTCTGCTGTAATTCTGAAGACTCATCCGCAAGTATAACTGGAATATCAATTATTATAAATTCTAAAATAGGCCCCAAAATAAAGTCTCCAAGATTTCCGCACTAAGCATTGACGGAAAACTTAAAAATACCCTTTTCTTGGAAAATGCTGATTTTCTATTTCCCATGAATATGTAAGGGGTATGTAATTCTCCAATTGCATACCCTCACATGGTAAATGTGGCCTCTTTCTTAAATATTTTATTATAAAATATGGGTTATTGTTTTGTTTTTGACCAAGAAATTGAGCATTAGGTGTTGAGCGAGACAAAAGTTAAACGGATACATTTTTTCTTGGGAAAATTCCAATTACAGCACTCTGAGTTACATTTGCCGCAGCAAAAATGCGGATGCGCGTGCTAGTTTGAGGATTTTCGGCAACCCTTACTAATACCTCGTTTCCTTGGTTAGCCGTTGGGACTCGAGGTTTTTCGACGTCTCTCCTTTGTGAAAAGGAATCTGTTTGTCCCAAGCACTCGGAACAATATTTGGAAAAGTCTGTGGTGGGTTGTCTACGACTTAGATATAATTCTGTTTATCTCCTTGCTTATCGACGACTGGATTAATGTTCTTGGGCATACACAAAAACCAAATCGCATTTCGATAGGTATTAGTAAATTAAAAGTAATGAATATATACTTATGTGTAAGTTTTTGACCAAACAATGACACAGTAGAAATTAATATACGAACAGTGACAGGCGTCTACGTCCTCATTTCTAGGCCTGTAGAAATAAATTAATCGATTTATGTTTATATGTACTCATAAAGAAAATGGGTTTTTATTTCGAAAACGGATGAATACCTTTACTGTTGACAGATACATCTATTACTTTCCTTACTTGTCTCGTAGAGGGGAAGTATTGTAAACGTGAAAAAAATCACGCTCTGATATGCTTATAGATCTTTGCCTTTTTGGGTCTTTGGACCTCGATAAACTTGTTCTCCTATGTCTATCAGTCTCTCGGTGTGTTTGTCTCTCCGTCTGTACGCGGCAGAACTCAGAAACTGCTTATCCGATTCACTTCAAATTTTGGTCAAAAATCAAGCGTCATCAGGGGTTGAAATGATTACATTACATGGTAAAAAATCAGTATGGCAGAACACAATGGCGGTGTCATGTAAAATCATTATTAAGGAACTACTTACAAAATTTGCGCAAAACTAAGGTGGAATCCATTATGGTGGAACAAAATGTGGGCTTAATGAAGTGTTAAAAAATGCAGTAGCAAAACTACTTATTAATTATTAACTTGAAATTTTTTACAAAAATCAAGTGTTAAACAGGAATAGTATAATCGATTAACAAACCTGTTTCAAACTAACCTATCCTCTATGTATTAAGGTATGAACTATGAATAAATTCGTTCTTTAAAAAAACTTATTTAAAAAAAAGATTTATACATTGCAACTCAATTAAAAACACAACGTCCTAGGAAGAAACGAGTACATTTTTGTATAGCAAGTGTTGAAAATGCCTGCCTTGCGATATAATACATGCATTTATTCTATGCATCATTGAGCCTCTAATACGCTGAAATATGCCAGGATTATTTCTTATAACATTACATGATTCAATTATGCGATTTCTCAGGTGTTCGATATCCTGCACTGGGGTAGTGTAAACTAATTCTTTCAAATATTCCCAGATACAATAATCCAAGGGATTTAAATCTGGGTATCGAGGTGGATAAAGATGAAGCCCACCTCTTCCTATCCAGCGTGTTTTCATAAGTAAGATTTAAATACTTTCGCACATTTAAGCTGAAGTAGGCTGGGGCACCATTAGGCATGAAATACATATCTTTCTTAGTTATCAGAGGTTAATGTTTTAGTAGAGGAGGCAATTCTTCTTATAGAAAATGAAAATATGACTCACCATTTAATCTTAGAGGTAGAAACTGTGACCCAATTAAATGGTCATCGACAATTCCTATCCAAACATTGACGGAAAAACTGATATTGATGTCTAGATTCTGTTATTGAATGTGGATTGTCTTCGGCCCATACATGCCTGTTATGAAAGTTTTGACTTGCAGCGCTTGAGAAACTAGCTTCGTCCGAAAAGAGAATTTTTGAACAAAAAAAAGGATTATCGATATTCATTCGGTGAAACCATTGGGAAAAAATCATTATCGGTTTGAAATCTCTTGTAAAAGAGCTTGAACCCTCTGTATATGGTAAGGATATATCTGTTGTTCTTATAATATCCTCCACACAGTTGATGCATCAGTATTTAATTCCGTTGCAATTTTCCTGGTACTTGTCTCAGGTTGCGCTTCAATAATATTTAGGACAGCAACTTTTAATTCGGGTGTTCGAACTTCGCGGTGTCGCCCAGTATCAAAACTTCTTTTTTCGAAAGCTCCAGATTCGTGTAGCCTTTGAGGAAGCCTGGTAAACGACAAGACGACAAGCTTCCAAGAAGTTTCCGTTTGCACGCCCGTACATAAAATGCATATCTGTCATTTCTGAATTCGTGAAATTAACCATTATTGTTCTATTGATTTAATTAAAACTTTACTTTTCTAATCACTGCACTGCACAACTAACTGAGCAATGTCAAATAAAGCAATATTAGAAACGCACTAACAAAACTCCAAACATTCCGACATTTTGCTAAATAACGTTTAAAAATGTCAGTGCGGTACCATTTTTCCTACAAAAATATACAATGCAATCCCATACGGACGCCACTGGTAGAAATAAAGTGTGTAAGATGTCTGTTAATGCCTAGAAAATGTGTACCAAATTTCACGAAGATATTTAGAATGGAATCCCAAATATTATAAAAAACAGATTTTTATCTGAAAAGTTTAACACCCTGTATCTCAAAAGTTATGAGGATTAGTACATATGTTCATATAAAGTTTTTTTTTTTAAATGAACTCAAGAATCACCCTCTTAAGTTTTTCGCTTTTGTTTTGAAACACTCTCTATAGGCTGTTTATTGTAAGTAAAGTTTCCACAATTATTTTGTTTTCTTCTTACGCCGCGACTTCTAAAGTGATGACGTCACCGATTTTGTTTTAGTTCTTAATAAGTGCAATTTACTGAATCAAAAAGTTACTGTTTACCCAATTTTGAGATCCCCGTTTGAGACTTGAAGTTGCACAATGCTGAGACAATTTACACGGTGGGAGTTATTAAGCCACCACGCAGTAACGTAACTGCAGTTTGTATTTCGTAGTCTGTCCAAACATACCAAGAAAATCTCTTCAAATTGCATCTTATAACTTAAGCCAATTCGGCCATGAACTTAGGCAAGAAATACTCAACAACGCCAGAATGAGTTTTAGGAACGCCCTGTATGAAACTCACATCCAAGGGATTGAATTTCAATTAAAGCTTCAAGCGCACTTTTACGTTCTTAATGGGACTGCATCATAAAATGGCATTAATGGGAGTGCAATTCTTCAAATGTGAATTAACTTTACACACATTTCATACATAAAACCCAAATCGTAATATGCATTTTTCAAAAAGACCAAGTGAATTATGCATGTCGAATTTCATGTCCTATGTGTATGATTTGTTCCTTATTGGACTCTAAACATTTAGATCTGGGTAGTTCTTGAGGTTGTGTGCATGTGAGTGTATGTGAAGAAAAATGGGCAATTCCTGTAAAAAGGTATTAGAGCATACAGTGTTAGACTTTATCTGTTTATCAGTTCCTGCAAACACTTCGAACGCATAAAACTTTTTTAAATTAATTTTTTATATATTTTTCGGATAGTCTGTCCGAAGACACTTATAAAGAAAACTTATACTGTTACTCTGCAACTGCACTTGCGAAACTTTCGTCAAACCTACAACATTATTGCGAAAAACTAAAAAAAATCAGGGAAAGTAGGACTTCAGTTTTTAAAACTAATTAATCACCAATTATAATATATATTATTATTATAGCGTAACTTCTCTTACTCATATTTCTGTGCAAAATACTGGATTTAACTTTTTAAAAGAAATTATTGATCTGTTTTTCGTGAATTTGTACACTGAAACTATAGTTGTTTTAATTATATTTCTTGCGGCTATATTGCTATTTATTGCTTCGTTACTTTAATCGTGATTGTAATAAGTAATTTAAACTATTTCTGCTAACAATTTGAGTACTTTGTTCTTTTTTATTGTTTTAGTAGTATTTTATTGAACCTTTTTTATTAACCAACTTAGCAATATTTTTATATCTAATAATATTATACCTCCAACTCAAGGGGGGTTTTTGTCCTATACACACTACTGCAGATTTACTGAACATAGCGGATGATATACTATATGCTTATGATCAAACATATCGTTTATATGGTTGGATTATATCAAAGCTTTTGACACCTTAGATCATTCAGTGTTATGTACTTAACTTTACGATTTTGTTCTCGACAATTCTTTTTAAAATTTTATAAATGGGCTAATTCGCTTTATCCGGAATCTGATTCATACAGAATTCGACTACGTATGGATAACACAGTTTATATATGCATGTAATTATTTGGTAGTAACAATACAAATTCTATAAATTCTAATTTATTTTTTTTTGTTATTAGCAAACAACTAGAGCTACCAATTCATAAACTGTATTATCTCTGTGTAGTAGAATTCTGTACGAGGGAAGTTGTGGGTAAAGGCGTTTTCATTTTGGTTTTTTTTAATTGAAATTTATTTTTATATTATTTTCTTTATTTATTTTTCGTTCCTTTATTTCGATAGCCTATAAAAATTGTCATTTATTATTTTCCTGCATAAAAAAAAAGGTTTTATTCCAGGAAATTGAACATTTAAACATTTTATTAGGTCGCCATTTTGTTTTGCCATATAGGATTCGCACTAAAATTTTACCAGTTTATCCCTGTTCTACACTTGATTTTTTTTTAAATTTCAAGTCAATTGAATAAGTCCTTTTTGGTACTGAATTTCTAATTCTTTAGGCGGCCATTTTGTGACGCGGCCATTTTGTTCCGCCATATTGGATTTTTATCAAAATTTCCATTCCTATATGACTATTAAATTTTAGCCAAAAATTTGAAGTCAATCGGATAAGTAAGTAGTCCTCTTACTAGGGAAATAAAGTTATGTTATCGAAGTAAAATTAAAATAATAGAATTGCCTAATGCTACTGAGTTAAATTGACAAGAAAAAGAGGGACTGCGCGACACCGTTTATGTCATATGCGGGATTCCCCTATATGTACAAATTACAATTTCAGCTTTTTTCTTTTGAATTGTATTTGTAGTTTTTGAGCTTTTTTTGGGTATGCAGAATTTATATCCATTTTTTATGTTGTTGTTTTGGTTAGAGTTTTATTCTTTCTTTCCAATGTGTTAAACAGATATATTTAAAATTAACTTAGCCTGTAACCTGTGCGGTAATCCGCCACTGAGCCTGTATACGTTGTTCGATAATCCTGCAATATGTATGTATTGTCAAAAAAATCTGATTTTAAGAACTTTACCCGAACTTCCCTCGTTATGAATCTTTCCTTTTATTACAAATTGTGAATTGTGACCCAATTTAGTTCCGCACATAGTCATTTAGTAACACGTATTCATATACTGTCTTTTTAAACATTTTTATTGGTTGCCATGTTGTTCCACAATTTTAAGTTTCTACCATAATTTTATTAGTTTTTCTCTATATCACACTTAATCCTTGCACAAAATTTGAAAATAATCTAATAAGCAGTTTTTCAGGCTGTATTTTTAAATATTTTATTAGGCCGCCATCTTGGATTTATACCAAAATATTACCAGTTCATTGCTGTGTAAAACACTTGATTTTTGTGCAAAATTTGAGGTAATTTGGACATTTTACCAGGCCACCATATTGGATATTTTTCACGATTATAAACATTTTATTTAGCCGCCATTTTATCTTTCATTTTGAATTCGTACCACAATGTCACCAGTTTATCTTTATATCACAGTTAAGTCTTATACAACATTTGAAATCAATAAAAACGCCGATTTTTTAATATTTCACTAATCCGCCATTTTGTTTGACCACCTTCGATTCATACCAGATTTTACCAATTGATTTCTACATAGTACTTGATTTTTGTGTAAAATTTCAAGTAAATTGGATTTTTAGTAATATTTTTTTAACATTTCAGGCTGCAATTTTGTTTGGCTATCTTGGATTGGTATACCCCTTATTCATATTATTGATTCTATTTAATAAAAGCCAATGTTTATGATTTATTTTAACTTTAATATTAAATGCTATCAAAGTGGGTATTATTATTGTTCGTTTCACTGCCTTAATCTTGAAATGTTATAAAGCCTCATTTATTTTATTTTGTTCAGAATCCTATCGGAAGAAATGCTCGTACCAAAGAGCATGTTGGTGTATTCCCAGCTGAGTCATGCTTTCCTTTAAAGTCTTGGGAATTACTCCTCTCACTGACAACTAGGGATGGGCGATATTAGATTTTACCTATAGATATATTTTATTTATCAATATGCGGATAGTTATCGATTTATCGATAGGTGTTTCTACATGTCGGTATTTGTTACGACTTATGGATATATTTGCGATAAAGGCAGTTTGTGAGCCGAAAATTATTGAAGAGAAAAAAAAAGATCCTCGTCTTTGTAAATATGTATTCCGCTTATCCATAGCAAATATCATTGAATATTTATCAGCACTTATCAATATTTTTTATTTACCGATTGTTATTCGATATGTCGCTGACGTATCAATAACTATCGACATATCGACAAAACGCCCATCCGTAGTGACAATATGATGGGGATAATCGTGAGCTTATCTTGTTGCCGCATCTTTTTAATTTCCTCAGCTAGAAGAATATACTTGCTGTTTCCCTGTACGCCTGCAGTAAATTATGCGCGTTGGGCATAGTTATATCTATTAGAAATCTAGACCTGAATTGGAAATGGACTTCAGGTATGTTAGTTGTCCAAATATTCGTGTCTAACCCGATTGGGGCAATTAAAACGAACTCGTATATTTCTTTACTTAGAAAGGTCATATTAATGTTAATTTGATACCAAAGGTTTTAGAGCTGAATCGCTTTGATGCTTCTGCTTCTGTTGCAGCGTTACCTTCAGCAAAGTGTTGTATGATACAAGTACATATTGCAAATTGCTCAACATTAATTTCCTTTGAAGTACGAATCGTACCAAGAGCTTAATATCATCATGTTCAAGCTAGATATAATGCGGACCTAAGTTTAACGTTTAACAATTTTATAAATGTAATTCGCTTCTAAACCGCCCGGCGCTGCGCGGCGCTGCAAAGCAGCAATGGCTGGTGTGAATAAAATGGAGATAGGTGATAATTGTTGTTGTATATGAACTATCGATATTTTGTAGTTTTACTTCCCTTGTAAGTATTGTAATCGTCAAAAAATCACCCTCCGAGATTTTTGTCAGATCTTTACGTTTCAGGGTCCCTAGATGCAAAAAAACATCTTTTATCAATTCCGTCGGTGTGTCTGTCTGTCTGTTCGCGGCATAGCTAAAAAACAACTTACCCGATTGACTTCAAATTTAGGTCAAAAATTAAGGGTCATATGGGGATGACCTGGTAACATTTTGGTAAAAATCCAAGATGGCGGAACAAAATGGCGGCTTTAATAACTATTCAAAAATTCAGTCTGAAGAAACTATTTAATGGATCGATTTCAAATTATGTGCCACAACTAACCGCAGTATAGAGACGAACTAATGACTAATGAGAAGATGACGGCCAAATAAAATTGTTTGTAATCGTGAAAAAATCGGCCTCTCAGGTTTTATAAATCTTCACGCTTTAACCTCTCTACATGTAAAAAATATATGTTTTATCAGTCCCGTCGGACCATCTGCCGGTTTATCTGTATGTCTGTCAGTTCGTGGCATAGCTTAAAAACTACTTACCAGATTAACGTCACATTTTAGTCATATGATGACTTGTAATATTTTGGTAAAAATCCAATTTGCCAGGACAAGAAGGGGGCGTGGTGAAACGTTAAAAAAATTATCCAATTTACCTCAAATTTGGCACAAAAAGCAAGTGTTACATAGAAATGAACTGGTAACATTTTGGTATGAATATAATATAGCAAAACAAAATGGGGTCCTAACAACATATACAAAAAATCAGCCTGAAAAAAGTACTTACTACATTAATTTCAAATTTTGTGCAAGCATTAAGTGTGATATAGAGATAAACTGGTAAAGTTTTGGTACGAATTCAAGATGGTGGAAGAAAGTGGCGGCCAAATAGAATTTTTAAAAAATCAGCCTAAAAATCTTATTCAATTGATTTAAAATTTTGCAGAAAAATTAGATGTGATATAAGATAAACTGTTACGAATTCAACATGACATAACAAAATGGCGGTGTGTGTCAATGTAAAACTACTTATTAAATTATGCCCAAAAATCAAGTGTGGCATAGGTAGAAACTGGTAAAATATTAATAGTAATTCAATACGTTGAAACAAGTTGGCGCCCAATAAAAACAGTATATCTATGTGTGTTCCTAAATGGCTACGTACTGAACTAAATTGGGTCACACTTCACTATTCCTAAAAAAAGAAAATATTCATAACCAGGGAAAATCCAGGTAAAAGAAATTTACCGATTTTTTTATTGCTATATATGTGGAATGGCAGGTATGGCAATATGGAATGGTAACTTTTCGACTATATGGTATAGTATCGGTGGTTTGAAAGCGGAGAGATTTTGTTTTGCATAGCAATATGATGTATAATTAATACAAATTTTTACAGTTTTTAAATTTGTCTACTAAACACTCTTGGGCTACAAAAAAATGTTCGCGCGAGCTACGGGTCGCTCGCGATCTTCGGATTGGTGACCACTGGTTTATAGAATTTGTATAACATTTCTACCAAATATTATATATACTATATAAACTGTGTCATCTGTACTGTATTAAATAATTCATCATGTTGTCTATTCTTAATAGTTAATTAATTAGAAGTTTAAACATACCTACACTAATAAGGAAGATTTCTGCTCGAAAATTAAACTGAAATTCAAAATTGAATGTATATTTTGTTATTATATTACATTAATTTTTTCTTATTTATTTTATAGTGAGTATCTATATTTTAATGTTTTTATAACTTAGAATAATGTTGTAATGTTTATTTTATTTATTATTATTACCTTCAGTGATACAGTGATTTAGATTTTTTAAATAAAAACAGTTTTAAAACGGTATAAATATAATAAGTACTCTATAAGAAATACTTGTCATTGTTATATCATCTATTTGTAGGACGTAGTTTACCTTTTATATATTATTTTTACTTTATTTAGAGATCATAATTATCATAAACAATGATTTCTTGTATTAATATAGATTAAACGAATAAATTACAAAAATGTCCTGATATGCAAATCATAATCAATAAAGAAATGGGGAAATTCAAACCAAATTTCATTTTTGCACAACTATTTTTACCACTTGTAGTCTGCAAAAATGCAAAAGAAATAAATATTAAATACTAATTACAAATAAAAATAACAAATAAAATTTAAAAAAATAATTACGGGCATGCCTTTCTACAAAACATACATATTTGGATTTACCTAATACAAAAAAAAATTATATATTATTTTGAATTATAAACTAAATAATTAGAATAAAATACAAGCATATATAAATAGAAAGCATGATAAGAGACGGCTAACACAAATTTTAAAATAAAACACATTAGCAGGCGATTTCTTGTTTCTTAAACGGTGAAATCAATACATTAAAAGAGTGTGTTCAGTTAGCCTCCCTGCAAATTCTTATTATCGGGCAAAAATATCCCTAGTTTGTTTAGGGTGAGGGTTTATTGCTGTTCAGGCAGTGTTCGGAATGCTGTTGATATTGGGGTTACGTATGTTTATATAAACTTAATCTGAGCCTATATGTGTCAAATGTACTTGTAGGAGCTGATATTTCTTGTAACGTATTCAAATTACAATTTCAGAATACAGTTTTGCAGAGCAGATTTAGTCCAGAACTAAAAAAACACCGATATCATTTCAAGCGTTGTTTATGTTAAAGTGTTTTTTAAACTTTTCAGTAATAAAAGTTGGATTCGTGATGAGGGAGCTTCCGGGGAATTGGGCAAAACAGATCTGTAATGATGACCGGAACTTCCCACACAATGAATCCATGCTTTTATCAATGGAAGTGAAAAATAACAGGATTTGTGGAGGGAGAACCGGGAAGTTACGGGACAAGCTAATTAACAGTTTTTTATTCCTCTTACGAGGGAAGTATTCGTAATCGTGAAAAAATCACCCTCCGACATCTTGTTCTTCCATTTCTGTCGGTCTGTTGTTCTGTCTATGCGCGGCGTAACTCAAAAACTACTTATCCTATTGACTTCAAATTTTGCTGAAAAATTAAAAGTCGGGCGATGAAATGGTAACATTTTGGCATACATCAAATATCACCAATTTGCGGCCTGAAAAAATCATTTTTAAGAAACTAGTTATCAAATCGACCTGAAGTTGTGCACACAAATAAAGTTTGATATAGGGATGAACTGGTATAGTTTTGGTGTAAAATCATTATGACGGAACAAAAAGGTGGCTGCTGATTCCACATTTCGACATGTCATAGTCAATTAGTTTACAATGATGAATGATATGAATATATTAAGTAAAGGTTATTTATTATTACAAGTTATTATCAATTTTGAAACGGAATTTATTGCGCACTAAACGCACAACTTTTCAAAAAATCGCTTCGCTCATGCTCGAAAAGTTTATTTTTATCTTGAATTTCATTTTCTATCGAACTGAAAGATAATGGCTATATTTGTGCGTAGGCTTTCCGACAACAAATATGTTTGATTCACATCTATGTAGATACGGACGGACAGAGAGATATACATATGTCCCCAAAAATTAGTTAAATATCTAAAAACACGTGTATAACAATTTTGGTTTTTATTAATATTTTTTTAAATACAATTTATTTTTTAATCGACTTCAAAAAAGGAGGATGTTCTCAATTCGATCTGTATGTATGTGTCTATATTGTTGATGAGTCAAACGCCAAATTGTAGAGGACGTTTCTTTGGTGGGTGGTCCCATAGATTTTGATCTAAAATCCGTTCACCCGTTTTTGTATAATAATAATGTTTAAAAAACACAGGTATAAGGGCGATAACGCCAACAAGTTTTATACTTAAATTTACATACGTTAAATACCCTTTTTAAACAAAAGCATTGAGGTGTGCAATAGACATATATTAACTTACACTTTTCAAAACCAAGAAGGAGTTCGACTCCTGTCAATGTCTATCAGTTCTCAAAATCGAATTTCAGTGCATTAAACTTATTTTATCGCCAAACTGACTGGTCTTTATTATCAACTTATGAAGACCTTGATTCCCTAACTGATGTATTCTACACTAAAATTTTTAAAAGCGTTGAAAAGTTCGTGCCCAGGAAACTCATTTAAGAGGAGAAATATCCTGGATGGTTTAGTGCTTCTCTTAAGAAGTTGATAGCTCAAAAAAATAAACTGCATAACAGATTTTAACATACTGAATTGGACAGTAATTATGCCGCCTTTTCTAGCATGCGGAGGGAAGTCAAGTTTCACACTGAACTTTGCTATGTGACTTTTGTCTCTAACATGGAACATATGATACCTGAAAATGTCAAGTATTTTTGGACTTACGTTAAAAACCTAAAGAGGGATACCAGAATGCCCTCCTCCATGAAACTGGAAAGCATTTTTCTTTACCAGCCTAACGACATTGCTAACGCATTTGCGTCGCATTTCCAGTCCTGTTACAGTGATCACAGCGCTGTGAACATCAGTAATGCGAAGACGGTGCCTTTTGCGGCCATGCTTACCCATCACCAGTTCACGGAAGCTGACATCCGACTGAGCCTAAAAAATCTGGATTCATCAAAGGGAGCTGGACCGGATGGGGTACCGCCTGTATTGTTGAATATGTGTGACTCTCTTGCAGCGCCGGTGACTGCATTATTCCAGAGGGCAGGCTACTTTCCTGTTGTATGGAAATTCTCAAACCAAATTCCAATTCAGAAATCAGTTGATAGAGCTGACATAAAAAACTATCGTGGTATCAGCATACTATCAGCTTTTCCAAAACTCTTTGAAGCGGTTATCACGGAGGAAATTTTTGATACCTATAAAGGATATATAATACCACAACAGAATGTTTTTTTTTTTATCGCGGTAAATCAACAGCTACAAATCTGGGCATCCATTAGAACTTCCTTGTCTCCTCACTCGAGGCAGGTACACAGGTGGATGTGATCTACACAGACTTCTCAAAGGCTTTCGATAGTGTCTGTCATCATTTATTGCTCAGGAAACTGGAGGACATTGGTATATCTGGCAACTATATCAAGTGGATCAAATCTTACCTTTATGGTAGACGACAAAGAGTTGTTATTTGCGGCTCGAGATCGCGCGAAATCGTGGTCACATCTGGCGTCCCCCAAGGATCTCATATTGGTCCTGTGCTCTTTCTGCTGTTTGTCAACGACGTGGTTTCCTGTTTCCGCAGTTCGTTCTGTGCAGGGCCGTTTTTAGGGGTGTGCACGGTGTGCCGGCACAAAGGCGGCCAAATTAATGGCAGGCCGCCCGCCAAAAACACAAAATTAGCCATTTGATACAAAAATATACCTATATTTTTGTTTTCAAAATACACAGAAAAATTAAATTACATTTTGTTAGTCTTTTAAGATAAAACATTCATAAGAAATTTATTACCGGTCATTTCTTTTTTTGCTGTGCATGAGTTGCCGAAATTACAATAGAACTATTTATAGCAGCGTTCCTTGGAAAAGCAATAAAAATGATAGATAATGGCGGCCGCCTTTCAATGCAAAAATGTTTGTTATATCATAATTGGTAAAAGTATATAGTTTTATATAGCTCTATGTACTGTAGAATGGGGCAGTTTTTATATGTTTTGTTTTTCTTTTTAGTATTCGATTAACTAGCGAGAGTTTAACAGTGATATAAAGTGTTTGTTGTTTAGTTATTTTTTTCTACATTTTGCAAAAGTGAAATTTCAAAAGAAACAAATTTTCGTAATTTAAAAAGGTAAGTTCTTCGGATAGATATTACTTTACTTAATATTTATCCAAATCCGCATCTTACGTTTTGGATTAAATATTAAACATGTGAAAAAACATTTTTTTTAGCTTGAGATCAAAAAGTGGTTTATTGTTAATAGTCTGGTAAGGAGTCTGCTGGAATACTGTAGTACCATTTGGGTTCCATTTTATTGTTGCCATATCAATAGAATTGTGAATCAATCAGTGAAAAGTGTGCAAAATAGATTTGTTAAATACCTCTTTTTTTAACATCATTCATCTTACCATGACGTTTACTTTGTGGTTCTTCTTAGGAAAAAGAAAACAAAAAAAAAATCTTTGTTGTAAAATATTTTGTAAGGGAGTGTTTAAGTTAAATTAAAAAATTACTACGTGGATTAGTCGACTGTGACGAACGTTGGGCATATTTTAATACTTGTACCGACCAGACGCACTAGACTTCAGGGACTCTTTTTTGAGACCCCACACCGGACGAATTATGGGTTCACTACATTCATGGATAGAATATTAAGAAACTACAACCGTTACTTTAATGATTTTGATCTTTTTCGAACTAGTTTGAATGCTCTCAAGAGAGATCTATCTGGACAAAGAGTGTAATAACTGGGTGGCGTCATTGCATGTCATTGGTCATTGATTAATTATTGTTGAGTGATTTACCTACTATTTTTATTCTACGTCTGTTTTGTACATTAAACTTAGATTTTTTTAAGTATTATCATTATTATTGTTTATTGTGTTATTACTTTTCTTCTATCTTGTTTGACTGTTTTACCCCATATCTATATGTTTGTCATAGCTGTTATTTTTACATTGTATATGTACCATTTGGAAATTTGTTGTTCTGTAGTGTACTTAATAATAAATAAGTAAATAAATAAAAAAAAAACAACCCCATTTGCAAAAAGGAATCTCTTTTGCTATGCTGTTATGTAATTTTATGTATACAGAGTGACCATGAAAATGTGCACCATTCTCGAAAAATGAACATTCGGTATGAATAAAACGTTATTAACCGACTACCCTCATTATAAATTTTAACTCACTTCGGAATGGCTCCATTTTGTTTTTTGCGCCATGATATATTGCAAGACGTTTTTGAATATTCTACTCTTGCGTCTCGATTCTAGGCGTTCACCATTATATCAGGAAAAAACATATTATGCAGTGGGTTATTTGTTAAACCTGATTTTTGCAATAAAACTCGTATACATAAAACTAAAAAGGGCGAAATAAAATTTTTTATAAAAAAGTGAAACCGCGTTTAAGGTATAACTGTCTGTATTTATTTGGCGCGGACTTCATGGAGTAAAATTTTCAAGGTGGAATAAATATTAGTTAAATGTTTTATTCCAAAATATTTGGGATTTGTCTTACTTTTCATTTTCATCGATCAAAAGAGTTTATAATTTTTTTATATGGCAATTTTGCTACATCATATTAAATTTTTACCCCATTTATATATGCCGCGAACAGATCTAACCTGAAGATCTAAAAAAAATTCGGAGGATAATTTTTTCATAATTCCAATATCTTCCCTTATATATTTGGAAAGTAAATTTCACTTTTGCCTACCATTGTCCATTTTCACGAAATTTGTTATAAAGGTAAAATTGGCTGATTATGAATATTAATTCAGTTTTTTTTGGCCTTATTTAGTTTCAGAGTTATCCATCATTCAAGTTCACAATCTTGCACTCACAGTTTTTCAGCTTCTTTTGAACTTCATTTGGTATATCTTATTATAGTAAATCGAATATAGTATATATTTTCCAATTTATAACGTCATTTTACTATCAAATTATTTTAATAACATCATATTTGATGTTGGTAAACGTTGTCATTTAAAAAGTAGGTGGTACGTGTTGTTAATACGGTTTTTTCTTACACAACTGGATTTGTACCAGGTTAGCACTAGGTTGGGTGCCAGAGCGCTTCAGCATCATGGCTAAACACAAGAATTTTAGTGTGATAGCTTGGTCTACACGAATCACTTCAAGCATTGGAGCGAGCAGATTATTACGTTTAGGAATACAACTTTAAAAGTAGGTTGTAAGAATCAACGGAATACAAGAAACAATAAATTAATTAAACTAAGTAAGTAAGTTGTTTAAAATGTTGTCCATTTACTTCCTGATGTAGGCCAAATGCTGTGGAAAAATATTTAATACATTAAAAAGAATGCCAGCCTCCTCGATTCCTCTACATTCAATTTCTGTTCGCTCCATTAAATTTTCGAGGTCATTGGGCTTAGTTTTATGTGTGTTTATATATATATGTTTTATGGCTCTGGTGTGAACCAACTGGCCAGCATCCCTCTTTATTGGTATAAATTTATATAATTGTCGTGTTTTTCGTTTACTATCCCGTTCTTTTACTATACAATTTTCAGAGATATGGCGTTGTATCATACTATTCTATACATAACATTACATTAAGCTTAATGCTAACAAATTCAAAAGTTAGTTTTATTCTTTAATTTTCCGCATTTTATATTTTGTATGATCTATTTCTGGTTTTATTTTAAATTTTTTTATTTTATGTATTTTTAAGGCTCTCTTTTTGTTTCTTTTTTTTATTTCTTTTTTTCTTGATTTATTCATTTTTTATATATATATTCTTTTGTTTTTAATTTTTTCAAATGTGTACTTAACTTATGCTAAAATAGTGTTTAAGTAATGGTTAGTTACAATTTTATTTTAGCTTCGTTTATAAATTGGAACAAATGTCTCTATATATATTGACATTATTAAGGGCAATTAAATGATTTAGATTAAAAGAAAATTGTACAATTCCTGAAATATTTTTAAAAAAATTCTCTCTATGAGATTTTTATCTTGGGCAATTTAAAATTATATGTTCTAAATCTCCGATTTCACCACAGTCACAGTTTTCCTGATTTTGAAGACCAATTTTTGTCTTAAATTTAGGGTACAAGGTCACTTCTGAGGCGTGAAATATTTTTAATAAAGTTCTTATTTGATTCTTTCTGGAACCATGTTTTTTATATAGATTTGGAAAGTTATTTTTATACTTTATTCCTTTTTCTGTCATTGAATATTCCACCTGCCAATCATCCTTCATTCTCATTGTTGCTATATTAACCACATCCGTATATGGTATTTTGAAGTATGAAGAAGAGCCACATGCTGTGGCTTCTTTAGCTGCTTGGTCTACAAACTCGTTTTCAGGAATACCTATGTGAGGCTTAATACAGACGAAATAAATATGCTTGTTCATTTCTTTTAGTTTTGCACAAGCGTTTTTTACAATTTTAGTAATCAGATAATTTGCAGGTGGAACATCCAAACAGTTAGATAATGATGATAATGCACTCCAAGCAAAATACGGTGGAGCACCATCCTGCTGAAATCATATTTCATCATTTGGTGCAACATTTCCTAAAAAAAAATCAAGTTTAAATTCTTAATGCAGCAAGTAAACTAAGGAACGGTTATTCGCAAATAGTTCTGCAATAGCTGGGACCATTTCAGTCCTTAAAAGATTCAAATATCTTTCTCCAGTTTATATGTTTTCCATGAAGAAGGGACCAATTATTTTTGCACCACACCCAATATTTATCTTTTAGGGAAATTGGGTATGATTTTTATGTGTCCAATGTGGATTTTCCGTGGCCAAATATCGACAATTATTCCTGTTAACTTTTCCAATAAAAAAGAAATTGCTTCTTCAGAAAAAAATAATTTTTTTTTCTGAAGAAGTCAATTTTTTAATTTAAATTGACAAATTCTTTCACCAAAATTATTTGTATGAATGAAACTTTTCGGTTTTTAGAAGTCGGTCTACGGACATGTCTGACACGTCATTTTTTCTTTCTAATGTTATGGTAGAATGGAGCGGATTTTCTTCTAAACTGATTAAAACATTCAGAGCCTTATCACCATCTCTTGTGCTTTTATGTCTGGCGGAACGTACAGCATCTTTTACCTTTCTAGTTTCACGAAATTTTTCGTTAATTTTACTTACAAATTTAGGTATTGGATTTCTGTTAAGGTATTTGTCATTAAAAATGTTTCAAACATCTTACTGGTTTAGCATTCTATCCCCATAAACCAGTATAATTAAAATTTCAATTCTCTGAATTTCATTTTTGTCATATCAGGTAACCTTTTGCGTGCAGGTATTTTAATAAAAAGTAATACATTAAATTATGGATATTAGACTCGCAAAAACTGTTGACTTTCATAAAAAGTGCTCTTAATAAAAATTATTGAGAATTTTACGCAGTTTTTAAAAAAATAATGTAATATAGGGTGTTCTATTAAAAAGATATCCTTTTATAACAGAAAAACGGTAAACTTGACAACAATGCGGCACTCGCCATTGGATCTAGCATAATTTCATACCTATGTGTACATATTTTCAATAAATTTAGATAAGCGGTACCTGCTGTTTCCTTACTTTTGTTGCACTCTGTAGAATTGTTGATAATATAATTTTTTTGTCGCAAGTGAAATTTTTATGACATATTTCTATGCAATTATCGCATGTATATACATTTTGGAGAATAAAACATATATAATCATAATTCATTAATTTTGCATCTTCAAAGTAATGCATATTTCACCAATTTGAAATAAATGTATACTATTTTGCAATATTTAAATTTAACGTTCAGTTGTTACTGGATAATATAATTTGTGAATTTTATTAGCATCTTCTGTGATAATATGTAGAGTATTGCGAGTTTCATACATTTTTATAAGGTGAGATCATTCGCTAAATATTTAAATTGATTATTTAAATATTAAAGGAAAGAAATATTTGTTTCATGCCTATTAAAACTAATGTTAAATAAACTGAAAGCGTTACAGAAAACATTTCGAAAAATAATTTTATTTTTTACAGTTCGATGACCTCAAGAGTAAAAAACATTACGGTCTGGATTACGGTAATAAAACGAAAACACTAATTATATAAATAAGGTAATTTAGTAGGGACCCACGAATAAACTGCCTTAAAATATTATTTGTTCTGGGTTCTTGTTCTTGAATTACACAAGCAATTACACGGCAAGCAAATTTTTTAACACAATTATGTTTATTTTTTTCTTAATTTGAATTAGTCTTAAAGTGTATTAAAACAATTTATGGTACGAAATTTTAAGAATTAATATGAAAGATCTCTTTAATTAATTATACAGTGAGGACATAAAGTCCTAAACTTAAAAAAGTAAATGAAGTTTGGAACGATAATATTGGCAAATTCTCCATTTTTTGAAAAAAAATTAATTTTCAAGAAGACAGCTGGGGGCAGTTTCGTAACTTTTTATGGAGGGGGTCGAGTGATACATTGTTTTAAAGGTCTTTTTATTCTTAATTCAACCGCCGAAAACATTTGATTCATCAGTTCTCAGATGATGACCAATAATAATATGTCATAATGGAATCATTATTATACTTTTGGGATATTTTTTTGAGGTTACCAATGTCAATACTCCGTACTAAGTGTAGCACGAAAATGAAACGGTAAATCTTTTATTAAAACGGTATAATAATCAATAAAAAACTGATAAAACAAGTATTAAAAAACAAACAAGCAGAAAAAGAAACACGTCAAATTTTCATTTTAAAAGATGCCATCCTATTAGTGAATTCTTCCCTCCCATTGTGGAGATTTTCAGGGTTTATTCCTGCACACACTTCGATGATACGTTCACGCATTCCGGAGTCATTTTGAATAAGTACTTGAGATGTTACCTAGCCCTAAGAAAATAATCAAGATCTAACGAGTGAGCTGGCCTGTCGGACCTCGGCGACCAATCCATATATCCTGTTAGATTACATCCAACTAATTTCTAGGGTCTCTAAAATAATGTGTTTTCTTATTGAAAGGTAATGCCAAAGTGGAACTCACGTGGGTTTTGAGCAACAACATTTATTTTTTGAGCAAACTGGGTATGTCCTTCGCGAAACATATGGGGGGTTTTCATCACTCCAATATCTACCAATTGAGTGTTGACTTGGCGCAGATAATTGGGATTTCCGGTGTGATTCTTTCTGCCATAATCTCCCAAAACTGTAGTCGCGTTAGAGTCATCTTCGGTTAATTCGTGTACAATTCTCATTTTATAAGGATGATATTTATTAGATTTTAAAATGCTCTTAACTGACGAACACGAAATATTGCATGTCTCAGCTACTTGCTTAGTACATTTTCTAGGATTTACAATCATTTCAGCCTGAGCTTTCACGTTTTCGCTAATTTGGAGCCTCATAGATCTTGGGGCATCTTTTACCGTCCCTATTACTTGAAATTTTGACAATAAATTCTGAAAGTATTTCCTGAACATTGGTCATTCCTAAAAGCGTTCATTGAAGATGTGAACTGCAGCATGATAATTCCGGTTAGCCTTGCCAAAGATGATAACTGCTTCGATTTTATCTTCTAACGAACGAGTCATTTCAATCAAATGATATTTTCGGAAACTTTTAGAACACTTGAAAAGCACCTTTCAAAATGTCAAATATTAGAAAGCCAAGACAACGACAATTAATTGTTGCACTTGGTGGAAAAAGGTGCATCATGAAACCATGTATCAGAAAATCAAATTTAAAATTCTTATTGGTGATAATTTGAGAATTGCTGAATGAAATGTTGTTCGTGGGTTGAGTAAGAATAAAAGACTCGACTGCCCCTTCCATAAAAAAAGTTTCAAAACTGCGCCCAGCTCTGTTCTTGACATTTAAAGCTGTCATTTTTCTTTTCAAAATAATTTTTTTCGAAATTATCGTTCCAAATTTCATTGCAAATACTGAGCGGTTCAAAAATTAGACGGGGGGCGACGGACTTTCTATCCTCACTGTCTACATTTGGAGACAAAAATCCCCAATAACGTGTGTCTAGCAATATGACCAGCCTTTCGGTTATGGTATTCCTATTAATCTGGGCTGTTTTAAGGTATGGTTTTGTTTGAGCATTCGGCGGTTGCGGTTGGCGGTAATAACCAGCCTTGGCAGCTTATGACCCTTGGATTTTGACCATAATTTGAAGTCAAACAGATAACTAAGTTTTAGTTATCCGCGTACAGACTAACGGAAATGAAAGAGCTTGTTTTTCAGGGTCTGGGGTTCCAAAAACGCAAAGCTCTACAAACATTTCGGACGGTGATTTTTTCACGATTACTACATGTACTTCTATCTTACAAAAACAAATTATATCCTTTATTATTTTTCTTTAAAAAAAGAAGGATTTTATTCCAATAAATGGAATTTTATCCAACATTTAAACCGTCTGTCTTTGTTTAACATTTGATTTTTGTGTAAAATTTCGTGTTAATTGGGTAAGTAGTTTTTTGATACTAAGTTTTTAATCATTTCATTAGGCCGCTATTTTGGATTTACACAAGAACTTTCAGTATATCACACTATTATTGCCCAAATTTTGAAGTGCATTCAATAAGTAGTTTCTTAATAATTATTTTTTTGTTACATGTGAGGCCGCCATTTTGTTTCGCATTATTGAATTTTTACCAAAATTTAACCATTTCATCCTCCTATGACCCTTGATTTTTGACCTAATTTTGAAGTCAATCGGATAAGTAGTTTTTGGGCTACGCCGCATACAGCCAGAACGACAGACTGACGGAAATGGGAGAACATGTTTTGCGGGGTCCAGGACCCAAAAACAAAGATCTGCAAAAATCTTGGAGGGTGATTTTTTCTCACTTTACTTCCATCTCACGAGGGAAGTAAAAAAGAAAAGAGGATTTATTTTACTTGGTGATATGATTTTTCTTTGTTAGTTATTTATTTATTGTTGTTTCTTTTCTTAGAGTTTCAGAGATTATTCAGTTTCGTTTGTTAGCTTTATGGCCGTAAGAACCGAACACATAGATAAAAAACTATCTACCCGGTTGACTTCAACTTTTGGTAAAAAATCAAGCCTCACATGAGTATGACCTGGTAACATTTTAGTAAAAATCCAATAGGCATTCTAGTAAAATGTTAAAAAAAAACTATTTACCCAATTTACCTCAAATTTTGTGCAATAATCAAATATTACGTAGGAATTAACTGATAAAATTTTCGTACGATTTCAATATGGCGAAACAAAATGGTAGCTAAATAAATAAAAATCAGCCTGAAAAATTACTTGATAGATTGATTTCCAAACCGTAAGACTGTTATGTCATGGATTCACCACTGGTGTGAAAATGGTTCTGTGCAAAATTTGAAGAAACCTGGACGTAAAAGGACAATTCATACTCCTGAAACTATTGAACCAGTCAGAATTGTGTTCACGAGTGCTATCTAATAGGCAATCCCTTATTTTGGAAATATCAAAATATCGAATTCTGCACAAGGACTTAAAATTTCATCCGTACAAATACCAAATGGTGCAACATATTAGTTATCAAGATAAACAAGCCGGATTAGCTTTTTGCCAAGAAATTATTATTTAAAGGTTTTTGCAACTCGTCCAGATCAGAGTTTTCTTTATCGTGTCATGAATCACTTCTTGTCCAATAATGAAAAATGCATTGACGTTGATGGCGGTCACTTAAAAGACGTAATTTTTAAAAGTTGGGATAGGTCGTATGTTACAGTAAATCCCAAAGAGAAGATTGTAGTTAAGTGTAATAAAATGTTTGTTTTATTAAGTTTTAGGAATCTTATTGAGTTATTAAAATGGGTATTATATTATGGGGAACCCTGCATATTCATTACGAATCCTCTATAATCTTTCAGAATGCCCTTACCAGTGGCGGCTCGTGGTGAATTATATTGGGATAACAAATTTAAAAATAGACAGACTTAAAATAAAAATAAATATCTTATATTTAAATTGAGCTTTAAATTCTCTTCAAGTTCAGGTCTAATTTTCGTTCTTTAGAATTAGAAAAATGCTGAATGACACGTTCGTTAAAATTTAACGCACATTCGTTTTATAAACGATTTCTCGATAGTTAACATTGCTAAAGCGGATAGTCTATCTTGGCCCAACTCCTCAACAAAAACATTATGGCGTTTCATCATGGCCACATAGTGCCAGCTCGAATGCCCCACAAAATTTTACACAATCTATAATTTTGTTTAAAATATAACGATTTTTGGAGATATTTTCATTAAAATCTCTTTTTGGGATTTTCTATAAGCTGCTTCTAGCTAAGTGCGAATATCAACACTTCCGACCGTAGCATAGTTCACCGAACATTTCATGTGATCTGCATAAAACGCATGTTTTTTCATTTTTTCTTTTAAGTGTTTTAAGTCTTTAACACCGGTTTTGCACCATAATGAGTCCGACGAGTCCTTAGAAAACAACAAACATAACAGTAAACTATCGCGGTTTCATATTCCATTTGCTATCACGTTTGGCTGCCGCTCGGTAGCTGTGAAATCTTCGGGTACTTTCGTCAAGCTTTAAGGCAATCAGGGCAATGGAAGAGCCGCCACTGGCCCTTACTGAACTTGATATCGGATAAGGTGTTTGTTTACTCTACCCCACGTGCATAAGCGTTTCATAACTTTTTGGGTAGTTTTCGCACGCACAATATCTTGTAATAAG
Organism: Kuschelorhynchus macadamiae; assembly: GCA_030620095.1. Classification (NCBI taxonomy): domain Eukaryota; kingdom Metazoa; phylum Arthropoda; class Insecta; order Coleoptera; family Curculionidae; genus Kuschelorhynchus; species Kuschelorhynchus macadamiae. The sequence goes on from JAUTXW010000450.1 coordinate 1,644,281, forward strand.
CTTTTTATATTTTTTAAGCTGTTGTGGTGTGAGTAACTATAGAAATCTTTGTTAAACCTCTTTTTGCAATCATAGATCTTAAATTTAAAAAAAATCAAAATTTTCGCCATGTAGAGATTATTAAGAATTGTAGGACACTTATTATCAAAGGAAAAAGTTATTCTTTTAGATATTTTTTTAAAGAATATTTTTAGTTGTATGTTTACTTCAGATTTTGTTAATTTTTATTTCTTATGCCAAAAAGGAGTACATTTAGGCGTACGTGGTAAACTTTGTAAGGACGGTAGGGCACAATTTACCAATAAGTATTGACCTACTAAAATAAGGACATATGGTCACATATGACAAAATGACCATTATGACCTTAGGGATCTTGGTCATATGTCCGACTTACATATTTACCATTGATGCTATTTGTTCTGCATATTGTCATTTAGTAATTTGTACATATATAAATTGTGATATTTTTCACTTCCCTATAAAAGGAAGGATTCATTAATAGTAAAGATTCGGTTAAAATGGTTATTACTTTCCTCGTAAAAAGGAAGTATTGTAATCGTGAAAAAAATCACCCTCCGAAATTTTTGCAGACCTTTACGTTTCAGGGTCCCTGGATGACGAAAAACATGTTTTCTTAATTCTGCCAGTCTGTTTGTCTGTCTATGCGCTGCATAGCTAAAAAGGTATTTACTCGATTGACTTCAAATTTTGCTCAAAAATTAAGGGCCATATGGGGATGATTGGTAACATTTTGGTAAAAATCCAATTTCACTAAACAAAATCGCGGCCTAATGAAATGATAAAAAAAATATTACTAAAGAACTACTTATCCAATGTTCTTCAAATTTTACACAAAAATCAAGTGCTATGTAGGAATTAACTGGTAAAATTTTGGTATGAAACTAAGTTGGCGAAGCATTTAAAAATTCGGCCTGAAAAAAACTAATTAATGGATTGATTTAAAATTTTGTGCACTAGTTAATTGTGGTATGGAGTTGAACTGGTATAATCGTGATAAGAATTCAATTTAATGGTGGCACAAAATGGCGGCCAACTAAAATGTTCATCTTCATGTTTTAGCATTCCTACATGCAAATATCATGTCTCATCAATTCCGTCGGTCTGTCTATCAGTTCGCGGCATAGCTTAAAAACTACTTACTCGACCGTCTTCAAATTTTGGTCAAAATTAAATGGTCATATGGGGATGACCTGGTAATATTTTGTTAAAAATCCAATGTGATTCAACAAGATGGCGGCCTAGTGAAACGTTAAAAAATTCTTACTGAGAAAATAATTATCCAGTTTACTTCAAATTTGGAACGAAAATCTAGTGTTATATAAGAATAAACTGGTAACATTGTGGTATGAATCCAAGATAGCAAAACAAAATGGCGTCCTATAAAATATTTAAAAACAGCCTAAAAAAAACTACCAACTAAATTAATTGCAAATTTTGTATAAGCACTCAGTATGGTATAGAGATAACTACTAAATTTGTGCTATGAATTCAAGATGGTGAAAAAAATGGCGGTCCAATAAAATGTAAAATCAACGTAAAAAATCTTAATCGGTCGACTTTTAAAAATTAAATATGATACAGAGATTAACTGGTACGAATTCAATTTGGCGGAACAAAATGGCGATGTGTCACTGTAAACACTACTTATTCAATTTATTTTAAATTATACCCCAAAACCAAGGTGGCATAGGTAGAAACTTGTTAAATTTGGGTAGGATTCCCAACTGGTGGAACAAAATGGCGCCCAATAAAAAAGTATGTGTTACTAAATGACCATTTACCGAACTAAATTAGGCAACACTTCTATATTCCTAATAAAAGAAATATTCATAACGAGGGAAGTTCCGGGTAAAGGAAATTTACTGATTTTATTTTATTTGGTGCGATTTGTAAATATGCAATAGAGTAAGTAGTTCATTTTGTAAACCCGCAACAGTGTAACTAATGAAATATCTGGAAATACTATACCGAAAACCACATGCCTAGGTAAAGCCCGAACTAATCCTCTAAAAGCCGTAATATTTTAAAAAGCATTTACTGTCGGCATGCAATTGCTTTAAAAACTTCTTGCGGAAGCTGCTTCTATAACGTCAATAAAGGGTTATTTTCCACTTAAATTAATACTTTCTATTTCTGAAACAAATTGGCCCTAGACAAATTAGGAAAATTGGTATTTCTTACGACATACAGCAGTGAGGAATTTAAACTTAAAATAAAATATTTAATATTATTCCCTGTAATTTGTTCTTTGAGTTTCTTATTTTTTTTATTTATTCAGTCGCAGTACTTACAGAGATATAGCACTACACTATGTTTTAAAAACTAAATTGTTCTGATCCTAATTTTGCCACGGAATGAACCAAAACTATAGATATAAATATCAATGTCGTTCAGATTATTGTCATAATTTGTTATGAATCTATCCAAGAAGTATTATGCCCCATAATGTGTTCGGTAAGGCAAACATTAATCATATTGTGAAACCCTAAACAATATAATCAGTCTGACCATGAATCTGTTTATATTTAGAAAATTTACAAAACATATATCACAAACGTTTGAACATGTTCTTCGTAAAAACCCTAACATTCAAAGTGCCTTTAAAGTAATATTATCAGTATGCTTGTTAAAACTCACTCACTCATCACACTAGTTGAATAAATGGTTAAGAACTTCTTGAAGGCCCAAGCAGTCTTCGGCCCTCCTTATTGAACTAAAAAGCTTGAGATCATCCACATACTGCAAAATTTCCACACTTTTTAAAAATTATTTAACACTGACAATACACAATAAAAATAATACAGATCCAAGGTGGGAACCCTATGGCAAAACAGACGTTGCCTTAATTTCACGCGTTACTATATTACCGACTTTCACACACTGCAATCTGTCCTTGAGGTAAGACACTCGCAACCGATAGATTTTCGCAAAAAAAACCGTCAACCCGATTAAGGTCCGTGTAAATTACATCCACTTGGGAGCCGATTTCGACATTATTTACCAAATAGTCCTGGAAAACTCCCGAGATTGTTAGACGTCGACCTGTCCTAAAAAAAAACCAAGCTGTTCAGGTGCAAGTTTATATATAATATGACTGACTGACTTAAAAATGGGAATTAACCTTACTGTTAAAAAAAAATAGTGATTTTACATAAAAAACGTAATTTTGCGTATTTTTACTTTTAAATCGGTAAAAATAAGCAAGTAATTGTAAAAATACATTTCTAAAAGTAATATTACAGTTGAAATTTCCGTCATATTTACAGAAAAAAATTCAAATATTGTCACCGTATTTTTAGAGTACTGTTGTAGTATATTTGGAAGGAATATGAACTAAAAAACCACAAATTACCTATTTTTTAGGGCCGAATTTACATATATATTTTGGTTTTTTTAAATAAAAAATTATAATATTAAGTTAGTTATTGTGTAAACATTTAATTCTCACTCAAATTTACTAAAACATGAATTAAAGACATTTCTTCCAATTTAAGATGCTGTTAACAAAAAAAAGTAGGTGAATATGGTTTATTCTGAAAAAAAAAACACAATTTGCTTTTAAAAAATATATTTTTTGATATAAAACTACAGCAAAGCAGATAATAACTGAAATTATTGAAAACAAGTCTTTTTATGGAAAATATAGTATAGTGAATAATGCTTGTAATTATTACATTCATTCATAATTTTAAATGCATATTTTAAAATAATTAAATATATATATATATATATATATATATATATATATATATATATATATATATATATATATATAAATATTAAATGGCGCAGTCGGTGTAAAAGAAATATTGGAGAAGATTAAAAACAGAAAGTCAATTTTCTGAAGCAATTAGATCTTAATGGAAACCTTAAAAAAATTAGATAATTTTTAAGCAAGCTTTCGGTATCTCCTTGTATACAGCTGATTTAAGGAAAGGATCTGTTGAAAGGCAAGTCCCTATTTTCTTAAATGTATTTGATCCAGAATCAGTTTTTTTCTAACATTTCTTACATAAGTAGGTATAACATTTGAAGACTATTGTTCGAAAAATATTATCTGTTCTACAATAGTATATAGAATGAAATGGAATCGTTTGATTAATTTCTGACCGATCGATGTGACGACTTTGTTATACAAAGTTATGTATAATTGTGAGTTTCAGAAAGAGATATTAGCAAGTGTTCACAAAAGGGACAAAAACCGGTTCAAAAAAGTTTTCAACATTAAATGACGTATCCAGTCGCCAGTGGACTTTATGAGTAATGTTAATGTGAACCTATATTTTTAGGTGTTATTTCAGGCTATTGATCATTAGAGATTGGAAAGACAATCACCAGGTTTAGATTTTATACAAAGCTCTGCTTCAAGAAATAATTTGACCAGCCGCTTAGCCAATCACATTAAACATTAAACATGTCTTAGAAAATGTTTTACCGGATCACATCTATAATTACGATGAGACAAATATCACAGACGATCCGGAGGCAAAAAAGTGGTGGTACCCAGAGGAACTAAAAGAGTGGAGCGTATTCAGGAATACTCAAAAACGTCTATGAGTTTGATGATATGCGGCACAGCTAACAGCGGCTTGTTACCTTCTATGATAGTTTATAAGGCACAACACTTGTACGAAAATTGGACGGCTGGTGGTCCTGTGGGGACAGTGTATGATAATATACCAAGCGGTTGGTTTGACATGGTAACATTTGAGAAATGGTTTTTTCAAATTTTGATGCCCCACATAAACACCAATAGCACCCCAGAGCAAAAAAAAGTTGATATTGGAGATAATCTGTCTTCGCATTTTCTCCCAGTGCCATTGAAGCAGCATTAGCGAATAATATCTATATGACTCCACAACCAGCTCATTCGACTCTTCTAATGCTTCTTTGCTCCATTGAAACGGAAATAGCGAAGCTTCTTAGATGCATGGAGGATAGAAAGCCGTCGGAAGGAGCATTTCCAAACAGGAATTTCCTACTCTGTTAAATCTATTAGGGTGTCAGCTAAAACCAAATGCTACTAATAATCTAAAATCTGGTCTTAGTCCCTTCAGTCCTGAGGTGGCATTTGCAAAAATTCCTAACGACACATCTACTAGTTCCGAAAGAGACCTAGATTTAAGTTTAGTTTCTACAGGAGTAGAGAGGATATACTAAGGACAAAACTACAGTGCTTTCTAAAAGGGGAAAGAAAATCACAATACCAGGCCAAGCAATGCAGGTTTCTAATATCCGAACCGATCACCTCCGTCTACTTACAAAAAGCAGCAGAGGACGAAGTCGATGATCCGGACTTTCCTTCTGTTGAAAAGACCACCAAGAAAAAAGGAAAAACCAAGGTAACCGGCCGCTCTAATACTAAAAGTGGACCTAATCTTGAAAGGAAATCTGATGGGGACCATCGAAAGTTTACGGAACCAGAAAAAAAAGTGCAAACACCAATGGCGACTCTTTCTGCTCTGTTTGCACTTGTTCTTATGAAAATTATAGTCATAACAGAGATTGGATTTGTTACGTTTTATGTTTGCGGTAGGTGTGTGGAATATGCAATCTAGGTTCGGATGATTCCCAGTATGAATTCCCAGCATGTAATGCTTGTTCCATTTGTCTAATACGATTCTCCGATTACACGAATCGGAAGGCATGGATCAAGTGAGTGACGTGTGAAAAATGGGTGGGTGGATTTTACAACGGGGGTTTAAAGCATGTCAGCTTTGAATGCACCGCTTGCCTCGACGATGACTAAAATATATTTTTTAGTGTTCCATGTATTAGTTTATTTGTTCATTTGTTTCTTTCTAGTTTATACAATTTATTGTTATCACACAAAAGCATGTTTAGTTTCTGTTTATACCATGTTTATTATAAGTTCATAATGAAAATATGTTTTTTCTACGTCCACTTGTTTTATTTAGGTCTTGAAGACTGTTCAGAAACACTTATGATTCATTGGTTAGGTATAGTAATTTTTACATTTTTTTATGTCGATGTTGCCCTAAGTCTAACATCTCATTTTTCCTTATTTACATATGGTGTATACGACACCGAAAAGAACTTTAAAAAAAGGGAGGAAGAAAGGCGTGGGGAAAAATAATTTTTTGATGATAAAAAGCCAAGACATGAAATATCATAATGGCACACGAACGAAGGTTTTTAAATTATTAGAGTCTTGTTGACAAGGTAAAATATGCCCAAAACATGTCGAAGTTACCTCGTTTTACGGTACCAGTTATTTTAGCAACATGTGCAATTGATTTGTAAATTAAATAGAAATAATAGACAAAGAGCTAATTGCATTTTATAATAGGAATGATTTAAATAACGATTGTTATTGCTGTTCTGTAGAAAATGACAGAAAGTTTTGGAACATTATATTAAAAGTAAAAAATATAGACATGCATTGTAAAATAGATACAGGATTTGATGTAAATATTACAGTATTTAACGCAGATAGATAGAACTGATTAACAAAAAACAATATATTTTTAGTAAAAACAATCAAAATTTGAGAACAATTCTTTTGTATATTTTATAGTAATAGAAATTTTGATGTTGAATTTATCATACCAGATACAAAAAGCCTGTCCTATAATAGGGTTGGGATTTATTGAAAGGTTTAATTTAATATCGTTAAATGTTGTATTGAAATACATTTATATATACAAATATAAAGTGGTTTTTAATGAATGTGAAATCGATGAGTTTCCAAATGATTTTAAAATTAAAATAAAAGATAATTCAATTCCTACAAGTAATTACAGAATTACATAATTCGTACAAAAACTAGGAATTATGCAAGCTTGATAGGTTAGAAGTTTTGGATGTGATTAAAAATGTTTTGAACCGAGTGAATGGGTGAATCGACTAGTGGTTGTTGAAGCAACGAATTAAAAATTAAGGTTATGTTTGGATCCAAAAGATCTGAATGAAGCTATAGTGAAAGAGTGTTATTGCATTTCGACGTTAAACGATTTCAGTTCTAAAGTAAAAAATGCTTCATATTTTTCAGTTTTAGATTTACAGGATGGATTTGGGCAGGTAATATTAAATGAAGAAAGTGAAAAATGTTGTAGTTTTGGAATGTTTGCACTATGCTCTTTTATAAGATTAACTTTTGGTTTAATATAGCTAATTTAAATCAATAATGAATTGGTTTTTGAAGATATAGAGAGTGTATTTATCTATAATGATGACATTTTAGTCTTTGCAGATTCTAAACAAAAAAATGATGAGATTGTTGAAAAAGTTTTGGTTAGAGTTCAGGAAATAATATTAAATTTAATAAATCTAAATTTCAGTATTGTGTAAATGAGGTTAAATATTTAGGACATAAATTTAAGAATGGATCTATAATAGGAGAGGATGATCGTATAAAAGCAGTTGTTGATTATGATATGCCTAAAGATGAAGTACCTCGTGAGATATTTTTATCCATTATCAATTACTCTAATTTTTCAGAGTTGTCAAGTCCTTTAGGAGAATCATTTAAAAATTCCGTTGGTAAAATTCTCATGCAAAATGTTTCAATGATTTAAAAAATACAGTTATACAAACTGACTCAAGCAAAAATGGTAAAGGTTTTGTACTTCTTCAAGAAGGTAAGCCTGTATGATTTACTTCAAAAAGTTTAGCAGAATGTGAAATTAGTTATAGACAGATAGAAAAAAAAATTTGGATGGTATGTATGTTTTTGATAAGTTTAACCAATATATATGGTGGATATTCTCGGATACTGTCGGCTTGTCCAATTTGACTCTGGTAGTAACTTAATAATTTACACTGCTCCGATTCATTTTGAATTACCTACAGAAAATAGATTTACGACTAACAATTAATTATAGTGTTAACAATAATAATAAGCATAACAGTTTTTTCGTTGTATAGGGTGTCCGACGAAAGACGGCGTATTAATTTATCTCAGAGGTTGTATGACGTATAAAAAAAAATAAATGCAAACTTTTTTGTTTAATTTAAAATGTGTATTTTATATTATTTTTTTATGAACAGGTTTCTATATTGCTCTGACCAGATTTCAGCATTATTTTTTAAATATATTGTATATTTATAGATGTTTTAGAAAATCTTTTAAAGTGAAGCCCAACCATATATAATATATAAGGCAGATGTTTTTGACAAAATTTGCTCACTTCCTGATGAACTTGCAGTCCGACCTGATGGTATTCTTAATTATTTTAC